>OY365809.1:33802965-34195819 GCA_959347315.1 Bimastos eiseni | reverse complement strand
CCCATTTATTCGTCTTCATGTCATGGTTATGAACTATTGAAAAACCTGGTTCTGCATGCATTTTCAGAACTAATGATGCATCTCGAGGTATATATTGAAATGTTTTTCTCAAGTTTTTTGATCGAGCCATAGACAACACTTTACCATGCCTCTGTATTGATCTGACTCATGAATTCCACAAATTTTGGATTGCTCCTTCATCATTGCCGATCACCCACCATCTCCTGCATCAAACTGCTCTATCCATCACCCATAAGGGATTCCACTCAAAACTGAAGCATCATCTCTTCAAGAACTTATAGCTTGACTGATCTGATTCTCTGTTTTCCCAACTCTTGTCTTAGCCATAAATGACACCTGCCTTAACAGCTATACTCGGACTCCTCTGTCAACCGGACCTCAAGCTCTCCCCTAAATTCGACGCAGCACTTGCGATATGCTAGTGCCTTGTGTAAAACTTACGCCCACTATAAGCATCAAGTTTCCTAAGGCGCCTTCCAGAGTCATCATGGGCGGTTCTACTTCCAGTTCGTCTGTATCACCAAGAGGATTTTGGCCTAGTAGACGCCTGCTACGGTGCAAGACTAAAGTCGGGGCTTCATGCTCCCCTGCTCCATCTACATGATCTACGCAGGCCACCATGGTAGGGGCCCCAGCATACCCTGCAGGATTTCCTAGTGGTGGTTCAGACATTTATCTCGTGACCCCTGGTGTGGTGGTGGCGATCGCCCTTTCTCGAGACGAAGCACCTGGGTTCCCTTGGGCCTCTAAGGCAGACTGGTTAAACGCCATTGTCAGAGGTACACCTACCACGATCCCAGCCCGCAAGTCATCATGACTTCCTCCATACATCATATAATCGTGGATAGGCTGTCCTGCATCTTTCTTGTCGGTCATTGCCACAGTGGTATTTTCTATTATTAAATGCGTCAAATGAGATCTTTTAAATTTAAGAACTATAGAACCTGCATCCAATCATGTGTCTTCACTTTATAATTCTTTAATTATTTCTTATCTATCAAACTGACAAATCTTTAACTTCAGCAGACAAGAAAGCAAACTACTGACTACGATTGCTTGTTCCATAAACATAATTATCACGGTCTTGATCATTCTGTATTTAAAACATTGTCAATTATCACACTGGTACTAACTGTCACTAGACAACGCCCATCATTTAGAAAATGATATCTTATCAATTGTACACAAAATTATTTATTAATATTCTCCTTATACTATTCCACACCCTTGCAAAAACAGAAGATATAACGGTTTCACGGAAATCCTGCGCTACATCAACTTCTAAGCCCTATCTACTTCGAATACACATAGCCAACAGGGCTGCCAAATTCTTATACAACTGTCTATCAAACATATCATAAGAAATAATTGAAATTTCTCGACAACACTTCTGCGGCACAGGATCCCCTTTCTATTTCACCTTACCGCTAAGTCAAACAATTGAAATTTCGACTAATCACGCTTATTTGTTAATTTTAATCGAACTTCTATGCAAACAACTGCGTTCACTTCAACCTGCTCAGCCAACAACGACCAACTGACGAAATCATGCAAGAAAGGCTAAAAATAGCTACCAATATGGCGCCTCTAGGGGACCCACAGAAATGCAAGCTTACAGAGGGGCTCACCCAGCTCAAAAGGGTGACCACCAGATAGATCTGTTGCATAAAACCCATTTATGTAACACCTTGCACTTAAGTCTCAGCTGGCGCTTCAGAAGTTTGGTGATTGTGAATCCAGCAGATTCTCTTGGTTTAAATTTTGATTTCGTGAAGCTCATTACTGAAAACGTTTTCTTGCATGGATAAGTTAATCTAAAAAACGAAGCAATATCAGTTGGAACATGAGAACCCAGCAGCCTCAAATTTGGTTGGTTAATTAAGATGCCCTGTAATGTCCTACTGCCTATTGTTGTGATACAAAATTCCATGTCCAACAAGTTCTGGGAGGTTCTGCCTTTTCTCTTTGAAAAATTAGTAAATGAAAGATAAAGCAACAGTGAAAGAAATGAAGGGCTGTTAATATCGCGATAAAGTTTGGTATCGCGATATTTTTGTCAGTATCGCAGCGAGTATTGTTTATTTCGCTGATATCGAATGTGTATCGAGATACCTATTTTTAGCCTGTCAGCGATACTCGATACCAATACTTTTCTCCCTGAAATGTATGGTGTTTCTAAAAAAATATGAGATGTTTATCGTTCCACTTTGATAAGTTTATGCCTATATATATTATATATATATATATATATATATATATATAGAGCCTCTTTCGGCCATATAGATCTATCCTTGTCGCGAACATACATGTATGGAATAATTTGTGAATAGAGAAAATGACCGAAGTAGGCCTGTGTCCTTTTGCGTTCACTGGTAGAAGTGGCTTGCCTAATTAATTTGGCTACTTCAAAGACATTGTGATTGGCCCAAGGACCAATATGCACAGGATTGGAAAGTCTGCATATATGTTCCTTCGTGTCAACAGTTTTGGGCGATATTAGGAAGCCAGAAGTTTAAATCCTTTTAAAATAAGTTTAAATAATAAGTTAATTCATCAAAGTTTAGTCATGAAGCCAAATTTACGAATAACTACCGGGTGTGTCAGCAAAATGTAAAAAGTGCCGTTGGATGTTCGAAGTGCCATATTTTCAAAATTAATAGAAGCAAAATTTAGATTGGGGCGACATCTGTGTTTAAGAATAAAGCATATACACGGAAATATGATGAGTAACCATTCCTCTTATCTAGATTCCTTGTGATTAGCCAAATTTAGGAAATTTTATATAATTATCGGTGCATGAATTCTAATTCATGCTAATTAAGGTCGAATTTAGCAAACCTATTGAAAAGTATTGGTAAAAGTATTGGTATTTGTATTGCAATACTTTTCAGAAAAAGTATTGGTATTGGTATCGTGATACTTTTAATTAGGAAGTATTGGTATTGCTATTACAATACTTTTTTCCAGTATTGTTAACAGCCCTGAAGAAATGATCCAAAACCTTTCCTTTTCAATTTTATTTTGTCACATAAAATACAATTTCCTGGAAGGCTCTGGAGAGCTGCCATAAAACTCCTTGAGAGCCGTATGCGGCTCGCAAGCCACCACGGGTTGGTGATCACTGCTGTAATGTGATCAGTTAGGATATTTGGAAACCGTGCATTTGTACTAGCTGGCCCAGCAGAATTGAATAAACTGCCAGACTTTATTCGCAAATTGTCGACACTATAGCTCTTCAAAATTAGACTTCTGTTCAAGATTTATTATGACTTTTCTGTTACATGCTTTTGTGCAAGATTAATTTTGTTTAGGTGCGTTGTAAATGACAGTTTATTAATAATTTTAAAAAAGTCTCCGCCTATTGGCCAAAGGCCCGTAGGTATCCATTTTGCACATTTAACAGATTGTTCTCCATGCTTGCCAGTACTGGGCAAGCGTGGCCCGTGTGACATCCGAGCCAGTGTGTTGTCATTATGTGGAGTTGCCACTGTTGGTCCACGACTGCTTATTCGTCAGGGACAAACCCCGCTTATTTTGCAGCTACCCTTCATACGGAATGGCATTCCATTATCCGCCGCCTGTGGACGCGCGGGGTTGCAGTACACCTCGGCAGTTAGCAATGCCCTAGTAGAGTTAAAGGATAGGTATAGCCTATTGAAGGGTCGGGGTTTTTCTTGGTTTGGTTAGGAAGGCCGATGACGATGAATTCTGTCAGGGAAAGATTGAAGCAGAGGAGTTTGCACGAAATCCATTGGGAAATTAGATTAACCGGGTTGAATAACTTTGCAATAGAGGTTAAAAGTACTTGGAGAAGGGTATGTAGAGTTGAGCGTCAGCTGCATACAGAACAAGATTATATTTGATGGCTTAATGGTGTGGTATGCAGGATGAAGAGGACCCATGATGGAGCCTTGAGGGACAATGTATGTGATTGGGAGAGTTGCAAACAGTGGTTGTATACTTTAACAGAGAAGGATATGGAGGACAAGTAGGATTGGAACCAGAATAGAGCAGTTTCAGAGATGTCGAGAATATGGTCTATAATCTAGAAAAAGGTTGTGATCGATGGTGCCGAAAACGGTGAATGTGGTAAAAATAGACAGAAACTTGCTGCTGACGGTAGAGGGCAGTTTGTTGTACAGAGCAACACGTAGGGTTTTGGGGATGTGGTGTTTAGTGAAGCCAGAATTTATTCATTACAGAAATTAATATAGCACCCCTTCAATGTTACTACTTAGGAGCGCTCCCCACTCAACGTCGGCTGAAAAAAACGATCTTAAGGCTACTATAAATTCATCTAAGATGCAATGATAATGAGAGCCCAGTCCATGCCATAGGGCCAACAACAGTGAGAGCATGATGCCATCTATGTGCACTTTGAGTACGGAGAACGAGGAGTTCTGCCTGAGTGGAAGAGCTGAGAGCATGTCGTTCCTGCACGCCCATGATATGGCAACAGAGCGCTTGTAGATACACAGGGGCAGCACCTAATAGGCACCGCTACACCAAAGCAGAAATGCGGTATACAATCCGCTGTGGGATAGGGTGCCAATGCAGGACACCTTGCATATATTCGGTGATGTGATCAAATTTTGGGATGCAGCCAATGAAGCGCATGGCCATGCGCAGGACCCGCTCCAAGCACTCCAACCGCCCAGCGTAGAGCGCACAGCAATAGTCAAGACGAGTGACAATAAAAGAAAGGATCACGGTAATGGTGGTAAGAGAGCGGGAGATAATAACAGTCCTGACAGAGCTGATGGATGTGTGCTGTGAATGTGATTTCCTTGTCCAGAATGTTGCTTAGTTCGCGAACAGTAGTAGAGAATCTGAACTGCGGAAACTCAGAGGCACTGACTGCTAGATTGATTTTTGCAAGCTGTTGGCACGTGCCCAGTCAGATAATTTGGGTCTTGGATGGGTTGAGTCGCAAGTGGTTCGACGACATTCAAGCCTCAAGAACATTGAATGCCTTAGTCATAGCCCGAACTCTGGCAGCAGCATCGGATGCCAGGCAGTGCATGGATACCTGGACATCATCAGTATAAGACTGGCTTAGGACAGAGTTTGCTGCGAGAAGGAGCCTAGGTTGGCCATGTACATGATATAAAGAAGGGGACCCAATACCGATCCCTGGAGCAAACCAAATTGGGCAAGTACCTCTGGAGATCTAGTAGGCCCGCAGATAACTGAGAAGGAACGATCATTTAAGAAAGAGCACAGCCAAGCAAGGAAGTAACTAGAAAGGCCAAATGAGAAAGAGAGGCACCTAAGGAGTACATCAAAAGTGGCGCTGACGTCTAAACCTGCCAGAAGAGTCACCTGCGACCTGATTGATATAACGGTTGCAGATCATTCGTTTCTAGGGATCCATAGCATGGAGAGTGATCTTGGACTCCCAGTATGTCTGTTCCTTCTTCGGGTAGCATCTCTGCTTCCAGCAAACACATTTAAAAGCCAAGCAGCGCCTTCTGTAAGACCTGACAATCCAATCTGTGCCATCCCCGGATCTGCCGAGAAACGTATGTTGGCATTTCGTGGAGGAGGGGAACGGTGGCAATGACGTGGTCGACAGGCCATGGTCAGAGGAAGTTACCAGAAAGGCCAATATTTAAGGATGGATGTTAATGTCGGTCGGCAAGCAGTCATCGCGTATGAGGATGATGTCAAGCCAGCTTCCACATCAATGGGTTGGTCCAGCGACATGCTGCGTCAGGCCAAATAATTGCTCTGCGCTTGCATAGAACACGATTGTTGTAGGCAGAGCAGGATCTTCAAGATTGAGGTTGAGATCGCTGGGTATGATCCCTTGAGTGTTGTATAGTGCAAGTTGTTCCAGCAGCAAGGTAAATTCGTTGAAGAAGGTTGGCGTTGGCGGCGCAGAACCACGGCGATACACGGCCAGAATGGTTGAGGGACCACGTGGCGACCGAACAGATGCAGCAAAGACTTCGAATGTAGTTGGAGGTGTAGATATGGCGATCCTCCGTATTGGTAAATGACAATACCTCCTCCTCGATAGTCCGCCTCCTGAGCGTACACCCTCGGGCAGAAGAAGACCAAGATGAAATTTTTTGTAAATATTCCAGTGGACTATTATCATGAATATACATTTAGACCTAGCAGAAAAATCATGGAATTGTTTAGCAATGGATGCAAGCAGGCTAAGTTTTATGGAACGCGCAGTACGTTGTATACACACCATTTGCGTTTTATTGCTTCACATGACCTACCGGAGGATGGTAACGACGATGCCTCTGGTGTGCACAAGTGGGCAACTACCTTCCATTCAGCAAGTCTGCCAAAGCAATTTACAGTGGATGAAGGACCCTTAGGTGTGCTTCCACTTGATTCTACAGCATCACAGTACTTTGATCAACTCTTTCCAGCATCCCTTTGGAGTATATTAGTTACAGAAACCAACAGATATGCAAGGGAGAAGAAAAAGACTGATGACGAAACATATGACTCCAAATGGACATAAGATTGTTGATTTGCGCCCTCATGGAATTCGTCCAATCAATGTGAAATGTGTTCTGTGGGACCATATCAGAAGCAGAATAACCTCAAACAAACAATGTTTGGTTGTCCGAAGTGTATGAAACGTTTATGTCCAGTTGGATGCTTGATTTAATTTCATACAGAGTATCAGCCCCAACAATAAGTTGTCATAATATTCTATGACTGAGCAAAGCGTATCAAAATTAACAAATTTGAAGCCTTTTTTGTGAAAAAAATGCTGGGATTCGAAGGGTTAAAGAAGGGTTAAAGAAATTGAACAAAATTTTTTTTAATTTTAGCAGTTTTATGGCTGCTGTTTTAAATCTTGCTTTTAAGCATTTTCCATCTGAAAAAGAAGACTTGATTTAAATTTTTACACAAATTTCAAAATAAATTAAAGTGGAGTAGACAAATGTTTTTCTTTTGGCAGTTTCACTTGAACAGATTGAAATGCACCATCTATAATTTTACAATTTTACATTTACAATGTAAAGTATAAACTGATTGTAAACTGTATTAGTAATCGGAGATAAGAAGACTTTTGTAATTTGCAAGACCGGTTTAAGTGATGGTCAATGTGAATGTGATATTTGAGTGTTTTTTTATTTATTTTATTACAACTAATTTGCATTACTGATAAAAAATGTTGAGCTAGGAATTAATTAATTTGATTATAACACGCACGGCAACTACAGCCACACCCGACCAATGGCGGATGTTTTACATGCGATAGATTGGGAAACCTGTGACGTAGTTGCAGGAAATTAGTTCAGCAATAAGTAAAAACATATATTGCTTTAATAATATGCTACACAAAATGATTTACAATTTTATAAAAATATTTTTATAATTTTATCATTATATAGTGCTATGTTATATAGTGCTAAGCTATGCTATGCAATACGTAGCCAATGAATCTTGAAACTAGAAAATAATTCTGCTCATTATTTTAACTTCGAATTTTAGACCAGACAGAAATAGGCCTATATTTTGTTGGCAGCGGCTACAGCAAAAGTGCTAAACAGCTAAAGTAAGCTTAGATTACAATTTCTGTACAATTTTAGATCATTTGAAGAAATATTAACAGACTGATAAACAGAAACATTTCCCCTTTTCATTAAAATAGATACATTATAATATTATTTTAGCTTCATTCAAATATGATTATTGATTTTAAATTTGATTTTTATATCAGCATCGCGGCACACTTGACGGTGCCTCATGGCACACCAGTGTGTCGCGGCACACCGGTTGAGAATCATTGGGCTAGACGAATGCCACAAGAGGCCGTGGTCACATGTGGGGCTGGCAGTGAAGAAGAGGATACATTGTCTCCGACATCTGAGTGTCAGGGAGTATAGGAGCAGGAATCGGCAACCCGTGTGTCTTTCCTCATTATGGCTACGGGCCAGCTGACAGACTAAAGAAAAGCTTCTGTGATAAACATGCAATACCAACAAAATAAAACTATCTTGATACTCATTGTGATATTGAAGAAACTTTGGACGCTTCCAAGTAGTGCAATATTTTATCGTGACATTGACAGCCCTGCTCTCTTTCTCTTCTTGTCTTACAAGTAGTATGAGGTTAACATGATGTATTTAAAACACATATTTCATGTATCCTGAGCCAATCAAAGCTGTTATTGTGGTTGTAATATGTAATTTTAATGTAGCATCACTTCAAGAGTTCTGACCTGTATGACGTGTTCTATGTCTTTATGACCTCGAATTAGATCAACACGCACAGAAAACTAGAAGAGTCCGAGGACTGGCTTGTGTATGCATATATAGTCCAAATATACAGATTTCACTTTTCAATGATGTGTTATTACATGCTGTGTTATATTATGACTATTAAGAGAAAACTGTGGAATGCAAAGAACTCAGAAGTCATCAGAGCATTTGTTGCAATTTCTGCAGACTTTGTGGCCAAAATAACCAGCCAGCATAGTCATGAACTCCAAATGTTTTATTAGATGTGTGTGCTAGTTGTTCCGATTGTTTATATATTTTTTATGAAAACTATTAGTCCTATGCATTGTTGTACTTACATATATGATATTTAACATTATAGTGTGCTAATAACAAGAAATTAACCACAATACCAATTAAAGAGAAATCTATTCTCAATTTTCGTATGGAGAAACTGTGCAGAATGCAACATGGAATTGAAACTACATCTAAAATGGATAGTTGGAAGTCTGGATTGGTTTATGGTAAAGCATCTGTCAGCAATAATTGGAGCCCTATGTGTGTGTTAACTAGCAGACAGCCAAAATACTCAGGGTAAGTTACACTGTACTAACTCTAACAGGGTCTGTATTTGTCAGGAGATAATTTTTTTCGTTTATTTTTTATATATGTATTGTCCTGCGCATGTGATGCTTCTTGCGCGCGTTATTGGCCATCTTTGTCGATTTATTAACTTCTGCATCATTTCGACAAATGTTTTCTTGCTTAGTAACTTCGTCCTTTCTACCTCTCCCACTCACATATGGTGTCCCTCAGGGCTCCATCCTGAGTCCACTCCTCTTCATCCTCTACACGAAACCACTGAGTCGCCTCATATAATCCACTTCAGTTGACCACTGTCTGTGTGCAGATGACACACAACTCTACATATCCTTCTCCTAAAGTTCTTTCTCTCCACTGCCACCTCCATTGTCCTCTCCATTCTCGATTATTACAACTCCCTTTTCCTCAACCTGGAAGCCATGCAACTCAAACGTCTACAACTCGTCCAAAGCCAGAGCCGTCACTACAACACCCAAGCATCATCATATCACCCCATCCTCAAATCACTCCACTGGCGCCCCATTCATTTCAAAGTCCTATCGCTAACTTACAACTCCATACATTCATTCATTTTGAAAATTTATACAGCGCCCCTTCAAGAAACCTACTCAAACGCGGTCTCAGCCAGGCTGTGGTCAAACAAAAATGACTCGAAGATGCGATAGAAGACTAACAGATTGTTCATAGGAAGCATGCGCAGCGCTAGCGGAAAACCATTCCAAATGGAGGGGCGCACAACTGAGAAGGCTCGGTGCTGATTAATCGAGGATCGAGCTTGTGGGACCAGTAACTTCCCCCTTATCCGAGGAACGGAGTACTGTACGGAGTACGGTAGGATAATATCAGAAACCATTCAACAGAGACTACTTATAGAGGACGGAGTGCTACCAACGAGGCATCGCCAGACAATCCTACAGGATAGCATTTCTAATGCGCTGCGAGACAGGAAGCCAGTTCAGAACATCACGCATGTAAGGTGTGACTGGGGCATACCTAGAAATATGACCAATAAGCCTGCCAGCAGAGCGAAGGACCCGGTCAAGGTGCCCTATTAGGCCAGCAGGAAGACCTGCAAGAACAGAGCAACCTCAACCCTAATGGTGACAAAGGCATGAACAAGGATTACAGCAGCATCATGGGAGAGAGAATGCAGAACAACACCAAAATGAGGAAGCTGATAGTAACAGCTTTGCATGATCAAGTTAACATGCTGCGAAAGACTGAGCTCTTGATCAATTGTCACATGAGGGAAGGCTTCAGCCAACCGGCAAAGGTCCAGACAGCTAACTGCCTATGACCACCAAGCCAAATGAACTGGGTTTTGGATGGGTTCAGAAGTAATCGATTTGAGGCCATCCAAACAGGTGGAATGACACATAAGCCCCACAGTGCATCGACTGGACGGGAGTGAAAGTATGCTGGGATATCATCCGCATACAGTTAGTGCAAGAGCCCACACGACCGCAACAGAGAGCTGGCATCAGTTGTGTACAGAATATAGAACAAAGGGCCCAAGGCCGATCCCTGAGGTACACCGAAAGGGGCTGGGATCCAGTGTTACATAGAAGCTTCAACAATGACACAGTTAGTGTGATCTGAAAAGAAAGAACAAAGCCACTGCAATGGTTTGCCAGAGAGGCCAAAGGAGGCAGAGAGGCACTGAAGAAGGATAGAATGGTCCACAGAGTCAAATGCAGAACTAACATCAAATAATGGTAAAAGTGTTATCTGACAACAGTCTATGGCACCAAAGAAGTCCAAAATGAGGCGAACCAAGAGCGTTTCGGTGGAATGATTCCTCCGAAAAGCCTGACTGCAGAGGATGGAGCAACCCATTCACATCCAAGTAAACAATTAATTGATTCACAATAATGTGTTCTAGTATTTTAGACTAGCTTGACTGCCTGGCGTTCGCCCAGGCGAAGAAGATTGTCGGGGCACCTCGATTGAGGACGAAGTTGCGGGTGGCATTTCTGTTCTTGCAACATCTGCAGCCTGTCGTTCCTGACTGGCCTGAGGGGACTCTGCAGCCTGGAGGCTGCCTGTCTGGCAGAATTCACCGTTTCTCAATCTAATCCCTCCTCCTTATTTCTAATTCCTCTTCTCTTTCTTTGGCTTGTCTTATTTCTATTCACGCCCTTTTGTTCTCACTCTCCTTTTCCCAACTTTCTCCCCTTCCTCCTACTTCCCACCCTATCCTGACCAGTGCTTCCTCCCACCCCATCCTCCTTTTCACACTCCTCATCCTCTTATCCACTGCATCATGCACTCATCATCACACTTCTCCTTTCCCCTACTCCATAATCCTTCCCTATGACTTCCTCCTCCTCTTCCTCCTCAACAATCCTGCATTCCCGTTCCTAACCCTCTTGATCATCCTAAGCCCGAACCCTCTGCATTCACACCAACTCGCTTTTAATGGCGAAGGTTACGAGCGAATATAGCTGTTAAAGTGTGGTAAGCATGTAAACAAAATTGTGTATAGACACTGATGCGTACCAAGTACATACACACCTGACCGACTTTTCAAACGATTGCCAACTCTATACCTGCTACCTGTATATATCTCTGAAACCGTCCATTCGTAAAAGAAATAGGTGTGGCTGACAGAAATCATGTACACATATACAGCATTCATAGGTCGGGAACCAACGTGTGTCGATCCTGGCGACTGAAAAGGAAACTCCTGGGGGGGAGGGGTGAAACAGGTTTTTGGCTCTAGAGACGTGGAAGATTGCATGCACAGGCTTCAGAAACCCCTCAACTGAGTGTATCAGGTGTTCCCCAAGCCAACAGTGAAGGTTTGAAGTGAACAGCTCTTAAACTGTGCAAATGCATCGCCTGCCAAGGACACACAGACAGACAGACAGAATTCTTGCTTTATTTATATAGATTGGAATGTCACATTTGCTATAGGGTGGTAATTTGCAGGATCGCCCACGTCAAGATCGTCCCGCTTCAAAGCTGGCAGGAGGATGGGCCACTTCTGGGAAGTAGGTAGATTGGCTTCCTGGATCGACATGTTGCAGAGCAGAGTAAGAAATGGAAGGAGGACGTCAATGAACTCCTGGACCAGGAACCCAAGAATGTGGACATAGGGTCCAGCTCACATGTCTTTAGAGCAGCAGCCAGGATAAGGCATCGTAACTCCATGCTTGTGACCTCACTGAGAGTGGAGAGACGAGCATCCGTAACGGAAAATTCTGGTATGATGAAGCTGCAGTAGCTGTACTGATTGACGAAATCTTCGCATTGAGTTGCTCGTTAAATGCATCAGCAGTGAAAGGTGGAGCAGACTGCTGCTGGTGACTCGAAGAGTGATGACCAAGGAGGCTATTGAATGTGGTCCAAAGCTTCTTTGGCTCTTTAGCCTGGTTGAGAAAAATAGCCTCCAAACAGACTTGCTCTCTGTTGCAATAGGCCGCATGCATTTTCCAGGCGAACTGAATTCATGCCACCCGGTCCGATGGTAAGCGTGTCCTCCTATAGACCAGTTCAAGGCTGCAAGCCTGTCACCGAAGCTTCCTGCAGTCTGCGTTGAACCAGGGTGAGAGTGGATGGTGTTGAGATCGCACTGTATGCAGCAGAAAAAGGAGTCCAGTAGATTATCATCTCATACGAGTTCAATAATTCTATGGTAGTCAGCGATGAAGAAGACTCGACATAGTTGAAGAGCGGTTGAGCTTGAAGTGCTGAACAGAAGATCCAGCTTTTTCAAACGATGGATCAGTCTTGTAATAAAAAAGAAAGATGAACGGTATAGAGGCAATCACTAGTCCATGGTCGGATAGGATTGGTGGTTGAACATCGACACTTGTCACCTGGCAGTCGTCCCTAGTGACTATGACATCCAGCCATCCTACCATGCTTTTTGTAGACTCAGCAACATGCTGATCCAAGCCGAACAACACTCCCAGCCCAAATATCTTTGCAAACTCTTCACCATCCAGCCAACCTGCCCTACCCGATCGTCCTCTTGTCTCACCCTTACACGACCCCCGGTTACTTCTCACCTCAAGTTCTCCATAACCAACATCGCACCACATCTCTGGAATGACCTCTCTCCTGAATTCCGTACTTTTTCGGTTCCTCCACCATCACTGCCAGTCATCCAACATCATCTGTCCTAAACCCCTTATCCATCACCCCCAGTCTTTCGATTTTAAACTTAAGTCTCACCTTTTCAAGAACTCTTACCCAGACTTCTTACTTGATATTTCATCTGTCAATCCTCGACCACAACGACTCCCTCCTTAACAGCTACTCTGTCTCTGCTGACCCCCTGGAAACCGGACTCTGACAGTCCATGGACTATCCTTTGGACAACCCCTCTGATTTGGTGCAGCGCCTGTGAATAAGCTGGTGCCCTGTGCTTGGCTTTCATGTGGCGCTTTAGAAATTTGGAGATTACAATTATTATTACATGTTGGAGTTCTCTAGTGCTAGCTTTGCATTCTGGATTAATTTGTCAGCTATGGCAAGAATTTTGTATGTTTAAGAGCCATTTTATCGCAAATTGTCTGTGTCGTGTGATTGCGCTGAGCCAAGGCTCAGTCAAGTGGCTATATCACGGCCATTGAAGTGACCTTGGCCGATGGTCACAGGTGACTATTCAATCTACCAACACAAGATGAATTCCTCATTCCTTGTCTACATCCTCCTTGAACCTCGAATACCTTAAAATACGAATATCCGGACGTTCGTCATCTTCCACCAAGTTTGCAGCATGGAGGGAAATGTTGTAAGGTCGCAGGCATTGGTGTACATTGTCACAGGCATAGATGTGCATTGTCACTACTTGTGGTGGGCATTGTTTACGGAGGACTTGCTGCGCATTGATCTGTGTTTTGCGAAATGGGGCTTCTTCTTGCCTTTCCAGTCATGATTTGTCTCCCTCATTCACAAAAGCCCACACTTCCAGTGAGATGTACATCATGCAGGCAATGATAGTTGCTCACGTCATCTCTTAAAGTGTGTTGGTACCCTGAGTGTTCTGATGGGGGCTTTTGTTGTCAGTTTTTCACTGATGTGGACTCGAATCACCTTGATTGATGTTGTTCGGGCTACCACTGTGTAGGGTGGTTGATAATAATAATATTCATGTTTAATAATTCAAACTTACAAACTGTAGATGATAACAAGTCTAACAGGAATTGAATTTAGCAATAATATGTTGGCAGCTGTGCAAGGTGGCTATTTGATCATTTCAAAGAGTTCACCGCTTAGGGGGGTTGGAGGCTGAGTCAACCTTTATGGAGAAAGGTATCAATTCCACTTTCTGCTTCATGTTCTGCTCTTCATGCAAGAGTGTTTCCATTGTTCAATCACATCCTCCATTTGCTTACAATTGCTTATGATGATTCCATCTCCAAGTTGCTCTTTGATTTTAACTGTAGATGCTTCTGTTTCTGCCAGTATTCCTAAGAGCACTGGGAGCACCTCTAATTAGTTTGTACTGGGAGAGGCGTTATATAATTCTGTAAATACAACACAATTTCAGGCAAGGCCTAGTTGAGATTTGGAGACTGCACTTGAATTGTAGATTGGATATGTGAGGTGATCGAGAGCCATTGTAGGACCTTAGCCATTTAGCAAGTGAAAATGTGGGTAAACCAAAGAAGGCATGCCAAGAGCCTAGCAGGAGTGCTTGAAGGAAACTGACTGAAGGGGGAGAGGTGTAACTTGATGAGACTCTTGGGAGCAAATTGCAGTAGTCTAAGCAAGAGCAGATGAATGCATACATGATGATAGTAAAGACCGTGGGGTGACTGATCGTCTGATGGCTATGTCACCTCAACTGAACATAGCAGGAGCCAGTCAAATTCGAAATATGCTAAGTAAAGCTAATAGACAAGTCAAGGGTGACACCATAATCTCAAATACTAGATGAGTAAGTAAAAGAAGGTTAGTCAGCAGTGAAAATTCAAGCTTAATTAATTGCTGCTTCTAAGTAAGCGCACAATCGAACCCACAAGAGAGACCCAGTGTCCAGGTCTTTAATAAATAAGGAAGGAATGCCCATTATAGGTTCAAGATAAGGCCTGAGAACTGAACCTTGCATAACACTGACTTCAGCCCAGGCTGTTCTGGAATCACCAAGGAAAACCTTGTGGGAACGATATGTGAGACCAGGGGTCAAAAACAAACGGCTCCTGGTTATTGAAATAAAGTTTGAAATAGATGAGAGGGGTCAAAAACACAGAAACTCATTTTATGGTATATTGTTAAAAAAAATCTGTCTTTTTACAATAAAAAAATTTTGAATTCAAATATTTAGTTGGAGAAAAAAATGACTTTTAATGCATGCACTATCAAGATTTGCATTGCTAAATATGCATGTTTTCGGAGGTGAACGACCTAGATTTCTTCTGCCTACCTGCTCAAATTTGCAAAGTAGTGACCATATTTTGATGCCAAGTGCTGTATTTCATATCGAATATAGCCCTTTATTGCCCAGCAAAATTCTGGAGCGTTCGAGTAATGATTGCTAAGAACTTTGATGACTTGAATATTCTGAAACTTTGACTTGATTTCCTAAGTTGTTATGATTTTACTAATGAAAGAGTCAAACAAGTATAACTTTAGTTAGAAAAAAGCTAGTTTGATTCTGTAAAAAGTATTTACAAGCACATGCATTGTAAAATATGAATTAATAAAAAGTGAAAAACGACAAGTGATAGGTTTTGACCCCTGGCCTCACATATCAGAAAGAGAAACACATAAAATAACAACGAATGCTGTGTACGATATGTCTAAGGAGTAGACGAAGTGAGATAGCTAGGCAAATACAGAGAAATCCTGTCTGATTGTGTTGTTGACTGTGCAGGCTAGCAAGTTTATTTAATGCCACAAGGCTAATTGCACAAAGCCATTATGAATTATCCAAGTCAGCCAATATTTCAGACAAAATAAGGCTAAATGCAAGTTAAAAAATGACAACAATTGAAATGTGCGACATGCCGGACGAGTAGAGAAAGTTTAATAGCAGAGAAGATCCAGAGCTGACAACGAGCAGCCTCAGAGGAAAAAATACTGAATGTAACTAACATGCTAATGTGTGCACACGAATAGCGCCTAAACAATCATAAAAATATAGTCGAACATCAATTCTTGCATGTAGAAACAGCTGTAAGACCATTTTCTTGAACTAGCTGTAATAGTAATACATAAAACATACATTTTTCCCTGTAATTATCGAAAGCATTGTTTTTAGTTAAGGTCAAAAATATTTCTAATAGCATAGGTGATAGATTCCCAGTTGGACGCTGGAAAATTTTGGATTCAGTTAAAGAAGGCAATAAGAGTCTTTGGAGCTGCAACGACAGTCAATCATTGAGATGTTGTACTACCTACCAATCAAATGTCTGACCAGTTCAGACTTCTTCTATCCATTTTGTGTTATTATAATGGAAGGTTAGAAGTTTTTATATTGAATTATATGGAGTGTACAGATGTGTTAGTCCAGTGTTTTTGAGTTCGGGAAAATACCGAAATTGATAATTATTAACTATCTATTGCTTCTATGTTGCCAATTCAAGTTGTTAGGTTAAATAGTATTCTGTCATCGTACTGCTGTGTTTTTTCATATTTGAACTTCAGCCAAAAGATATTTCATTCTAACTAGTACTCTGTGTATAATTTTACAGATTTTTGATCAGTTTTGTCGTTGACGCAAGAGGAGGAGCCATGCGAGGATGTCGTCATTCAGGAGTTCGCATTATTATTCCTCCCAGAAGAACATGCATGCCACTGCGTGTAACTTGCAGATTTCTGAAAAGGGAAAAATTGGCAGTTCCTCCTATTCTAACTGATGGCGAAGCTCTGGCTGCTCGAGTCTTAGAAATGGGGCCAGTTGGTGCCTCATTTGATGGGTAATTTATGAATGATTCTTGTTACAAAAGTTGAGTATGCTTTCAATTATGAGAAATTATAGTATAATATGCTTAATTTGTGGGTCTAGGACATTACCCCCCACCGACATTACCCCCTGCCATTACCTCCCTGCTATTATCCTGCCTTTACCCCATAGGATATTACCCCCTGCCATTAACCACTGAAATGATGCCTTTGTATTTTACCTCTGCCATTCGGTATCAGGACAATTGCCCCCTAGGGCAATTGACCCTAGCCTAGGGCAATTGCCCCCCCCCCGTCAATTGCCCCTAGGTTCCCTCTGAATAGAAAGCAACAAATATTTACCACTCTTAATTAATTAAACTCTTTGATAATCCACCCTTTAATGACTATACTATTTGATTATCAACAAATCTTTATATAACAACATTCTTTCATCTAGTCTCTGCCCCCATGAAGTATATTGCAAAACAGGAAGTTTAAAATTGTATTTTATGATTTCAATAGAGAAGTTGCATTTACAAATGTTACATAAGATAACTATAATTTATAAGGAATATGCAATCTATTGTTGTATTGTTTTCGTTTCTTTAAAAACTAAGATTATGGGCTACGTTACTCAAGTAGTCCATTATTGTGCGCTCGTTGTGCTTTTGCAAAACAGACAGCAGACGTGCACTGGAATCCGCATATTTCTTTCTTTTCAGTTGTGGTGCATGACCAGCCAAGGTTTGGGTTGAATGAACCTCCTGCTGAAGTGCTTGTTTATGTTGGATGAACCCAATAAACTTCCAAATGTTTGGATGATTACTTCCAGAGTTGTATGTTCTCGAGACAGTGTCTCGGTCTCAAGACGTCTCGAGACAGTTTTTCAGTGTCTCAGTTTCGGTCTCGAAAGCCTGTTGTCTCGGTCTCAAGGTAGTGTCTCGAATTTTTAGAAACTGTCTTGAAGTGAAAGTCTTGTTCTGTCTCGAACAAGCGATCTCGATAAGTTTCGCATTAATTGTTTTACAATCTTGCACTACAAACTGAAACCGGAATCTACGAGAAACGGTAATTCTGGTTAGCGCGCGAGTCACATAATACTGAAATCAATTCAATTATTTTAAAGTGAAAAAAGTCTGAGAGAGAACCTGAAATTGTGAAGTTTGAGTTTATGCAACTGGAAGTTATTGACAAACAATAGGTATTGCGTGCCGTTTGTCATTAATGTAAACCCACCATAACCGAAACGATCGGAACAACTTCGAATTTCTCAGGGTGAATAAGGATATGCGCAAATTTATAATTTCGTTTGGTATTTGGTATCGAATTTGCTTGTTTAAAATCGTCTAGAAGATTGCAGACGTGTCTAAAAAAGCTTTCTATGCTATTGAGAAGATATGCCAGAAGAAGAGATATCAAAAAAGATAAAACGTGACAATATAAAAACTGTTCTCGGGAATTGGTACTATATACATTATAAGTTTCAAATTGAAATTACAAATTAACCTTATTCCCGAAAACTGATACATTAGTATTTTATAGGTTTTTATATACATGTAAGATCGCTTGTTTTTTTCTGTCTCGTACTGTCTCGAACCTAGTGTCTCGGTCTCGGTCTTGGTAACTCACTGTCTCGGTCTTGGTTTCGGTCTTCGCACCTCACTGTCTAGGTCTCATCTTGGTCTTGAAGATTCAAGTCTTGCATACAACACGTATTACTTCAAACGTTGCCTTGGAAACTGCGGTGCCATCCTTCGACCAAGTTATTTGTCTTTGGGAGTTCAACTTCAAATAGATGATGTATATTCCATAAATCGAGGGCGAAAAGAGGTTGACGACGTCCTCGACGTTGAAGACACCCAATGTAGGTATCTTCAAAATGATCTGCAATTGGCCATTCTTCATTGGGAAGATGCTCGGACAACTCTTCAAATGCGGCAATTACATTGTCGCTAGGTATGAATGCAACAGCTGCAATCATTCTGAGTTTCACAGCAAAGTCGGCATCCTCTTGATATTTGACTTGCAGTCCATTTTCTTGGATTTTCTTGTATATGTTTTGACTGAGATGAAAGAAGCAGACTTTCAATTCAGTGTCTAGGAAGACTGCATAGATGGTGTTAATTACAGCTTGCTCAAAATCTACCGTCATGCTAGAAGGTTTCAAATTCCCATTTAGAACCAACAACTGTTGGAATAAATATGTGTAAGTTGTCTGCGACTTGTCAGGAAGAAGTGCATAGATGCATGGCAAGGTGCGTTGATCGAGAAGTGCATGCATTGTGTAGAGTTGCGTATAAATACCTGGTGCTGTTTTAAATGTGCCATCAATAAACCAATGAGGGCTGCTTTGAAGAAGGCGCATGTGGAGTAATATCCTATGTGGGTAATGGCAGGGGGTAATATCCAGGGGTTAATGTCCTGCTACATTAATTTGTTTATAGCTTAGCACAAATATATCTCTTTATGTTGTACAAGAAGACTAGCATCTATATGGATATTGAAATAATGCTAACTAAATATACCGATGTCAGTATACATACCTCTGAAAGGCATGACTAGAAATAGGAATATATGTGTGTATCAAAACACTCACTACCGTTGCAATGCAATGTAATGGAGAATTTATATAGCGCCACTTGATATCAGCGACGTTCACGACTCAATACATGGTGGTACATAGCTAAATGGAGAAGAGGAAAGTCTTCAGGCGCCTCCAGAAGGCAGCAGGGGAAGAGAGAGCAGCTTCTCCCTAAGAAAAGGGGAGGCTGTTCAGGCTGGTGGAACCATGTAGGCAAACTCATGGATTGCGCCGTGGCAGAGTGCATGCGGGGAGCCACCAGAAGTCAGCGGGCATGAGGAATGAAGGGAAACCCGGTCATGGAATAGAGGAGACACTTGTGCAGAAGGACAGAATACCACCAATTAACCGATCAGCCCTATTGAGGATTGACTGGTGCTTAGAAATGTTGTGAGAGTCCAATGAAGGCAATGTTTCCAAAGTCTACCCTATAAGTTATTGTTGCCACTTCCATAAATAGTGTAACTAACAACATTTTGGAAAGCTTGTCCTGTCCTAGACCCAAAGACATGTGGGTGAAGCAAGTAAAATTTTTCCTTTGTTTTTATGACTAGACCAGTTTTAATAGAAGTTCCCCACTTTGCATCACTGCGAGGAAAAGAGCGTGAGATTACAATTCTTCGAAGTGACAATGGCAGCAGTTGGCATGAACATCTTATGACTGTAACAGAGGAAGCCATTCAGGAGGTTTTGAATGAAAACTTCAAAGGTATAGACTCCCATGTTGTACACTGACTAATATATTTTATCGAATTGTCGTTTTTTATAATTACGTAAAATATGTTACGAAATGTTACGTGGGTGGGTGAGCTAAACATCACGTGATGCTTATTGATTTAGAACCAGTGCTCAATTTCAGCTGGAACAAACCGGAACGCCATTCCAGCATCTCCTGGAGTGCCAGAAAGGCATTCCGGCACCTTAAACAGTAAGCTAGGCGAAACGCTTTTCCGGGCAGTTTCAACGCATTTTTGCTTTTTCCTCCAAAGTTTTGACAGCTATAGCATTTGCACATACAAGTTCTGTACTCAGAAATAGGGGCACTCAGATATAGAGGAGGGTATAAAATCGCTTCATGCGATTTTTCACTTTTTTTTTTACTTCTTTGCCCCCTCCCCTCACTTCCAAAATGCAGGCACCACAGGATGTGTTGAATTACGATTGCAACTGTTGATCATGGTATATCTAGTAGAAATGACTGTGAACTAAGATTGTTGTGGATTGTGTGCAATTGTTTTATATGAAGTTTAAGTTTGTTACACATCTTAAATGCAACTGTTAAGTTTTTTGGTGCAGTTGCAACCAACTTCAATATACCTAACAGTTGTTTTGTGCAATTTTGTCCACATTCTATTGTAGTATAGGCCTACGAAAAACTTGACAGTGGTGAGGTAGAAGAAATGCCCATCCTACAGTTCCGCCACCTCCACATTTACAAATTGACCACTGTTTAGAACTAATTGACAGCAACAAAAATAAGCAATCTATATAAATAAAGACAAAATTCTGTGTGTGTGTGTGTCTCTGTCTGACTATGCATTTGCACAGTTTTAGAACTATTGACTCAAAACCTTAGTCGTTGGCTCGGGGAACACCTGGGACACTTAGTATAGGGGTTGGTGAACCCGTGGTCGCCCTCTTTCTGGTCTCCAGAGCCAAAAACCTTTCTCAAGACCCCCAAGGAAAGTTTCCTTCTCAGTCGCCAGGAGCGTGTCGACGAAAAACCTCTGCTGCACGTGATATCTGTCTGCCACACCTCTTCTTCTTTTGCACGGTCATGAATGATGGTGTAAAAAAAGTGTTTGAGATATCGTACAGGTAGCAGGTATACAGTCTCTCTGTCCAGCTATGCATTTGCACAGCTTCCTGTGCCATCTTCCTGCTGTCGTTTTAACATGAAGTTGTTACATCCAATATTCAAAATTATTTCTCTTACTCATGGGCACGACCTAAAACTGCAACCGGTTATGAGCTAACCTGAAAACCTAGAACGGCAGGCAGCAGCACAGTTCTTATCAGTAGCTGGCGGATGAGGAGCACATTGCACCCAACGGCAGCCACCGAGCTTATGATTTGGCGCATACTGGGTCCAACCTGGCACAATGGTAAATCAACTGCGAAACCAGCAAGAGAATGGGGTACTCAGCTGGTCACACCCTCCTCCACAGAACATGAATGGAACAGAATATAGAAACTATACTGGCTTGGACGTCGCCCAGGATAAAAAGGCCGGCGCCATCCACCGTAAGAGTCAGGATTGATGCTGACAAATGTGCTACTGACTCATCATCATCGTCGTCATCATCGTCATCATCGACACCATTGACAAAATCACCAATAGAAAACAAAAGAAAGAAAAAATCAATCCAGTTAAATGGTAGACACAGGATCAAAATAGGACAATGGAATGTGACAGGGTTGAACTCGATCGAGAAATTATCGATACTTGGAAATGAACTCGAAAGATTAAAAAACTCCATATGTGGGTTATCAGAAACCAAGTGGTCAGACAATGGCCACTTCAAGATGCTAGATGGACATACAGTGCTCTTCTCAGGTAAGACAAACAGGGAACACCATGGAGTAGCCATCTGGATGAACAAGAATATTGCTTCTAGTCTCATATTTTACAATCCAGTGAGCAACAGAGTAATGACAGCCACAGTTTTATCTAGACCAAGAAACGTGACAGTGATACAATGCTATGCACCAACAGCAGACAAACCAGATGAAGAAATCAATCAATTCTACACAGAGTTAAATCAGGTCATTGCAGAGACCCCCAAGCGAAACATATTATTGATTACAGGAGATTTCAGTGCTAGAGTTGGCGAGGGTGCATTGGAAACCGATGTTCTCGGAAAATATGGGCATGGGAAAAGAAACAATAGAGGACAAACTTTGGTGAATTTCTGCACACAACACAAGTTGATTATCACCAATACTTTCTCGACTGCACAATTAACATAGATATACTTGGAGAAGCTCAAACAGAAACACCAGATCGCAGATCGACTACATCCTGATTAATAAACATTGGAAACAATCGATCAATAACGCCCGCACATGCCTCAGTGCAGATTGTGACTCAGACCACAATCTAGTAATACTGACAATGCATTTCAGATTCAAAAAGAAACGAACCATCAAACCTCTTCTCCTAGACTTGGAAAAACTCAGAAACAATCAGATAGAACAGCAATACCAAGTTGAAATAACTAACTGATTCGAAGCACTTGAGGGAATTGCCGAACCACACACACCAGATGAACTATGGCAACAACTAAAAGAGATCACTCTGAGTGTCGCCAAAACAACACTACTGAAGAACTGCGACAAGCGAAAGAATTGGATCTTCAGTGACACCTTTGAATTAATAAGAAAGAAAAGAGATGCAAAAACAAAGTCTCCACTAGAGTACAAAATTCTACGAAATGAGGTACAACGGATGTTACTAAGAGACAAGCAGTTGGAATTGGATACATTATGCAACGAGCTGGAGGAGAACGAAAGGAAAGGTAACACCAGACCTGTATTCCAAATGGTGAAGAAGCTCACTGGCTCGTTCAAGCCTCGAACCACAGCCATTAATGACAACACCAAAAAAAAAATCTTGTTGAACCGGAAAAAGTAAACCAAAGATGGAAAGAATATTGCTAAGGACTCTACAGCAATGAAAAAGAGGAAAAAGACATATCATCTAGTCGGTTCTACACTATATATCAACCCGTTGGTCTTTCGCCATATGTCGTCTTGGTTAATCTTTTCTGATATATATCGTGTCACTTATCTGAATACCTAGCCAATCTATAGGTATAAGGAATTACCTTACAGACAATTAGCTAAGCCACGATATCAGCCAGACGAAGTATCTACCAACAGGAAATTATGGGTGAACTTAGCAACTCGCACGAGAGGTTTAAAATATAACGAAATAAATTGTTTTATTAACACGTAAACGATAACTCTAATAATAATCAAAAGACTTTAGAAATGAACATTAAACTTAATCTGCACAGCGTGTTTAGACGACCTAGCATACAAGCTTTAAGAGTTCTTTCACTTATACACGATCACGCTGATAATGAGTTAATATATATAAAGTTGATAATCAATTACTCAGTTTGAGATTTCAGAATAATAATAATAAATATATGAATAATTTTATCTAGATAATGACACAGTTACCGTCTACGTTCAATTGCGGAGTTCACCAATGCATCACTAGCGGCAGTCTTCCCAAGATCTTAATCTACTTGACTATACCTTAACGAACCCACGGACAGCGAGCGATTCCAACCAGACAGGCCCTTTGTCTTTAGTGCGCGGCTATTTTATACCGAATCTCGTAGTCAGACAGAGCGGCAGTGCGGTCAGACCGAGCAGCGGGGTCAGCCGAATCTGAGGGACCTGATCCAAGAATACTGTTCCTCTAGTAAGCCTGACCTGTGAAACAGACTGCCAGGTCACCCAGTTCTGACCAACCAGATATAAGAACACCACCGACAATGTATCCGACGAGCCACTAGTTCTGACCTCTGAAGCCGGCCGAATACCTTTACTAAAAATACAGGCCGTCAGACCAACTAATATCATCACTAGTGCACAAGCAATGACTACCTATAGTGACCCAGATCTAGTCTTAAGCAATGCCTCCCTGGAGTGGTCTGTCTAACTATAACATAGCATTATATTGACCCTATGAGAATCCCCCACGCCCCGAAGAACAAAGCCTCCGGGCTTTGCCAAAACAAAGGAAAGGAACAAGAGGGACCACCCTAAATTTAGACTGCATTGGTGAAAAATCCACTAAAATAAAAAGAAATGAAAGAAAACCGTTAAAACAACACCTAACTTGTCATGAGAGTACGACATGACTCTAAATGAAAATGAACACTGAGACTAATCCCTACGAAAATCGATAGCAAAGATAAAAACACACAAATAACGAAGTGGGAAAATAGTAGGCTAATAAATAATATTGGAGCACGCGACAACTGAGGATTCGGCAAACGTGGCGAGAAAACAACGCAGTGACGGCACGAAAGTGAACGTAGGGTGTCCGTCGCAATAGCAATGAACCAGAGACCGAAGGTGGCAGAACGCCCGAGTTACGGTTGAGTAGATGAACCGTATTCGCGTCCCGATTGATCATTGTTCAGCGCCACGTAGCTGCCTCGTCCCGCGTGAGCAAAAAACAGAAAACAACCATAATCATTAGCAAAAGCCGACATAAGCTTAAAACGATCAACATAAGAAATGGAGTAATAGAAGCAAGAAAGAGACGGCGTCCCGAAATTCTGTGAGTAATGGTGACATCCCCCCCAAGTAATAAAAATACGAGGACGGAACCAACCCGAAACAGAAAGCTGGGAGCTAATAGTAGACCCTGACACGACGTAATCTGGAGGACAACCAGAAACAGTCTGGAGGTTAAAAACAAAGCAGCGACCATTAGACTGAATTTCCAAACACACCTGAAAAGCAGGACAGGACGCAAAACGATTTTTACGGAGATGACAGACTTTCCTAATAATAAAAATAAACAAAATGATCAGAAACAAATACCCAAGAACATCCAAGGTAGGGTAAGAAGTCAGCGATAAAAATGGAGGCAAGGAAGTCGAAGTAGGAGAGAGAGTGGCAATAATAATTTGCGAAAGGGAGTGAGCACGAACCAAGGTGGTGGAATACTGAACGCCCGCTAATGCGGCAGTGGTGAGACGTAAACGATACGCCAACCAAAACGTAAACACGGTATTAAAGGATGCAAGACCAACTGTCACCATGGCCAAGTAACCAGGAGGAGTAAAGAAAAAATTGGAAGGCACGTAAAGATGCCATACAAAAGAGGATCAACAATGGATCGATAAATATTTTCATCAGCCTTGGTAGCATTGACGACCTTATCCAATTGGTAAGCCAGGGAACTATCAGTTGCTAACTTTTCATCGAACGAATGATTAAAAAATTTCATGGGAGGGAGTTCAACAGAAAGAGGATGAGATAGTAAAGTGTCCGCAGCGAAAGACTTGAGGGTATCATTATCAAAGAAATGATGCAACAAAGCGAGGTTGACGGGATACTGAGGAACAGAGGAAAGAGGAAAAGCTGCGGTAGAATTACAACGAGCAGCTCGCGGAGGGAGAAATGCACGAGTAGTCCTAACAGAACAGCCACATGGCACGGAATAAAAACAATAAGCACATGGACTGGGAGGAGTATAAGAATAAGGACAAGACACATCAAGGAACAAAGGACTCCGTAAAAGAACCTGGGAATAATCAATAACATAGAGGTCAGATTTAATATCAGTAGCTTTAAAAACCTGAAAATCACACAATGATTTGATCAAAAGAGGAGAATCCCTGAATAAAGCCGAAAAACAACTAGGAGACGAATCACGCCTCACCAAATCAACTGAAAATGGCTCCTTAATTGTCGGCCGAGTATTCAATTCCGCAAAATATGAATAATCCGGTGAAATTAAAAAATAACGAGGAGGTGATTGAATAAGGGTGACCAGATCAGAATTATTATGAAACGGAACGGGAAAATGAATGATTTCAAAAACATGAAGTGTGTCAACATTCGGAGCACTCATGGGAAACTTAACGGTGATGTACAAATGGGACTGATTACGATAAAGCAAGAAATCATGACTTCAATAATAGTAAGTAGGGTCCTCTTCGGCAAGAGAAACCAGGGAATTGGGATTGGTCAAAGTGGCACTAATGTCGGAAATTGTCTGTTTGAGTGTAGCAGCTGAAATTAAGGACGAAGGTAAAAAGCCAGCAGTTAACATTTGAAGAGCATTATACAATTCCTGAACTTGATGTTGGATTAATAAGAAATCCTGAAATTTAGAAAACACAGCATACAGCACAAATTGAAGATTATGGTCATGCTGCACTAACCAATGACGATCAGCTAGAATCGTGTCAAATAAAATGGTAAATTGCTGATGCCATAATTCGTCAAGATTATGAAGACGTTCTTGTGTCAGAGACATAAAAGAAGACAAATGTTCACTCTGGAGTTGAAAACCAGACAGCAACTGCAATTGGGACTTACTAAGGGACTGAACATGAGCAGCTACCGTCGCTAAATCTTCTTCGGAAGCAGTACCGAAGAGTGAACTGGACAATTTACCAATAAAAGCAAAGAGCGATCTCTTGCGCTTAGTTAAATCAGGAATCACGGGTGAATTAGGCAAAAGGTCATATGCTGCTTGAAGAGAATGCCCAAACTGATTAGAGGAACCATATGTAAAATTAGAAACAATATCCATAAAAAACGGAAATTCCTGGCACAGTCCTACATACTCCTCTTGATTACACGCATTATCCATCTGCAAAATCTGACTAAAGGTGGGCAATACGAAATGATAAGTATGAGGCCAATATCCAGCATGAGGTCTGGCGCGGTCGCGATACTGAAAAACAACACTGCAGTTGTGTCGTGGAACAGTGGAGGAAACTTGGCGTTGTCCATGGCAGGTCAGCGCAAAGGACAAGTAGACGCTGAGAAGGAAGATGAAACAGATCGCCATGCTAGAACACATAAGGGAAAACTAATGCTATAGGAACAATGATTGAATCGAAACATGGGTTGGCATAAACTATTGTCAACCCAATAAACCAATCCTAATGACAATATAAGATTAATAACAACAAAAAACACAAATAAGCGTGAAATCGCACGAGCAGTCGAAAGTAAACACGAAAGGAAGAATTGAAGATGAAATTGTAGGAAAATTCCAGCGAAAACTAAAACGAAAGTAAGTAAGTTAATTCTAAAACTACAAGAATTAAGACGAAAACGAAAAGTAGGACGAAAATTAAAACGAATACTAAGTCAAACGTCTATGAGGACGCCTATACGAAAAGGCAGCTCAAACGAGAAAAAAACCCAAAACACACGAGAAACCCGCGCCAAACCTTAAGCGCTAAGCAAAAAAAACACGCGTAAATACACGAAGCATCAAACATTATAACACCATAAGATAATCGATATATCGGACCCTATAAAGATAAGAACGGTGCAGCATGACATACTCGGTCAAACTATGCATCATGACTAGAAGTCAAGAAAATACCCGTAACAGAAGGTCAAGCACAACACTAGATTGAAGATACTAGCAATAAGATGAAAGTTAAACATCTGTGTCAGTAGACTCCAAATAAGTAACGAATTAGAGATCAAACTACGGTCATTAAGATTTTGACAAATTGTCAATGTAAGTTTTAAATTGCACTAACCCCTTAGAAATATAAAAACCCGTGTAAATATAAAAACCCTTGTAAATATAAAAACCCTTGTAAATATAAAAACCCTTGTAGATACATTGCGTCGGAAAAAGCCTTCGGTATAAACTAGATGAAACTATTCTGGAAAGAAAAAGGGTACCCGTTTTCCAAAATAAGTCTATAACCGAAAGATTGATCTGGAAAACAAAATGTTAAAGCCTAGGCACTCTACGATGAAATAATAATAAGAAAGAAAAGATTAGTTTGGAGCAAATCGCCTCATTAATAAAAATCTCGGATATAAGAATACTAATAAATTTGTTCGGACGCGAACCCGTTTTGCATTTTGTACCAAAACATGTATACGCCGAATGAAATGTATCTTTTAAAGCTGGAGTCACATCTTTTTCAGACTCCCATGATGGCGACCATTTTGTATCTGACCATTTAACTAAATACATTCGACGGCCATCTGTAATTTTACATTTCAACAACTTATCCGCGGGAAACCACGGCTGACTACTACTAGCAGAATTAGGGGCCCCATCCAAGCCATCAGTCGCTATGGGAGGTGAAGGAGACCGCAACGAATCTGGCTGGTCTGGAAGAGGTGATACACGAGGAGCATCGTTGGAAGTAGACGCCGAATGAGACGGCGACGGTGCAGATGCGTCATTCGACAATACCGGCTCGCCCTCTTGAAGATCTAAGGCGGACGTGGCAGATGGCGTGTCCGACGAAGCCTCGGCGGCTGATGGTGAAACTAGGTCTGTAGATTCGTCGACAATGTCACTATTTTGCTGAGCAGATGGACCCATGAGATCATGGTACTTTTCCCAAAGCACATTAACATGCAACTGAAGTCTGTTGACATGAACTGCTGATGATACCATCTGATTCGTCGCTGCATTGCGAATTCTATAGGTATCATTTGAAGTTCGACTCACTATATAAAATGGGCCTTCAAATTTATGCCGAAGCTTTGGACAAACACCTTTCGGATTGTAACTTGAATGCAGCCATATGATATCACCCGTCTGATAAACCGCTGGTCTTTGATTTTGGTCATAGAATTTCGTATATGTCTGTTGGGCAGCCTGTATATTGTCTAGAGCAACTTGCCTAGTTACCCGTAACCTTGGCAACAACTGACGAATGTAGGCATCAACGCCCACACAACCTGTAGAAGTAGGCAACAACGACGCCTGTATTGGCAACTCCATGTCTTTGCCATAGAGAATCATGGCAGGACTAAACTTCGTGCTGGCTGAGGGCGTACCTCGTAAAGCGAAGGCGATGCTCGTTATGTGGTTCTCCCAATCAGTTTGATCAACGCAGTAAGAACGTAACGCTGCCCACAAAACTGACCAAACCCTTTCGACTGTGGAGTTCGTCTGAGGGTGATAACCAGAGGTAAAAATTCGTTTGACCTTGAAACGCTTACACAAGTCTTCGACAATCTTTGACAAAAACGAAGTACCACGGTCACTGAGTAATGAGTGTGGCGGTCCGAATCTAGTGAAAATATGGTCATACAGCGCATTTGCAACTGTAACTGCACTTTGATCCTTGACAGGGATCAATTCCGGCCACTTGGAAAGAGAATCCACACACATCAGAATGTATTTGTTGCCAGTAGGACTCACTGGTAACGGTCCTGCAAAGTCTATGTGCCATCTGGCGAAGATATCAGTGACTGGCAATGGATGAAGTGGAGCTTTGGTCGCTGCGTGTGGTCGTTTACTTTGCTGACAAGTAACACATGACGTCACATAACGAACTGAATCTGCGTACATATGCTTCCAATAAAACCTAGTCCTCAACGTTAAGTAAGTTCTGTCTTGACCCCCATGAGCCATCTGATCGTGAGCAGCCTCTAGGACTTTGCTTCGGAGAGAAACAGGAACTACCAGCTGACGAATTAAAGGCTTGGCTATCCCTATGTCTTTGGCTCTAGGCTGAAATAGATGATACAACACTTCGTTGGTCACTGAAAATTGGTCAGCCAGAAGTAGTATGCGTCTTGCAGACACGTCTTCAGGCGGTAAGATGTCTGACTCCAGATACTGCAGTAACGGAAGCAACTCTGGGCACCGTTGTTGAGCGTCAATTATGACCGATTCATCAAATAAGTCAAAGTCGATAAGATCAGTTTCGGTATCAGCAGTAGTTGAGACGCCCTCCTCGTTACGGGCCTGTTGAAGTGGCGTTACCACGTTTAACGGTACACTATTGTCAAACGGCATGTCCGTAGTCAGTGGTTGGGGCGGCGCAGCCACAGGTCTGAGATAAATGTCGTCTTGTAGAAATACATCATCCGACTCTAATTCAGGCGGTGTTTCATGATCCATTCTAGACAGGGCATCAGCGGCGAGATTTGTTTTGCCTGGCTTATAGCTGATTGAAAAATCATACCCTTGTAATAATAAACTCCAACGTGCAAGACGACCTTGAGTTGACGTTCTGATAGTTTGTAACCAACACAACGACAGATGGTCTGTAAACAAGGAGAATTTGCGCCCAACGAGATACGGATGAAAGCTTCTGACAGCCTCCACCAGAGCCAACGCCTCCAGCTCTGTGACCATATACGATCGTTCAGAGGCTCGGAGATTTCTCCCACCAAATTCGAGAGGTACCTCGCGGCCCAGGTCATCCAGTTGACTAAGAATGTATCCTATTGCCTGTGACGAAGCATCTACGTGAAGAATGAACTCCCTATCCATTCTCGCAAAAGCTAGGGTTGGTGTTCTGGACAACTCGTCACGAAGTGATTGGAAAGCCAACTCACAAGCGTCAGTCCATAGAAATTTAACGTCCTTATGTAATAACTCATTTAGAGGCGCAGCTATGTGAGCATAGTTTTTAACGAACCTCCTATAGAAATTACAGAGTCCTATAAACTGACGTAACTGATGAACAGACTCAGGACGTGGAAACGCCTTTACTTTAGACACCTTCTCCATGTCTACAGAAATGCCTTTATCTGACAGGATATTTCCCAAGAACCTAACACGGCGTAATGCCAACTGACATTTCTTCGGATGTAATCGCAGCCGAGCGTCTCTAAGTTTGTTAAAAACTATCTGTAAATGTGACAAATGGTCCTTGAATGATCGGGAGAAGACTAAAATGTCATCTAGATAACAGAGTACGTATTGATTTAATTGTTCACGAAATACTGCTTGCATCAGACGCTGAAAAGAACTAGGAGCGTTCATTAACCCGAACGCCAAGCGTTTGAAACAATAGGAGCCAGAATGCGTGACGAATCCTGTGCATTGGCTTCCACGTTCTGTCAGCGGAATCTGCCAGTAACCGGCCTTCATGTCCAAAGCGCTATAAAATTGTGGTTGTTCAGCAGCTAGGACATCTAGAACACTCGGCAGAGTTGGTAAGGGAAAGACAAGGGGTTCAGTTTGCCTGTTCAACGCCCGAAGGTCCACACAAAATCTGGGTGAAGCGTCATCTTTCTTGGAGACTAGAATGACGGGTGATTGCCATAAAGAAAACGACTCTTTGATGATATCATTGTCCAACATCTCTTTAACTTGTCGATCAATCTCTTTTCTTGCCTCTGGGCTATGTCTGTAGGCACGTTGGCGACAAGGAGGTCCAGTAGTGACGATATCATGTGATATCAAGGTGGTCCCCGGTAGATCAGATAACTTGGCAGCAAATACATCTCGATTACGGTACAACAGTTCAGTAAGCTGATCCAAATTGTCTTCTGACAATTCACCTTTTGAGAGATCGAGGCCAAGTTCTGTGAGTACCGAGGTTCGGGTTGCGACATCTGGTGAACGTGTAGGAGTGGGGGCAGGTTCTTGAGCAGCGATATCGGCGGCAACGACAGAGTTCCCATTAGCGAATTGAATCAAGGCAATGGGACGGTTTTTGAGCAAATGGAGGTCTTGGTTGAATGGGTTCAAAATATTAACAAATGAAGAATTCTGTTTCGGTTTTACAAGGCAATTACTAACTAAAAACTCTTGATTAGGCGCAAACTGAAGTGGCTGTACAATAGAAAACTCATCTATGTAACGTTTAGGAACACGAATGGGCACCAAAATGGCGGATTTAGGTGGAACACAAACATTAGACTGTAAACGCAAAACGTTTTCTTGTCCTTCGCCTCTTATTCGGAGTCCCACTGAGATTAAACCATCGTAAAAGCACACCGTACGTGTTTGGTAATCGATTGTTGCTAGTGTTTGCATTAGCATATCGTGTCCAATAATGTACATGTGAACTAACTCTTTGATTACCACAAAAGAAAATTGTACTGTCAATCCGTTAAGAGTTATGTCTAACAAGACTTGGCCTAGTATGTTTAAGGGCTTGAAGAATCTCACTACTTCCCGCAACTTCTGATTCAGTAGAAATTTCTACCAAGTTGGCGACTTCTAAAAGCTCATCAATATCTGATGCGCCTTTGATTAGAACAGCCTGGCGCGTTTGCGGACGTAGTCCGTTTAGCGCAACATAAAAGATCGATTTCCTATCTACACCCAAGTGCTCCGCTTTTACTAAGACAGAGGCGATGTAATCGCTTGCTGATTGTCCAGTCTGTTGACTCATTGACCACAATGAGGCTAGTTCTGACCACGGCTTGTGAGTCATCGTCCAGCGTGCTATAAACATGTCCGCTACTTTGTCAAAGTCAGTGTAGTCGTCTAATTTTAACGATCTGTACCAAGTCCCCGCCATGTCTTTAAGAAGTGCCAAGGTGGATAATTTTGTAGCATCATCCTGGATGTCATTAAACACGAACCAAAGTTTAAGAGATCGCAACCATTCACGTGCATTTTCATTAGGCTTTCCTGTAAAACCCAGGGGCAGGAACAAGAGCTCTTTCTAAGAGCTCTTAGAAATATGACTGTGGCGTGAAGGAGTTGACTGCTGAGGTCGAGAAGACACCCCTTCCTCGGACTGACGCACCGTTGGTGTGACGTCAGGTAGGGGATTACACACAGAGTTTGGCACTAGAAGTGGAGTTAAGAACTCGATCGGTCGATCCCTTTCTCTGTCTGACTGAGAATTAGACATGAGCAAGACAGGTTGGGCCGATGGATAACTGGGAATGCGTTGCTGTTGTGGTTGTTGTTGTGGTATGGACCCAGTATGCGCTGCAGAATAAGGACACCTTATCGCAATGTCCGGTACATAATTGCCTGTCGTCGGCAGGACCAACAAGGGCTGGTCTTGCAAGGTACCAAGTGCCGGAAAATTAAACAAATTTTCTACAGAATGCCTGGCCGACCGGAGATGTGGAGGAAGGGAGCAAGTGGTGGTGTACGGATTTAATTGTACCGTGGATAGTACGGGTCTGTGGTATATTGGAGAAGGAAGAGTGCCAACTCGTTCCCAATGTTCTGTCACGGCTATCGGCGACGCATGAAAAAGTAGAGCATGACTGTTGTAGTCTGAATGAGCGGAACCGCCAGCATGGACGGAGGAGTCGTCGTATGCCACTAAGACTGGTGAGTGAGGGGGTGAGGCGTCAGGCAAAAGAGAAGAAATCGTTGAATCAGGTCTGAGCCAAGTTTCGTTAATCTGCGCGGCCGTAAACGGAGGAGGGGAAGGAGTATGAATGCTGATCCGCCGGAAGGCAGGATCAGGTCTGACAAGTCCAAAGTCGGGAACAGGTGGCGAAAGAGGGGGAGGCAGATCGGACGAGTATTAACTGCTGGTAAGTCGGCCACGGCTGCTTGCGTGTGGCTTCGTGTGCGCCCAGCCGGTCCTATGCATAGAAAAGTTGATGGGTCATGAAGCGAACGAGGAGGCCGTAGAGCCATGACGTAGTAGTCCATGAGGGCAAACAAGAGACCGAACTAATTCGCCTCACAATCCTATAATCACCCAAGAAATTCACGTACGCTAACACGACTATCACCGAAAAGGAGTCTTAAGCGAAACGGTTGCTTAATCACGAACTCAAGGCAAGAGTTAGGCCCGATACACCCCAAGATTATACAACTGTAAAAATATTCTACGAACTCTGCGGGAGTCTATAAAATTGTAGTAGTCATACCGAAAGCGTAGCAAACGGTGAATTATATAGGCCTCTGTATGTAGATCTGTGTGTGTGTTCGTGAGGGAGTGTGTGTATGTATGTGTAAGTGTATGTGTAAGTGTATGTGTATGTGTAAGTGTATGTGTAAGTGTATGTGTGTGTGCGCGTGTGTGTGTGTGAGTGTGTGCGGGTGAGTGTGTGTGAGTGTGTGTGTGCTTGTGGGTGTGCGTGTGTGTATAGAGAATACACCACACCTGAACAATAGTCAAATGCAATATGCCCAGTTCGAACAATTACTGGCACAAGAAAATTGCTAATCACTTAACAAAGGTAGTGCTTAAATAGGCACTAAATAAATGAACGGCCTACGTCGTAAAAGTTGCACCGCTAAGACCAAACCGTGCGAATGCACAATGCTTGTGGTTTTCCTCGCGAAGTATGAGCAATTGAGCAGCAACAACTGACCTCTGATAAATAGATATATATATCTACGTACACTGGCCGCAGCAAATATCAGACAGCGCGGAGTCAGTCAGCACCCTGAAATGCCAGCATGTAGCCTAACGCAAATTAACCGGCAGCGAAACAATAGGCCTACACTGAGGATGTGTGGCTCAGCGAAAGCGCGATGAGCTATAATGGGTGCTCTGCAGGGCAGAGGTATGGGTTCGATTCCCGTTAGCGGAATCACTGTGGCGGGACCGTTAGCAAGTCCCTCCCCGTGCACAATGTCTCTTAATACGTAACAGCCGCTATTGCGCTGTGAGACGGCTATATCCAATCACCGTTGGATGATATGGCAATGTATGTATATCTGCGTACCATGCACAAACGTCTGAGCGAAGGCCTCACAGAGAGATCGTAACAGAGCCATTAGAAAGCGAATTGGTAATAATATAAAGATTGTAGTGTAGAACAGTAATAGCGACTGAAAGAGAACGTCTGCCTACCTGTATGCGTGAGAATTCCAAACCGGTGGATGAGTGAAGGCGTACCGAATCGGCCAGCGACTTGAACAACCGGATGTGGTGGTCGGCGATACAGATGCGTGCGACTTCTGCGGTATGTCTACAAGAGCGATACCGAGTGGCAGGAGTTGAACTGCACACCCAGACCACAGATTGCCAACGCGGAAATCTCACTTAAGCACTCGCGATGCAGGATTTGGACCACCGACAGAAGTGTTCCCGATGCCGCATACTGAACAGCTGCAAACTTAACAAAACTCAAACGCCATTAGTGGTCCTGTCTGGCGGATCCCCGTGATTAAGACTCCGCAATATGAGAGATCTGAATTACCACAATCTAATCTGCCCTGATGCCATTGGCCTCCGGATTTTGTTGGTGAAAATAATCGAAAATTTCAGTTTTATTACGGTGTCACGAAACCGGTCTCTACCATATATCATCTAGTCGGTTCTACACTATATATCAACCTGTTGGTCTTTCGCCATATGTCGTCTTGGTTAATCTTTTCTGATATATATCGTGTCACTTATCTGAATACCTAGCCAATCTATAGGTATAAGGAATTACCTTACAGACAATTAGCTAAGCCACGATATCAGCAAGACGAAGTATCTACCTACAGGAAATTATGGGTGAACTTAGCAACTCGTACGAGAGGTTTAAAATATAACGAAATAAATTGTTTTATTAACACGTAAACGATAACTCTAATAATAATCAAAAGACTTTAGAAATGAACATTAAACTTAATCTGCACAGCGTGTTTAGACGACCTAGCATACAAGCTTTAAGAGTTCTTTCACTTATACACGATCACGCTGATAATGAGTTAATATATATAAAGTTGATAATCAATTACTCAGTTTGAGATTTCAGAATAATAATAATAAATATATGAATAATTTTATCTAGATAATGACACAGTTACCGTCTACGTTCAATTGCGGAGTTCACCAATGCATCACTAGCGGCAGTCTTCCCAAGATCTTAATCTACTTGACTATACCTTAACGAACCCACGGACAGCGAGCGATTCCAACCAGACAGGCCCTTTGTCTTTAGTGCGCGGCTATTTTATACCGAATCTCGTAGTCAGACAGAGCGGCAGTGCGGTCAGACCGAGCAGCGGGGTCAGCCGAATCTGAGGGACCTGATCCAAGAATACTGTTCCTCTAGTAAGCCTGACCTGTGAAACAGACTGCCAGGTCACCCAGTTCTGACCAACCAGATATAAGAACACTACTGACAATGTATCCGACGAGCCACTAGTTCTGACCTCTGAAGCCGGCCGAATACCTTTACTAAAAATACAGGCCATCAGACCAACTAATATCATCACTAGTGCACAAGCAATGACTACCTATAGTGACCCAGATCTAGTCTTAAGCAATGCCTCCCTGGAGTGGTCTGTCTAACTATAACGTAGCATTATATTGACCCTATGATAGACTTAAAAATCGAAATACAAGAAAAGGAACCACCGCCACTAAAAGAAGAGATAAAATGAGCCATATTGAAAGCAGCTATGCTGAAGTCACCAGGCCCAGATGGCGTAGCCGCTGAGCTGTTTAGATTTGGTGGAGAAATGACTCTGATAAAACTGCACGAGATATGTGTGGACGTATGGGAGACCGGGGATTGGCCAGAAGAATGGTCACAGTCAATTTTTATTCCATTGCCAAAAAAGGAAATCTACTTCACTGTGGTAATCACAGAACAATTGCACTAGTCTCACATGCCAGTAAGATTTTGTTACGAGTGATACTGGAACGCATCCAGACCAAGCTGGAAACGGAGATCGCTGAAGGACAGGCTGGCTTTAGGCCAAGAAGAGGCACGCGAGATCAAATTGTGAACTTAAGAATCATCTTCGAGAAAGTGAGAGAAAGGAAACACCCACTGTACCTCTGCTTCATTGACTTTACAAAAGCTTTTGACATGATTCAACATGATCAACTACGGATAACCATGATGGAGATGGGTTTCCCACCCCACCTCATTCAACTATTGCGAAATCTCTACAAACAACAACGAGACAAAGACAGACGGAATTATGTCGACTTGGTTTATTATCAAGAAAGGAGTCCGACAAAGATGTGATTTGTCACCAAGCCTGTTTAACATTCTGGCAGAGCAGGTAATGCAAAAAGCACTACTAGGCAACCACAAGGGATTCAGAATTGGAGGGAAGACTATAAATAACCTTAGAAATGCTGATGACATTGTGCTACTGGTCACTTCACCTGAGGATTTACAGGAGTTGGTGCAACGTGTTGAGATATCAGCAAAAGAATACAGTATACTGATTAATGTGGCAAAGACAAAAGTAATGACAAATAACAATGATGCACTTTTGATCAAGGTGGACGGATACAAACTGGAACAAGTGGACTCATTTACATACTTGGGGAACAGAGTAACGAAGGACGGGGACTGCGCGAGTGAGGTAAAATCAAGATTGGCTATGGGAATGTCAGTCATGTTTAAGATGTTTAACCTCTGGAAGAATGAATCAGTCAGTACTAAAACCAAACTGCGACTCATGAAGGCCTTGGCTTGGCCAGTAGCAACGTATGGTTGTGAATCGTGGACAATAAAGAAAGAAGAAGAGAAACGTATACAAGCATTTGAGAACAAGTGCATGAGGAAACTGCTCAGAATTCCATGGACATCAATGGTGACAACCGAACAAGTGTATCAAATGGCGAAAGTTGACAGCAAACTGCTGGGTCACATCAAATCCAGAAAACTGCGGTACTTCGGGCACAACGTGAGACAGCCTAAAGACAGTATTGAGAACAGTATGATGTTGGGTATAGTGGAAGGAAGCCGAAGTCGTGGAAGACCCAGAAACTGCTGGTTTGACAATGTCATGGCATGGACTGCTTTAAGAGGCATAAGCTTAATGAACATCGTACAAGACAGAAAGCACTGGACATCACTTTCCCATTCATGTAGTCAACCGTTGCGAAGCGATGATGACGGTATGACATGACATGACTATTTACTCAATTTGACTCGATTTTTGATTTTGATTTGATATGACTCTTTTGACTTGATTTGGATTGGCCTCCCTTTGATGCTCTGCACCCTTCCTGCTACCTTTATTTGCTTATATATTTGCTTAGCACAAATATATCCTCTCTCATCTTAAGACTGTTTTATTTGGCCGCACTGGGGTTGGGAGTGCCTTTGAGTAGTCACCTTGGAGAAGTGTTGTGCGCAAATTCTTGTAATGAATGAATTTAAGCCAGAAAGACAGGCTACTTTTTGCGCAAGATATTATACTGGTCAACAGAGCAGTCAATAGATATTCCTTAATTCTAAAAATGCAACAAGTTACAAATTATAAGTCTTGGTGATATTAAAACATGGACTTATGGTCAATGCTGGCAGATGCTTTTTAACAGCATGCACATTCTAAATTTCTTATTATTAAGTCTGAAGTGTGATTAATGATGAGATATAGAATAGAAACTCATATTTTTAAGCTTCTTTATCCAAAACATCCCACTACAAAATATGTCTGACTTCTCTAATCGTTTTTAATAAGATACAAGTATACTAGTTGTATTTTAAGTATATTAGTTTTAAAAGAAAAATACAAGAGAAACATACACTCCAACCAAAAGAATTAAAACTTTAAAAGCTCTGTGCATTTAACAAAGCAGCATCTTCACCTACCACAGAACTTCATCAACAAGAAGCAGTTTTCAAACAATACACCAGCTTTGTCAGTTGTAGAGTTATACGACACAGACAGAACGACATTAGATTCTGCCCCATGGGTTCCAGTTAGTCTGAAGCTCGCGAGCAAGAGCACTGACCGACTGGTGGGATGTCCGATTGCATTGAACTCTGACCAAGCTTTCAATACAGTCAATTGCTGACAGTTCTAAAACAAACTTGACTTAGACCATTTCCATAAGTTCTTGCTGCTCACGCATTGCTATGAATGTTTTTGGTGTTCTATCATGGCTCAAATCTGTTGCGGCATTTACCAATCCAGGACTGCACATGAGGTATGTGGATTTCACTCACTCAAAGGCAGCCCTTTAACAGAAATGAAAAGAAGAGAGGAAATAATATTATTCAACCCTAATGCATGCAAAATTCATTTTGCTAAAGCCACGTTCGAATTCAGCAGTGCTAGCAGGCAACGCGTGGATTGCACTGATAAGTCTTTTAAGTTTCTTCTCAGAAAACTCAGCTCCCTGCACATCTTTGAAGACTCTTTGTTCCTGTTTCACTTGATTAGTATATATTGAAAACAAACGCTTACAAGGAAGGGACTGTCAAGGCCATGGATGCTAAATACTGTCTAGCTAACTTAACCAGAGCTGAATATTTGTCCTCAAAGTATACGACTGATTTTCCAATGGCAACTTCATTTACGTCCTCCAGGCCTTCATCAGTGACAATGTTTATTGATCTACCATTCTCCGCAACCCATCTTGCTTTGGTGTTGGTAATGCCATTGGTTTGCAATCTCCTGAATCTCAACCAATGTAGTCTGGTGAAGCTACGACACAACTTTAGCGGACGTTAATGGTTGTCCATTGTGAGCGATAAACGCATGCTTCGTTCACAAGTAATAACTAAGCGAGAAATTGCTGCGATGATATGTAAAATCCTCTTGCAATATCTGCAGAACACTGTTTTTGAAGATATGTTTGCCATTCAAAGTAGTTTTGTCTGTCTTCAAACCCATTTTAATTTGCGATATAAACTAGGCGAACCAAAAGTTTGAAAGAACGACCAGAAACAAAACAGCTGGTTGACCTCAGTTACCCTATTACTACTATTAATAAGATATTATTTATTTGGCGCTGTTTTTAGCAGTGTGTGAACGAGAGTCTTCTAATGCTGTGGCATGATTCAAGGCAATGTAGGCTTATATTAAATTAACACGAGCGATTAACGTGTTCAAAATTGTGATTGCAAATTTCTTTAATGCATTAATCGCACTCGTTAACGGTGATTAATCAGCAGCCCTATTATAATGGGATGGTCTTTAATATAAGCTTGAAATGACTGGACAATAATGCACAGGATGGAGCCCCACTAAGACAGCTGAGATATAGAGACATTTACAGCATCCTTATCACAATGCTAGATTCGTCGAATCAAGGGCTACTTCAAAGTTTAATTGTAGTCTAAGTCATGGAGCAGCTTAGTAGCGAACATCTATGTGTAAAGTCTCCATTGCCAGACTCTTGCACATATCTAAATGCCCAAGATCTACACTGTGTGGCACGGTGGCCGATTGGTTAGAGCAATCGGCCTGTAATGCTCAGTGTGCGCTGAGTGAGCATTCAACACTTGTCCGAGGTGTCACTGTGTAGGGACTTTGAGCAAGTCCTTCGCACACAATTGCTCTGCATTATAACTGCAGTTGCGTCATCAACACATGTCTTGTTTGTGCGCTTTCGTGCAAGACTTGTCTTGTTATGGCATGGTGGTCAATTGATTAGAGCGGTCGGCCTGTAACGCTCAGTGTGCGCTGAGTGAGCGGGTTCGACCCTTGTCCGGGGCGTCTCTGTGTAGGGACCTTGAGCAAGCATTACACCCGCAGTTGCGTCATCGAGACGTGTGCATGCTTTCAAGCACGATTTGTCATGATAAAGCGCGTTTTAAATGCCTAGTTGTATTGTAATGTATTGCATTGTTAAAGCACGTTATAAATGCCTAGTTATATTGTATTGTATTGCATATGCTACCCACTCTCTGCCAAAGCGGCTATCATTCTAGTGTGTGCATTCGTATGCACTTGAGTTGATTTTGGTAATGAGTTTAATGACATTATAGTGAATTTGCCTATTTCCAAGATTATGTGAGCCCACCTCTTTCTAGTATTAATCAATAAAGGCAAGCCCATCTCCATGTAAATGACATTTATCCAGTCCACTTAATCGCTAACTGACTTCAAAATTCGGGTGATATATCTAACTATGTGCCTGATGTACTGCATTGGATAAAATCTTATAATCATTGCTTTGACCTTTATGCTGATGCTCATTTTCATGGTCAATTGTGCTCCAATCTTCATTGCAGAGCTATGTATTTAATGTCATCCTTATATGGTAACAGTCTAACATATCTCTTCAATCTTAACTGTCCCAACCTGCAACAATATGGTTGGACCCCTATTTTGGAATAGAGTGCCATTTCTCCTTCAGTTGCTAAATTTGACTAATCATGATCTCAACCAGGCCCTTTCAGAGGTTCGAGAATGCCCGGGCCATTTTACATAATTTACGTCGCTCAGTCCCCTAACTCTTCGTCTTATTAAAACTACAAATGGTAAGCCATATATTATATATCTATGGACCAAATGGTAGGCCTATAAATCTAGGATAACATTTTATTTAATCATTCTTATTTAACAGAATGCTTTTCATCCATTTGTTTCGCAAATGAGTAAATTATTTTTTGAGAAATTAATTTTTCTGCAATATCACAGTTTAAATTAAGTAAACGTTGTTCAGTCCATTCAGCTCTTGTTGTTCGATTGATGATCGATGATACATTTTTATTTGTTCCAATACATTGAAAGTTCTTTCACCAGAAGCCACTGATGCTGGAAAACTGATGAAAATATGCAGTGCAAACAGTGATATTAGGAAGAACCACAGTTGGACTAAGTCCAAGTATATATCTTTCAGTAGGTTTGTTGGTTTGCATTCTTCTTTAAAATTATGCCATGAGCTATTCTAGCATCTCGTTCCCAAGATCTTGTGAGAGTTTTTTTTTATCATAATGCTGTTGATATTTCTTAGCAGCTGACAGTAAATCTTTGAAAGTCACATTTTTTAATTCCCAAAGAAATGCAAACAAATTATAAATGTCATCTGATGAGTAAAACCGGTGTTGTAAACTTGATTGTAGGCTACAAAAGTGAAGCAAAATGGATGATTGATCTTATTATTAATAGCCTAACTCTTTAACCTGATTTTGATTGGAACTTTAATAACCTAAGTTATTACTCTAAATTATAATCTATAGCAAAAGATATTTTTTTAGATTTATAGTAAATGCTCGATTAAAAGAACAATCTCAATATCAATTACTGCATGGTTAAACAACATGTCACAATCATGTCTAAAGACTGCAGATGTGCTCTACTTTGCGTCCATATTATTTGAAAACAGTGTTGTATGCAAGACCTTAAACTTCAAGACCGAGACAGTGAGGTACCGAGACCGAGACACTAGGTTCAAGACAGTTCGAGACAGTAAAAGACAAGTGATCCTATATAAAAGGCTGTAAAATACTAATGTATAAGTTTTCGGGAATAAGGTTCATTTGTAATTTCTATTTGAAACTTAATGATAATTCATATTGTATCAATTCCCAAGAACAGTTTTTATATTGCCGAGTTTTATCTTTTTCAATAGGCCTGCTTCTTCTTCGGCCTATCTTCAGAATAGTATAAAGAAAGCATGTCTGAAATCTTCTAGACGATTTTAAACAAGCAAATTCGATAACAAAGAAATTATAAATTTGCGCATATCATTACTCACCCTGAGAGTAAGACAGAAACTCGATGTTGTTCCAATCGTTTCGGTTATAGTGGTTTTACATCAATGACAAACTAATAGCCAATAGCTATTGTTTGTAAATAGGCCTAACTTCAAATTGCATATAATGCAAACTTCACAATTTCACATTCTTTCTCAGACATTTTTCCACTTTAAGACAATTGAATTGATTTCAGTATTATGTGACTCGCGCGTTAACCACTTAGTTACCTACTTTTTAAAGACTGTTTCATGTTAGAAGTAGGCCTAATTTGCTACAAAATCTAAAAGAAAATTGTCAGACATTAGAGATATATGAAATAAACAGTTTGGCTTACTTTTCATTGAACCATGGTGTACATCATTATTCATTTAGTTATAAACTAATAGCATCAAAGTGAGAATTTTTCATAAATGCCATCTGATATTACACAGGGTAATCTGCTAGCAGAGTCACCCAATTACGGAGATGAAATGAAATGATGACAAATTTGGTACATTTAATAAGGTGGAAAAGTTTCTAAACTTAACTAGTAAATTATTATAAAATATACAGAGTGAACAGATAGTAAAGAAATAAGCACTTCATGTAGAGTGAGTCAATAGGTGCTTATGGAGTCGGTATTTAACCACTGTTTCATAGTGGTTTATATTCCGTATTTCGTGTAGTAGGCAATTCCAGGCCATGGAACCAGCGTATGCAATCGAGAATTTATGCGAGTTTGTACGAGGAAAAATAGGCAATGAGACTTTATATAGCACCTCTTCAAGAAATCTACTCAAAGGCGCTCTCTGCGCTAGCCAACTTGATGTTAATTGTCATTTCAACGACTGTTAGAACAATCAGCAAAACAGTGCGCAGAGTCAACATTGGTTGGCCAATGCATAAGCGTGGAACCAACCATCAGATTCCTGTCAAGAGTTGATGGATGGCATGGGTGTTCAGAGTCTATGTTGGTTGTTAAATTGAATAGCCCACCCATGACTATCAGTCGAAGTCACTCCAATGACAACCACAGTCCACTGTGACAACAACATTTGGCTACAAGGGACGTAACAGCCACACGACTAAGACTCAATCGCATGCAGTCACATGTAGGATATGTCCTCTTTTTAGGCCCCTTCCCGGGCGTCCGGGCGGTTTACCAACGAAACATGGCTTTGGTCCTGGTTTTTAATTGTCCGTCCCCATTGTTATTATTGCTGAATTTTTTGCCATTTCATCACGCGATACTAACACTGAACGAGGGTGACCATTCATTTCGTCGCAGATCATTTCGTCATAAGGTATGCATCGTGAGGGTCGTTTAGGGTCAGATTATGTGTTGTGAGGGTCGTTTATGGTCTGGTTATGCATGATGAGGGTCAAGGGCATCAATTCCCCCTGAGTGATGGAGGCAAACCCCCAGTTCTAAGTGCCAGGAAGGCACGATATTCCCCCTAAGATGCAAAAAATTCCCCCTCCCTACCTGAAATTGGGGGCAGTTGCTTCCGGATCCCAGTACCTGGATGCCCCTGGTGAGGGTCGTTTAGGGTCAGGGTATACGTGGCATGGTGAGGGTCATTTAAGGTCAGGGTTAGGGTGAGTGTGGCTTTTAAAATGCGACGAAATGATCTGCGACGAAATGAATGCGACGAAATGACCTGCGACGAAATGAATGGGAACCCTGAACGAGTGAACACTAGCAATCCTGGGTATAATTCCTATATCCAGGCTTTCCAATGTTTCCGTCGACATCTTGAGCGCACCTACAAATGAACTCGTGATCCCTAAGTGCTTTCTGCCCTAAAATCGGCCACAAGTAAATGCCACCACCTACTGCTAAAAGGAGATTCCATTCTTCATTATTTCAATCCCGATCCTCCAATCCTCATCTTCTCTGGAAAGCTATTAACTAACTCCTTCATTGAAACTCCTCCAGCCCACTTTCAAACTCCCTGCCATCTTCTTCCATAGCTGAATCGTTCAGTTCTTTCTTCTCAGGAAAAATTACTACACTCCGTCTCTCCCCTTCAATCACAATCGACTCACCTCCAGACACACCATCCTCTTCTCATTACTCTCCTGCTTTCCCACCTTTATCAGCATTATCTGTCTTTCAACCAACATCTGAGACAGAAATATTCAATATGCTACAATCTCTTCCTAACAAGCAGTGCAAACTCGACCCTACACCTATCTCCTTACTGAAAGACTGCGCAATGTGCGTCCATCCTTGTTCCTGTCATTACCAAAATAATAAACCTCTCTTTATCTACTGGCAACTTTCCCCTACTCTTCAAGCATTCCTTTGTCACTCCACTCCTTAAGAAACCATCGTTTGATTAAGAAATCCTCTCTAACTATCGACCTGTCTCCAACCTGTCATTCATTTCTAAGCTAAACGAACGAATAGTTCTGTCCCAGATTAATGATTATCTGTCTTCCAACTCTCTCCTAAATCCACACGAATCTGGTTTTACCAAGCGGCACTCAACTGAAACCCTGCTCACTTCCCTCTACAATAAACTTGTTTCTGCAATATCTCACCAACAAGTCTCCTGTCTCTGCCTTCTTATTATCTCCACAGCCTTTGACACCATTATAAACTACTCCACAATAGATTACTCCAGAGACTGGCTACCTGGTTCGGCTTCACTGACACTGCTCTTCTCTGGATCCAGTTCTATTCCCGCTCTGTCTCAGTTTTTTAAGACTTCAGACACTTCATCCCAATCATATCCTCTCATGCGTAGTGTCCCCCAAGGTTCTGTTCTCGGGCCCCTCTTGTTCATCCTCTACACTACCCTCAGTTCGCTCATAAAATCATCCTTGGTTCACCATCACCTATATGCCGACTACAACCAGTTATTCATTTCTTTCTCTCTAACCAGCTTCTCCAACTCCATTGATCATCTTCTCCATGTGGTCGCCCAAATCTCATCCTGGATGACTTCAAATCTCTTATGCCTGAACCCCTCCAAAACCGAATTCATTCTGAAAGCCTTTTTGAGCAATTGAAGAAAATTCCTGATCCCTCTATTTCCCTCAACCTTGATTCTACATCCACCAACACATTCACTGCAAATTCTCCTGTCCGCAACTTAGGCATAATCTTTGACCAAAACCTTAGCTTTGCTGATCACATTATCCATCTTCCTCACTCTTGCATCATGCATATCTGTGATCTTCGTAGAATCCGCCCCCATGCTTGACTTCAAAACTGCATCCACAATCGCCACTTTAATAGTTCACGCAAAATTGGATTACTACAACTCCCTTTTCCTCGATATAGATAGCACCCAAATAAACTGTCTTCAAGCCATTCAGAATGCTCTCGCTCGTGCTGTCACCAAAACCCCAAAGCACCACCACCATATCGCTCCTGTCCTCAAGTCACTTCACTGGCTCAAAATACCTGAACGGATTGAATACAAGGTCATTTCATTCACCTACAACACATCCCAATCTTCACAGCCTTCATATCTCCGTCAACTGTTCACGATTCAACCACATTGCTCAACTCGTTCCTCTTCCACCCTAGCACTGCTTCGCCCTTCTGTCACCTCATCACTCAAATTTGCATATCATTCCATATCTACTGCTGTTCCACCTCTTTGGAACAAACTCCCTCCAGAATTTTAGAATATTAGTCCTTCCTGTGTAGATCTACACATCAGGCAACGCACTTCCTCCATTCGTCTCTCTCCAAAGCCAGTGTCTCAGCCTCCTCTCACAATATCTCCAAATATTTTAGATCGTCTCTTATGGTCTCTGGCCAGTTTTTTCTTGATCTTCCTCTCCTCCATCACTCTCCTGCACACCTGAACATCACCTGTTTAGCTCTTCTCTCCTCCTCCATGCGACAGACATGCTCCATCCACTTTAGTCTTCTCCTTCTGATGTTGTTCTCGATGTCTTCTTGTCCCGTTTTCTCTCGTACGATCTTGTTGGTTATCTTGTCTCTCGATGATATATGCAAGATTCTTTGCAACCATCTGTGATGAGCCGCCTCCAGTCTCTTCCTGTTTTTCCACCGTCATTGGTCACATCTCAGATCCATACAACAGCGTACTTACTCACTTCCATGGCATCGTACAGGTGGACCTTGGTCCTTAAACTACATCCATTTTTCTTCCAGATTTTTGTGATCCTCTCAAATGCAATATTTGCCTTTCCTTTTCATATCTTTATTTCTTTGTTGCTATCCAATGACATGAGGCTGCCTAGGTAATGTCCACAGAATCCACCTCTCTTCCATCAATTAAGATCTTGTCTTCTTCACCCCATTTCCCAATTTTCATAATTTTTGATTTTTCTGGGTTGATAGTAAGTCCCATCTTTTCCGCCTCTGCCCGCGTACTCCCTCCAGCATTAAGACAAATATCAGATCCATCGTACGAACTCACCAATGCCTCACCTCTTGCCATCTCACCATAGGTTTTCCACTCAAAACTGAAAATACTGCATTTTCACAAATCCTATCCTGAATCCTCCCCTTTGCCCTACCTTCCTCGCTGGTTCAACTCCAAACACCATCCGCCTTAGCCATCTGCCTGTCTGCCTGCCTGACTCTCTGGATTTTGATCCCTCTGCCTATCGATTCTGTTTTGATTAAGTGCCTGCGAATAAGCTGGTTCCCACGACTTGGCTTTTGTGGGCGCTGTAGTAATGCTGGGATTACAATTACAATTACGAGTGTTTTCTCTGATGCAAGGTAAATGCACAAAGGAAGGAAATAAGTTGCTCGAGTAATCTGTCACAGGAATTCTGTTTCTGTAGCATAACTGTAAGCATATCTCATGCTCATAATTTCATACGTATCTCAGCAGCCATATTTCTTGTTGAAGGCCATCAGTTCTTCAGAGAAATATGATTGCGCTCAGCCCCACGAGCAGTGTATACGGTCCCAACCTTAACTTTCTCATATACGGATGATTCTGGTGATAATGACTCAGAATGTAATGTCTCTACTGTTTTGTAAGTTCGTCACTGTTTTGTTTTTGTGTTCAGTCAGTGTAATGTAATGTGCACTGAACATTCACTCATTAAAGTTTATAATTGAAGCCATTTACAAAAAGAACAATATTGTATGTAGTTTGACTTTACCATGAGTTCCCGCAGGATTTTTTGCAGGAGGTCAGCCACATCCGGGAGAATTTGTTGTGTTACAGTCAAAACAGTGCTATTATAATAGTCACTTTACTTTTAATTGTACAATACTTAACATTGTGCATAGCACTAGAAGCCGGATGCGAGATGGTAACCGGATCTGATGAACATTTTTTGTGTCCTCATTTTCATCTGAGCACTTATGGTAATCCTAGTCACATGACTTAGACAGCTTGCTGACAAAATACCTCTTAAACACAAAAATTCCTTGTCAAAACTGACGAAAATGTCCGATGGTAACTTAGTTCTAGAGAACTCCAACATATTCGAAGTTACTGAGCAAATTCTGCATTTAGATTGAACCATTCATCAAGATGACGCAGAGGCTGATAATCGACAAAAATGGCCAATCACATGCACAGAAACATTCCTGATTTGCAAATAAATAGCGATGAGGCGAAGGAAGGGCAAAGCATTGTCAGGGTGGAAGTGGAACAGATGTGGTTGGGCCGTGAACAACTGATGGAGATATGAGGGCTATCAGGATTGGAATGGGTCGTAGCTGAGTGAAATATATTCTATTAATTCAGGTATTTTGAGCTAGTGGAGTGATTTTGATGACATGAGTGATGTGGAGGTGTTTGGGGTTTTGGTGACTGCATGGGTGAGAACATTTTGAATAGTTGGGAGGCAGTGTATTTGGGTGATGCCTATGTTTACGAAAAGAGAATTGCAGCAGTCCAATTTAGCATGAACTATAAGTATAAATGTAGCGATTGTAGATGCAATTTTGAAATTGAGTCTTGGGGTTTTGGTGACGACTGCAAAGGCCACGGATATGCATGAGACAAGAACGGGAAACAAGGGTTTTGGTAAAAAATTACACCTATGTAAGTTGAGGACTGGAGAATTTGCAGTGAAATGTGTAGTGGGAACATGGAACGTTGTACTGTTCCAAGGTGGCAGGATGGATCAGGTGACCAGAGAAATGGAGGCATATCTTCTGAGCACCCTGGGCAAAATGAGATGGAACGGACAAGGGAGGTCACCAGTGGAAACACAACAGTACTATATGCCAGAGGAGAAGAGATGCATGTGCACGGAGTCGGGCTTCTGCTGGACAGATTGGCCGCGGGAGCACTGGTAGAGTGGAAACCGGTGGGAGAGCGCATCATCGCGGCGAGATTCCGAAGAAGGTGACAGTGGTGCAGGTGTATGCACTAACAGAGGTGGCTGAAGAGGAGGAGGTGAAGGATAGTTTATAAACAACTTGAAAACATAATAGATGAAATACTAAACTATGACATCAGGATAATTATGGGGGATTTCAACGTCAAGCTAGGAGGGGACAGAGGAGGAATGGAGGGTACGGTTGGACTGCATGGTTCAGCTGAGGCGATGAATGGCAATGGGGAGAGATTGATGGCTATGGTGAGCACGGGAGGAATTAGCGTGGGCAATACATTTTTCCTACACAAAAGAATACACAACACAACATGGATGTCACCAGATGGAAGGACAGCAAACGAGATAGACTACATATGCATTAGTGGCAGATGGAGATTGGCATTTCAAGATGTAAGAGCGTACAGAGGAGCAGATGTGGGATCCGATCACAACTTGGTAATTGGACGGATTAGGCTCAAACTCAAAAAGATGACAAGGACGGAGCACTTCAAACCGTTGGCAGTGGAAAAACTAAGGAACAAGGAGGTGGTGGAGGACTTCCAAAGGGAGATTAGCAGCAAGTTTGGAGCAAATACAACATGGTGAAGACCATGAGGAACAATGGGAGTTATTCACTAGAGCTGTTAAAAAAATGTGCAACGGGAACCATAGGAAGAAGGAGAGGAATGAGAAAAGAAAGATGGATAGGGGAGGAATCGTGGGACCTGATCGATGAACAAAGAAAGGCAAAGAGCATAAGTGATGCAAGAAGCGAACACGAACAATGGACGGTAGAAACCGAAAAGTACAAAAGCCTAGATCGCAAAGTGATGAAAAGCTGTAGAAGGGACAAAAGAAAGTGGTAAGGGAAAGGAGGCTGCGGACAGAGGCATAAATGCACCGACTTTCCATGCAAATAACTCCGCCAATATTTGAAAGTTATTTATACTTTATGTGTCAAATCAAAGGTATTTCACTCTAGTATTAGCCTATAACTTGGGGTTACCCTCGACAGCAAGCTCACATTTCGACCTCACATAACAAGCCTTTGTAAATCTTGTTTCTATCACATCAGGGCAATACGTCACATAAGGTATTATGTGAAAAATATTTCTGAAACTATAGCCTGCTCACTTGTCTCCTCTCGCCTCGATTATGCTAATTCACTTTTTGTCAGTCTCTCATACCTTGAACTCAAAAGGCTTCAACGTATCCAAAATATCTTAGCTCGAGTAGTGCTACGTGTCCCACTATGAACATGCTCCTCTGCTGCTGCAATTCTCTGTTTGTGAACATAAGCATCACCCAAATACACTGCCTCCACCAGCTACATTGGCACCCTGTTGAATTCAGAATCAAATTTAAGTTAGCGTGTTTGACCTACAAAGCCCTCATCACCAGTACACCTACCTATATTCATACTCTACTAACTCTTTATATTCCTCCTAGTTGCTTACAATCATCAAGTACAGGTCTTTTAGTTGAACCACGATGCAGAACAGTTATGGGCTCTCATGCCTTTCATGTCTCTGCTCCCAGGGAATGGAATCGACTGCCACACTTTCTTCATAGCTCAAATTCACTTCCTTCAAAAAGCGACTCAAAACTCGTTATTTCTCTTTGGCTTTCAAGGATTTGGAAATCTAATTGCATCTTCTCCTTGCGACTGACTATCTGCGCCTCAGATTCGCATTTAGGTGTGACCTTGTGCGCGTTACAAATTTAATAGATAAATAAATAATATAAAAAGCTGAACTGGTACTAGTTTTAAGTTTAAGAAAATGTTTGGAACAGCCCTAACTGCCCAAACATGCTGGCCCACCCTGTACAAGCGAAACCTGGAAAGCAGCAGTGAAGATAACAAAACAGCTGAACGTAATACATAGGAGATGCCTACGATCCATCTTAGGCATCTCATGGAGGGACCACATCGGGAACCAGGAGGTGTTGAGAATGGCGGGATCACAGGATCTTGAGAGCATCATCGCTGGAAGAAGAGGAAAGTTGGCTGGTCATATCCTTAGACTAGCGAAGAAAAGAATTGCGAAGACGGCGATGAGCTGGGTGCCGGAGGATGGAAAACGCAAAAGAGGCAGACCAAGAAAGACCTGGAGCCGAACATTCAGAGATGACCTGGAGCGGATGGGTCTGACCTGGGATGGGGCAGAGAGAACAGCTGGCGACTGCGTGGAGTGGTGAAGATTTGTCGACCAATGCTCCGATCGGAACAGGAGGAACTAAGTCTAAGTAAGTAAGTGTATTTATAATTAAAGAATGTCAAACAATAGAGTCTAAAACATCACAAACAATGCCTATATACCTCATTTAATCTATAATATATAATAATGAGGCCTTATTGGGACTCAAAGAGATAACGTGTAGAAGGATCGTCCTTGTCTAACGGCAAAGTTCTTGTGTAACAGCAAACGGCGTTCGGAAGTCTTAATCCTGTAAGGTGTAGGCACTTTGAAAACTCATCGGAGTGCATCGAAGAAGATTCATCGTCGAGTGTAAGCACAGTAAATCCCACAGAGTATCTTCAAATGAGATAAATCCAAACGGATAAAATCGAACATCTTACTGGTCAACGATCTAGGCTACAAGGAAATGCGTCCAAACGTACCACCAACGTACCACACACAAGAAGCGTTACTAAGACCTCACAACATTCGAAGCACGTAGTTCCTAACAGGCAAACTTCGCATTACCTTAGATAATTCTGTTCCCGAAGATTACTTTCTGCTATTGGCTATAATACCATCCACGACTCCATTAATTCACATGCCGATTCGAATCTCCAACTCCCGTGTTTGTTTACACTGTCGTCTTTGGCAACATATCAAAAACATCTCGCCATTACAACCTGAATAACTTTGCCCCCGGATTCGTGGATGCAGAGATCATGGACGTCAAGTTATTAATATAATTCTTCTTTTTAATGCCACTTTTAATTATTTAAAGCCACAATAATTAACACTTGCTCATTCTAGTCTACCTATAATTAATTAAGTGTAGTAACAAGTAATATTGAGAAGGCTATATTTTGCTACATTATTACATTATTGTTTGCTACATTACTACTTACTGAATGGCCTACAAATGCACTCACTGCAGGAACATCAGATAGGAACAATCAAAGAATGTAAAATCACAAAACAAATCACAATAAGTGATTACAAAACAGACTACGTGAAAATTAATAAGTGAATTCTTATTTTAAATATTCAAAACTGTAATGAATTGTTAATAGACTTGGAAGTTGCTGAGGATTTATACAAGAGGCAAGTAACTCGTATTCTCACAACAAGCTTTCCGAAACTCTTTGCTGTTGTGACTCGTATATATCAAGAAACAAAAACTGTTGGCGTTGATGGAGGAATTATATGCTATCCAGCTAACAAACAAATTCAGGCAAAGTTTCCACCAAGTGCCACGATGAAAAGTATTAGTATCGGCTTACAGGTAAATTTTATTTTATTCATCTGTCTTCAATTTAAATTGTTTAGCAGTTCATGTTGCCTTATAGGTAAAATTTACCTTATGTAACTGTCTCTTATCTTTATATTTTGTTATTATTGTCAGTATTTGGTACATTATTTGACTGTGTGGAATTAAAATTCATGATATTATATCTTAAATGTTTCTGTGCAACACCAGACTCAGGAATGTGCTTCTAGTACAAGTTCTTCTGTTGGCATGATTTAAAAGCATACCCAGACTATATGTCATTATTTATCATTAGTTAGGCATTTTAGTTATCAGTTTGCATTATAGCATGAGTGAGCCAGTGTAAAAGCAGGTTAGTAATTTAAATATGACCCTATGACACAGCCAAGCCAGAGTGCAAGCAGTGGTTGGAGAAGGTTAAACTGAAACTACTACTACTACTCATGTGGACATGCTTGCAAGAACATTGATTGGCTCATTCTACAAACTCAACTGTATTGTATTGTTCACCAGTTGTTGAGTCCGAGTGTGATGCAAGTTTTATGGAGTGAACTAAAATAAAATATAGAGATATAAAGATAAATATATATATATATATATATTTATCTTTATATATATTCTATTTATATATTTATATTTATTCTATATATATATATATATATATATATATATATATATTTATCTTTATATCTCTATATTTTATTTTATATTTTATATATTTTTTATTTTATATATATATATATATATATATATATATATATATTTATGTTATACAATCTGATACCTCATCTGCAGGCAATAGGCAACTGTAATGTCATGGAAAGTGGGAAGTCATCTGTATCCCTAACAAACCGTATAAAGTAACTGACATTCAACCTGCGACGACCCCAGTCAGTCTCTAGTTTCTAAACAACTCGTTGCACAAGGTGGCATTTGGTTATACATGCTGTGCGATTGCAGGCGTTCGTATTAAAGAAAATACTTACTTACCTACTTAAAACGTTACTGCTAACTTGGGTTTGTCCAGAGGCTAGGGACGTGTATACACGTTCCATAAGTAGTTGCAGCTTAGAGGTTAGTAATATTTCTTGCCTATTATAACTTGATAATTGACATGTGCTAATATTTTGATAGATTTTGATACTGAATGACGAATGCATATAAGATTATTTTTAGACTATTTTTAGCACTGTCTAGTGACTACAAGTGGAATGAATAATATGTTTTGTTGATGTCAGCAATCTTGCTCTTACTGTACATGTGCTTTTGTTTGAAAAGCTCTTTGATATTCGAAACTGACCAATTTCAAAACTTATACTTTAAGATTCTAACTCACTTTAAAATGCTGTATTTGATTTAATTAGGCATACATTGGACAACATGATACATGACAAATTAACAAACACAACTTTTTGAATTGAACAGATAGTGACAGTGCCGTGAACCATGAACCATTTTTGTTCTTATCACCGCCACTTGGTTTCATTGACTACAGCAAGGCATTCGACTGCATCAACCATGAACTGATGTGGAAAACCCTAATTGAGATGGAAATACCGAAACACTTGATACAGCTACTCAAAGGATTGTACGAAGACCAGGTGGTGGTGATAAGAACAGAACTCGAGAACCATGAACCATTTTTATCCATAGAGTCCAAACATAAAGAACACTAATGCAAAAGAAAATATACACAGAATTTAGCAAACAAACTTTAAGTATAAGTGTAGGGGTCCCTGAAGAGATGGAATGATCCTGCTAGGTGGGGGCTCCTACGTCCATCTAACAGTGCTAATGAACATAACAGGCTACATTCTCAAAAGGTAAACCATAATTAACAGACTGTTTTTGTGGGTTATGAAAAGTAATGAACCTTTTTTTACACTGTGCATTTCAGGCTAAATATTTCAAAAATATTGAAGAAATTCATTTGTAACTAAGTTCGGTTATGCGATATATACGCATAGCCTATACTGAACTGTTCCCGTTCATGTACCTCATCTGCAGCATGTACATGTACTCTATGGCCACGAGTATCTTGTCTTGAATTTACATGTACTCTATGCCATGTCAATGTATTTGAATGCCTAAAATCACCATAATAATAAAAATATTTGATGCTGACAATAATGCTAGTCATAATTGACAAGAACACCTTCCCCACAAGGGAGGCCCATTGTTCTGTTCTGTTAATGGGGGCACGGAAAAAAGATGGGGAACACAAATTTTGCACTTTGTGTGTTTCCACAATTTTTTGCTTCTTTTGTACCCCCAACACCCATTTTCACAATGCTGCCGTATTTGTATTATTGACAGCCCTGCAGATTAGATTAGATTTTGCATGGGTACGAGATCTTGAACTGTTAGATTGTCCTTGGATAGCTGTTTTATTGACACTTTCATCTAATCTTTCACATGTACACAAATTTAGGTGGTGGTTTACTGCATTCTTTGTGTTTAGGTTTTTCCTCTTGATGTGGATTTTATAATGAAAACTGCAGGAGAGCACATATCAGTTAGTCCTGTAGTAACCATTGACCCTCAACGATATATATTTCACCAACCAATCACCATTTGCATTCCATTACCTCCAAACAATTTGTTGAATGATGCCAGGGATATGCAGAATATTCAGAATCTCCATCTACTTTACTGCAGAACAGGTATATTATACTCTTCACTCTTTTTCTAAAACTGTTTCTACCCAAAAGTTATTAAATGACTTTTTTTTGTATTCTTATTGACTAACGAAATTGTAATTCTTCTAGTACTAGGATGCTTCTCAAACCTCCTTGAGTGTTTCTCAAACTGTTTAACTCTGATGACAACATGTACTAAAATGTATGAGGAAACTTATGCAGCTCGTCATTAAAAGATTAAATGACACCTATTAAAGGTTTTGAATATAATGGTAAATATAATCATTTTCCAGATGTACTCTTTACTACCTGGGCCATGGTATCGCAGTGTCAGCTGTCTCTTTTTTAAGTTTAGTTAAATTAGTTCCATTCCTAGTTTGCACAGACTGGCAGAAGGATGCAAAAATTACAATTATCCCTATATTTAAGAAAGGAGATGCGAGGGATTGTGAGAACTAAAGGACAATAGTGATGATATCACACACAAGTAAAATACTACTCAAAATAATTCACAAAAGAATGAAGCACAATTGGGAGAGAGCTTCCGTACAACCAGGCAGGATTTAGGAAATCTCGAGGAACTCGAGACCATATTGCCAACATGAGGTGGATAATGGAGAGACAAAGGGAGTATGGACAAAAAGTACACATTTGTTTCATTGACTACAGCAAGGCATTCGACTGCATCAACCACGAACTGATGTGGAAAACCCTAATTGAGATGGAAATACCGAAACACTTGATACAGCTACTCAAAGGATTGTACAAAGACCAGGTGGCGGTGATAAGAACAGAATTTGGAGACACAGACAAAATTAAAATTAAGAAAGGGGTCAGGCAAGGGTGCATTCTGTCCCCATTTCTATTTAGCCTGTATGCCAAAAGGATAATGAGGAGGGTGGAAATGGAAGAGACAAATGAGGGGAGTAAAGATAGCTGGAAGAACACTGAACAATCTAAGATATGCGGATGACACAACACTACTGGCAGGGAAGAAAGTAGATCTGTTAAACCTGATAAGAAGGTTGAAGAGAGAATGTGAGAAGGCAGGTTTATATTTCAACATAAAGAAGACAAAGATCATGGCAACAGCCGATTGGGACAGTTTTGAGATAGACGGAGAGGAAATAGAGGTGGTAACAAGCTTCACATTCTTGGAGCGTTAATAGAAAAAGAGGGAAAGTGTGATTTGGAAATAAAAAGAAGGATGGCGATAGGGAAAGCTACAATGAATGGACTGGAAAAGATATGGAAGGTTAAACACGAGAGCACAGAAACAAAAAGAAGGCATGTGAAATGTGGATATGGAGGAAGATGCAGAGAATATCGTGGATGCCTGGATGGAGAAAAAGATGAATGAAAGGGTGCGCATGGAGATTGGAGTTGAGAATGAGACGTTACAACAAACAGCACTGAGAAGGAAGCTGGATTTCTTTGGACATGTCATGCAAGCAGATGGATTAGAAAGGGAAATGATGTTGGCGTGCGGAGAAGGAAGGAGAAAACAGGGGCGACCAAGGAAAAAATGGATGGACGAGATACACGAAAGAACCGGAATGAACCTGGAGGAATTAAGAGATGGAACTTCAAACAGAAAGTATTGGAGATGTTTTTCCGCTGCGATCATTAAAGTTCCAAGAACTGACAGCACAAGGTGTGTGTAGCTGTTTACTTTTAGTTTATGTATTATACTTACAAACTGAAACTTTTTCTCACATTTGAAATATTGAAATTTGTCAGTAGACCTATATTGTACACTATTCGTATTCGTCTTTGGCCGAATAGGTGGTCCAGTTATTCGTATTCGGCCGTATAGTGAAAATCCCGTATTCGCTACAGCCCTAATATGTGACCTGTCAGCACCAAACCAGTCACTTATGTAAAATAAATTTTTTCATGTTTTTTACACCATCCTGTAGGTGCTAGATCTACCTTTCCAAAACCGCTTTAAGCTTGTTTATGCCTCACATACAGCCAAAGTTACAGAATTTTCAATGGGACGGTTGATGAAAATTGCAATTTGAGAAAACTGTGTGCAAAGTTTAGTCATATTATTTTCATAATCTCCTTAGCAACAGCTATTGTTTATCAACCGATTTAACTGAAAATTGGCACAATTGCAGCTGCGGTCATTACAATTCTTCTTTTTTGACTCAGTTTTATTCAAGACAAGTCGCTTTCGACAAACAGAGTCTTTATGTAAAGCTATGGGTAATCACATTCTTGCATGGATCTACAACAAAAAGAACAACCTTATAGTATACATTCTCATATACTACCAGACATGTAAGAGCAATAAATTGCAAAGGAATTAAATATTACAATATAAAATCTTTGATCCAAATTATAGAGAAGACCAGCCCCTTAAGCTCATCTGAGAGGCAGTCATTGGTGCATTTAAACTGTTTGCGACTTCATATCTTAGCCTCAGCATATGAGAGTTGGTGCCAAATCCTCTCCCTCACCGTCTCATCTTCCCACCGACAGCGTACGATCAGTTGGTAACTGGGCACAAGTGGAGCCAAAATCTCGATGCAAATCTATGCGCTGGAGAACATTTGAATCCACAATCTCTCTTTTTACAGTGCGGCACACAAACCACAACGCAATCGAACTCACACACACGTTTACAATATTTTAAACAATGAATTAGCAGCTTATTCCAGCAGGACAACTGGCTCTACATTTCGGACAGAACGCGTGATCCGCCCGCTTTTTCAACACCACGTCCACAATTTCTCCCTTCTGTCTGCCCTATGCCGATGTTTTCAGTGTCAACTGGTGAAGACAATAATGGAACACAGGTTAATTTGCAGTGTTTCTAACACTGACTAAACATCTAAACCATTTAAACCCTTTTTATGTTATACAATACAACGAGTACTACCAATTGAGCATAAAGGACTTGCTCAAGGTCAGTAAGAAGTAACTTATCATTTATATTGGAACTACTGTAGATCAACGTGTTGCTGTGTGGGCAAGTCCAACACATATCTTGGCTTGCTTGTCGTGATGAACAGAACGAGTTGAAGCGAGTACTGTTTGAAGGTCGAAAATTCAGCGACTCGTTATCCACATTGTTCCATGCGCACACCTGACCATCTCCTCTGGAGTACACCGGCTACTGCATGGTAGTCCCTCATTACATTGACATCTACAATTAATATAAACAGCATACATAAACTATTTTGTTCAATTTTATAAATCCACTCAAGCATGGTTTTTAAAGTAGCCATACAACAAAAAGGCAAAGCCAATACCAGTAGCAAACTTTAACAGTTATACCTGAATGCTTATAAAGACAGGCTTTATAATACAGGTTTTAAGCCAACAGCTATGCCTGACAACTTATAAAGACGAGCTCTATAATACAGTTTTTAAACCAACAGCTATGTTTGAGAACGTATAAAGACGACTTCAGGCGGGCTATAAATGATAGTTGTGTTATTGTATAGTGAGAAGAGGTTTTGAACAAAACAGTAATTGCCTGAATATTTAAAAAGATGAGCTCAATTGGAACAGGGTTTAAACTTAACATTCACGCCTGAAAACTCATAATGACGAGCTGAGCTAGGGCTTGGTTTAAACCGTGATATTTATTTCCAATAGGAGTTGCAGTAATCAGAAACTGTCAATACGTGAACGTTTATAAACATAGTTCCTGTAACGCAAAGTATTTAAAAAAATAAGCGGGGCCTACCTGGGTATTCAACCATATTCTCATCAGTTACGATCTCGCTGGAAACCCAACTTTCGTCTATGGTCAAATATTCTTGCAATAATTCATTCACTTTCGGTCGATCCGCGAGCCCTTAGCATTTATCAACTTCGCAATAATATCCTCTGTTTCGAGAATTAAGTTGTGAAATGCATTCCGGTCTTCGGATAATATTATTATTATTAAGAAACTGGGTCAGTCGCGCAAAGCCATCAGCCAACCACAGCGCAAGATTTTGACACGTGATTAAATTATTATGTCCGTTGCCACGCACATAACGATATTGTTCACTTATAGTCGACCTTCTTCTGGCCAATTTGTATGCGTAATAAATAGGCGAAGGTCATATGTTATTAATAGAACGTAAAAAGGAGATGTTCGGCTTCAAAACGAGACCATGCAGGCGGGAAATCTAGAACTATAACCTAAGTAAACATGACAACAAAGATAGCGAAATCTGAACTTAAATTATTATTTTCCGTCTTACAACATTTTAGAGCATTTGGTAAAAAGCTTTTTAAACATATTTATAAAGTTTTAACGAAAGTTTTTTTAAATATTTTATTTGTATAAAATATATATTTTTGTAATTATTTCTGCATTAATATCAATTTCGACCAGTTTGAGGCTTGCGATCATTATTCGTCATTTTGAACCTGATTGTATTCAGCGATAAGCGACTGATTTGGTCCCAGCTTGGAACATATATAGGCTGACACAAAAGTTCGTTCACTGTCTTCAAACTTAAATATTTAGGTAGAAATGATTTGGATCTCGAAAATATTTTTCAAGCATATACATGACTCACATAATATTATATGATATGTCTCTAGGGATGTTAAGTCGAATGTGCGCTAAATGACTTGACAGTGTACACCGTGCTATGAACCGAGAGCCATCTTTATTCATAGAGAACAAATATAAAGAAAATATACTAAGAATTTAGCAAACAGACTTGTAAGTATAAATAGAGTGCAGGGATCCCTGAACGGATGAAGATGATCATGTTAGCTGGGGGCTCCTACGTCCAGCTAATAGTGCTGGACACTTGCAGCACACTGGTGTGCCGGGGCACACCAGTGTGCTGCAAGGCACCGCCAAGTGTGCTGCGGCACTAATAACGAAATCAAATTCAAAATCAATAAAAATGATATTCGAATGAAACTAAAATATAATGTGTCTATTTTAATGAAAAGGTAAATGTTTCTGTTGAAATCGCGCTTATTGAAGCAGCTTTGTGTTGATATGGAATCAAAGCATGTGTGCCTGATATTACATACAGAAGTACGAGGGCTCTCAAGAAAATTTTGTCTCGAGTGTACGAGCTGAGAGGCAAAATGCTTACCTTTTCACAAATGATAAAATGGCAGACTTTTGTGCTTTTCTTAACAATGAATTCTGGTGTGCTAAGCTGTCATATCTGACAGCTATATTTCAGCATTTGAATGTTGTCAACGCTAGTCTTCAAGGTCGTACTGAGAACTTTTTAAGTTATACTGACGAACTTGTTTCTTTGCAACGCAACATTCAGATATGGAAATCAATTTTTGAATGTTTCCTCTTATTCCTGCAAACTTTAGTAATGAAATGACACCTCTGATATTTGATCATCTCATCACGCTTGAAGACAAGGTTCAGCATTACTTCCTTCCCTGTCATCTGAACACTATGATTGTGTGAAAGACCCATTTGTTCAAATTGCAGGCAACACAAACATATTGACGTTAAAAGAAGAAGAGGAACAGTGAATTGAGCTCTGATAGAACTTTAAGACCTAAACGTTCAGAAATGTTCTTAGATGCATTCTGGATAATGGCAGAAAAGGAACATCAAAATATTTAAAAGATGACTTTTCATATTCTTTTAGAGTTCTCCACATCCTATTTGTGTGAGCTCGGATTTTCAACTCTTACAAATATTAAATATAAAAAGAGAGAAAATTTGAAGTGTGTTGAAGAAGAAATGAGAGTTTCTTTATTGGAAATTCGTCCAAGGAATAAAGAAATTTGCAAGGGACATCAAGCTCAGATATCTCCCTGACATTGAATGACATTTAAACATGTCTCGCAAATTACAAAAAGTCTTCTTAACACCCATAACACGCACAGTTTACAATCGGTTTATGTTTTAATTTCAATCTGTTGAAGTTAAACTCCTAAAATAAAATGGTTTGTCTATTCTACTCTAATTTATTTTGGAGATAATGTAAGCTTACAACTTTAAATTAAACCTTCTTTTTGGCATAGAAAATGCTTAAAAGCAAGATTGCTCAAAATTAAACATAGAAATTAGTTTTAGTTCAATGGTATGTCGCCTTAATTTCCAAAGATCTCAAGTGTGCCGTGGTGTTAAAAAGGTTGAGAGCCACTGGTCTTGTAAGACAGGTGACTTTTAATGCCCATGTTGCCTGTCATCTAGCAGACAACGTGCACTAATCAGACTTCTTTTCCTTTATGAAAATATATTTCATGTAGAGAAAAACGATGTGTAATTATGATTGAGTTATAAAGATATAGTTAAAAGTAAAAATCAACTATCTCGAGGTCTTCCGTTCTCTCCATATCTTGCACTGAGTCAACAGTGCTCCCGATGGTGCGACATCGGTCTCTTTTCGTCCGTGTAGGAAGCCTCCTGTGGCTTCCTTTCCTCTAGTATTTATACAACTGTTCCTCGTCCTGTTTACTACTATGTCTGGACCGAATCCTGTTCATTTGACTACCAGTGCAGCCAAGCATGTCGTCCGTTGGTCTGCATCGTTCACCGGTCATTGTTGTTATTGTTATTGACTGGGATATCCGGCATATGTCTGGCAGTAGCTTATGGGCAAGAAGGTTGTCGCGATAGTATGCCCCATTCACTTTTACATCTGGTTCAATGAAATGATGGAGTTCAGTGCAGCCATTGCAAGTAATAAAATTTGAACATTATGCAAAAATTGGTACATCTGTGTTTAACAAGGTAGTGCGGTGAGATGAGTCAGGTGAGGTGGAAAATTTATGTATGGCATAAAACTTCAGCTATTATGCCATCTACCTACCAAAAGTTATTAAAATTGGTGTAAATTTTACAAAGTTCTGACAAAAACATTTGAGACATGGTGTAGATAGCCATCTACTTGAAGATTTATACTGAATATAATTGGACTTATCAAGATTAAAGGTGAGTTTGTTGGCTCTAAACCAATCTGCTATTTTAGATAATTTGGCATTCATGATTTCATAAAGTGTAGAGAGGGAGCTATGAGAGTAAAAGATGTTAGTATCATCAGCGAAGCGGTTGAATTGGGTCAGTGAAGAGGCATTTGGGAGGTCATTAATGTATATCAGGGAAAGTAGGGGTCCCAGGATAGATCCTTGAGGAACACCAAATTTGATTGAGCATAGTGTGGGAAGAAAGCAATTACAACAGACAGACACGTAGTGGTTATCAAAATAGTTATTAAACCAGTTTAATGTCGTGTGCCGTCCATCGCGTCGAGATGCCACATTTCACGAATGACTTTGGCACCATCTCTTCTTGTATGGGGTTTCATGCATCTTTCACATTCCCACATGACCACAATTGTGATAGGCTTTATGAGGTTTCCACCTTTCATGAGTGTTGCCATACCAGAGGTCATCCATTTGATTCACATCTTGCGTAGGGGTCCTGTGAATAAGCAGGTTCCTGCGACTTCGCTTTTGTGGGCGCTGTAGAAATGCTGAGATTATGATTATGATAAAAGGATTGTTAAGGCACACGTCTAGCTGTTACAGAACTGATGTCAGCCCACCTGGGATAACAGCCATATCAGTGCAAAGACTTTGAGCAGTCTTTTTACAGGGACATTTTCTCGCTGAAATTCAAAACCCCGTCGCTGCGTACGTAATATGTGGACAGCCCCTTAGACAGAAGCGCATTGAATTGCCTGATCAATATTAGAGAACCAATCAACATATTTAAAGCAGTCTTTGATGCATAAGCAGCTCGGATTCATTCTCGGATGTTTTTGGTCGTAGTTAGGATTGGACTTTTGGATTTTTACAAGCCATAAAGACCTACTTAGAATGTTTATTTCACACATTCCTTTAATGTGCTCAAATGTGATTGTTCTTGGGTCGGAGAAGGTAGGCCTTTCATACTCACTCGAAAGAAGCTATAAGTTAATCTACCTTAGAATACTCTTGGTACTGTTGTGTCGGCGCTCTACAGATGTTCGCTATTTGTCGTATCCACTACAACATATGATTGTTCTTGGGGCGTAGACCATAGGCTCAGGGCCATACTGAGGGCGGGGCCAGGTGGGTCCGTGGCAAATATGGAAGGGGTGCAAATTTCAGGATGCAATAACTTTCATTATTCTACTGATTTTCTACTAATAATAACTTTTATTATTCCATAAATTCATTCTTTCTTGAAATATGGCACTATTTTCATTCATTAATAAAAACAAAACTGACAGTCACAGTTAAAAAGTGCAACTAAGAAAGTGTTTTAGTGGGAGTTATACCAGTTAAATCATTTCTTGTGTATTAATAAATTTTATATTATATTTGAAATACAAAATGTGGGGCACCAGATTGATGCTAGGCACAGGGCGCAATTATAGCTCAGTACGGCCCTGCTTTGGCATTTCATCTTCACTTGAAAGAGACTAACAGACCTTTGTATTCAAATTAGTATGAAATGCGCTGAACCAGGCATTTACAAAACAAAATGGTGCTATGGTTCAGATGGTTACTCTACCTTAGAATGTTCATGGAACTCTTGTGTCAGCGCTCTTTGTTGGCGCTCTATAGACGTTTGCTATTTGTCGTGTATACTATGATATATGAGCTATGGTTATGCTGAATTAACAAACACAGACGCCTACTTACCTATTTTCGTCCGCACTCTTCGTTTTTGCACATAGCTCAATATTTCTTTTCTTTTGGCGGAAGTTAAAGTAAGAGACGATAAAGGGATTCGCGTTCGATGCAGGAAATATTGCACAGAAGTATATAACAACATTATAATAAAAGAATAACAATATTGTAATAAAAGAATAACAATATTATAATAAAAAAATAACAATATTGTAATAAAAGAATAACAATATTATAATAAAAGAATAACAATATTATAATAAAAAAGTAACAATATTGTAATAAAAGAATAACAATATTATAATAAAAGAATAACAATATTATAATAAAAGAATAACAATATTATAATAAAAGAATAACAATATTATAATAAAAGAATAACAATATTATAGTAAAAGAATAACAATATTATAGTAAAAGAATAACAACATTTTAATAAAAGAATAACAATATTATAATAAAAGAATAACGAAACTATAATAAGAGAATAACAAAACTATAATAAGAGAATAACAATGTTATAATAAAAGAATAACAATATGATAATAAAAGAATAACAATATTATAATAAAAGAATAAGAATATGATAATAAAAGAATAACAATATTATAATAAAAGAATAACAATATTATAATAAAAGAATAACAATATTATAGTAAAAGAATAACAACATTTTAATAAAAGAATAACAATATTATAATAAAAGAATAACAAAACTATAATAAGAGAATAATAATGTTATAATAAAAGAATAGCAATATGATAATAAAAGAATAACAATATTATAATAAAAGAATAACAATATTGTAATAAAAGAATAACAATAATATAATAAAAGAATAACAATAATATAATAAAAAAATAACAATATTATAATAAAAGAATAACAATATTTTAATAAAAGAATAACAAAACTATAATAAGAGAATAACAATATTATAATAAGAGAATAATAAAACTATAATAAGAGAAGTATTTTTTATTTTTATCTATACTTAGTCAGTAATTTGTTGAAATGTAATTGTTCTGATAAAAGGATGTTGAAACAAAGAGAACTAAACCAAACAGAGGGTTTACTTTGTATGTTCATTTTTGTTATGTTGAATATTCGGTCTGAAAATCCTACATTTATTTAAACAGTTTGCGTGTAAGTCGAAGTGTGTTTTTCGTCGCCCTGAAATATAAATAAATTTCTCAACTTGTGCTTGAGGATATGCGGTATTCAAGCACTGGAGTCTCTGGCACTGGTTTGAATTGGTTCGAAACTTACCTTAGTCCATGCACTCAGTCGGTGTATGTGAACTTAATTTTTTCATCCATTGCATGTCCTTTTCCAATCAGAGGTAGAAGTGGGTTTTGTAATTTTGACATATTTGCGGATAGTCAACATTGAAAATGAATAAACCTGCAGAAATGAATATTGCCAATGCGATATCAGTGCAGAGTGTTCAAATAGCTTTGCCTGAAAGCAACTTCAAATAGAGCCTTGGTTTTAATTCCTTCTTTTGCTCGTTTACGGCATCTGCCAGCATTTTATCAACAACAGCTATCTGCCACCCAGTGATCACTGAATAGCTCTTACTTGTTGATGCTTAAAAATATAAAATCAACAACAAGACAATAGGTCTCCACTGAACATTTCTTATATTCATCTTTTCCAATAATTCGGGTCTGAGAATTTAATAATTTGTTTTATTGCTGTTATGGTTTAGGTAGACTTTCAGTTACTGACTGGGATGACATAACAGGATCCAGCTCCCTGATGCTTATCAATGACTGTGTTTCTTTTATGACCAACAAGTCTGGCAGGTGCAATTTCTCTTATACTTCGCTTTCAGCTTCATTTGGGAGACAGTTTGTGGGCCAGGCTATTTACAATCAGGTTATATGTTTGTGCAAATGCTTTCTTTTATATGAAACATTGATATGTTATGATACATACAGCGCCCATATCAAACTGAGGGGATACAGAGGTAAATGTAAGAGCCAGGGTAGATAAGGCTGCATCTGTATTCCAAAGATTACGCAAAGTATGGACATTAAAGACCATTGGACTAAAACCAAAGTACATATGTATTCATCAATTATTGTGCCATCAATCAATCGAGAAACATTTTATTTATAGCCACAACAAACAGTTTGCTCAAGGCAAAAAATAAAGAACATAAATTATAAAACTAAAGGCTACAAAGGGAGCCCCAAAAGGGATTGAAATCCCGCTAGAAGAGACACCCGAGTAGAAGAATTACCAACAAAAAAGATAACTGCTGTATTAACATTGTTTCTTTTATAGGGAAAATGGGAAAAATCAATCAAATCCCAGAAGCAAAGAGAATTTTTAACTAGTTAACTAACTCAGCTATTGCAAAGGCGTGCACAGATGACAAGTGTGGAACCAAAAGCCAAAGTGGTACCATCTGTTCTGTCATGGACTGATCCCTGACATGGTCAGCCAGCCATACCATATATTAAAAAGGATCGCAAGTTGTTTTAGGTGAATGACGGGTAATAGAAGAATGTTTTTCCAGCGGAAGAGCATTCCAGATACAACGGGCCCGAAGATCTCAGACTAAATTTTTGTAGGTTTGTCCAGGTTCAAACAGGGCAGTATGCGTGGGAATTCCTGGGTGCAATAGGTATGGATGTCTGAGCCCGTGGAGAAATAATTTGAAAACATTGATGGGAGAAGACCGTGTTTATAATGGTAAAAAAATACCGATTTGAAGTATTTTTTTATTTGATCCAATTTTAGTAATTGAGGATCTTTAAATATTGGGTCAGTGTACCTCTGCTATAAAACGTACCACCCTTTTTTTGTAGAACTACAAATTTGTTAGGCCTTCATGGATAATGAGGGACTCTGTGGGCAGTTCCTTTAAGTAAAAATAGGTGGCACCAGTATGCACTTTGCACATAGATCTAAGAAATTTGTGTTGATATTGGCCATGCATTGTTTGTTTGTTTTTCCGATTAATGGCTGGCGTAAGAATTAAAATTTAATTCCATTATGGATAAATACATAAGTTTAAACACTAGATATGGAGAGAGAAGAGGGCAACCTATGGCTCATTTTTTACGTTCAATCACAGCGGACTATCCATTTACTGCTGTGCGAACAGGAAAATTATAAATATTGCATGCAGGTTCAAACCCTCAGCTCTGACAGGTTGCTGCCTTCTTTTCCTTTGAATTTTGACATGCAGTAATATGTAGGCATTTTATAATCTGGCTAACTTTTAGATTACTTTTGCATGAAGAAAGATACATCACATCAAAGCAAACAATTTTACCTCGGGTAGTCTACCCACGTTTCATGCTGGTGCTATCTATATCAACCATGTTTTTAGCATCCCCATTGGACGATCAAATGAGGTTACAGTAGGTTAGATACGGGTAAATCAAAGTATAGCATAGTTGAAGTCTGATGGATTTAGGGACAATGTGAGAAACTTTGGATAGTACACCTATGCTTTGGCTATTTTATTGATCAATATGCACCTCCCAGGTTAGATGGTGGTCATCATATACCCCAAGAAACTTGGCAGACTCTACCTGACTAATGGGTACACCTTTTATGTGAAGACTTATATCCTTTGGTACAATTTTTCTATGGGAACTGAAAAGAATAAAATTGGTCTTATCCAGGTTGATCGTGAGTTTATTTGCACAAAACAAATCAGCTACCTTAAATAGCTGGAAGTTAATAATTTCAGGCTGCTTTTCCCATGATTTGTGCCAGAGAAACATAGTAGTGTCATCAGCAAACAGTAATGAGGAATAGAATAGAGGAGACGTGAGCTAGGTCATTTATATACAGAAGGAAGAGAAGTGGCCCAAGGTTAGAACCCTGTGGACCTCATAAGTAACAATAACACTATCAGATAAGGTGCCATTGCAGCTAAATCATTGGGAACAGTTTGCAAAATAACTAACAAACCAATTTAATTGGTTACCTCTGATTCCATACTCCATAGTTCTCTAAATTTTGTAGGAGGATCTTATGATTCGCAGTATCGGACGCTTTCGCAAGGTCGAGAAAATATCCACAGAGAACTCATTATTATCGATGGCTTTGGAGATCATATCCTCCATATAAGAGGAGTGTCCCGATTGGAAGCCATGCTGGGATTTATAGATAACTAGCTGGGGAAGCCGGCGTTGCAGAGTGGCCGGAAGAATGGACACAATCAACATTCATTCCACTTCCCAAGAAAGGTGAACCGCTCCAGTTTAGCAATTACAGCAATATTGTACTGGTCTCCCACACAAGTAAGAGTCAAGATTCTGTTGTGAGTCATACTAGAGCGCATGAAGTCTAAACTCAAAGAAGAAATTGCACAAGAACAAGCTGGATTTAGACCAAAAAGAGGAACATGTGATCAGATTGCAAACCTCAGAATCATTTTAGAGAAAGCAAGAGAATGAAACCAACTGCTATACCTCTGCTTTGTTGACTTTACTACGGCATTTGATATGGTCCAACTATGGTTAAGTATGCTCGATATGGGTTTCCCGCCTCAGCTGGTCCAACCAGCGAGGAACTTATACAGACAACAAAGGACCAATGTCAGGACGGGTGGCCATACTTTAGCATAGTTCAAAGTCAAAAAAGCAGTTCGGTAGGGATGCAACCTCTACCCATACTTGTTCAATATCTTCTCAGAGCAAGTGATGCGAAAGGCATTAGATGACTTTCTCGGAGGATACAGGATTGGTGGAAGTCCTCCCACATCAACAATCTGAGATACGCCGACGACATCGTCCTGTTAGCAGAAGAACTACAAGTGCTTGTGAATCATGTTGAAAGTGCTGCAAGAGAAATATAACATGGCGATTAATGCCTCAAAAACAAAAACAATGACTAACACGGTGAATATACTCAAAATTGAAGTAGGCACCGGAAGACTGGAGCAAGTAAACTCCTTCGTGTATTTGGGCTGCAAGGTGACGAAAGATGCGGACTGCACGAGGAAGGTGAAATGAAGGCTGGCCATGGGGATGGTGAATATGGTCAAGTTGACAAAAATATGGAAGAACAAGTTTGTGAGCAATAGGACTAAATTACGACTGATTGGAGCTCTGGTGTGGCTAGTAGCAACATATGGTTGCAAAGCCTGGACGCTAAAGAAACGGGAGGAGAAACGCATTCAAGCGTTTAAAAACAAATGCATTAGAAAGATGATGAGAATTTCTTGGACGCAAATGGTGATAAACAACGGGTATACGAATTGGCAGAGGCCAGAAATGAACTTGTCGCAACACGTCCAGGCTCAAAAACTGCACTACTTCAGACATATTATGAGACAACCACGGAACAACGTTGAGGGCAGTCTGATGGCAGGTCTTGTTGAAGGGAAGAGGAATCGTGGAAGGCCTAGAACAGTGGTTTACAACTTTTTTGACTTAGGGCTTTTATTTAGTTGGAGGCGATGGACCACAAGATTAAAACTAATTATTTTAAATTTTAGCACATTTTTATTTTAGAATAGTATAAAATTACACATGGATAAATTCTGATTTAATCATTTTTGACTAGTAATATTTATTTATAGTTTAATTGCTTAAATACTGTAATGATCATTAATGTGATTTGATTTTTGATTTTTTTGGCTGAATATTGCTAGCAAGCTTTTCAATGTCCGGTTGAAGATTAAAGCTTGTATAGATTGTAGCCAGAATTTAATTATCAACCTGGAATCATGGAGCCGTGAACGGTTTTTACTTTTAATCAATTTAATTGCAGAAAATGACTGTATACGTTACCAAATGTCTGTATATAGAGCGACAATCGTAATCTTAGACTCAGAATAACAACTTGGAGCAAAGTGCAGGATAGTGGCTTATTCACGAGTGCTGCATCGCATTAGAAGGGTTGTCTAAAGACATCAAGAGAAGAATTAAGTTCATTTGCCAGAAGAGTGTGATGGAGTATTTCAAAGTGATATTGGGCTGCAGGTGATAACAGTTCAAGAGTATAATGTCTGTAAATGTTACCAAACCAACATGACCACAGGAAATGTAAAGTAAATAAACATGATAACCACTAAAGGTGAATCTATAGTAGACTAAGCAGCTAATCTTATTTTAATTTTAACTATTTACATCGCCATTATGTATAGATGTGTTGGAGCAAAGAACCTAGCAGTGCTTACACAAGAAAGACAGATGAAGTATTAGCGGCTGCTTGCTGACATCTACAGACTAACTTCGTGACTGCGGTGTGTCAGTTTGTGACTGTTTGTCTATTAAACAAAGATATATATTTATAGGGGCCTATATATACTAGAGGTGTATTAAAAACATATATAATTGTTAAAATTGAACCATAATACTACCTTTGATGATACTTATAAATGTCAACAAAATATAAAAATTTAGAATAGAAAATGATTATTCTGTCAAATATTCATTTTTGCACGTATCTTTTTTATGTCTTTGACAGGTCGAGGGCCACTTTTTGAGGCTGGCCACGGGTTGAGAATCGCTGGCCTTGGATTGACAAAATTTTTATGTGTACTGGGCTAAATGGAACTAGCCTGATGAGTGCAGTACGTGATAGACGATGCTAGGCTAGTCTTTCACATAGATCCATTCAAGTAGCCAACGAAGCGACGTCGGCATTATGACATGACATGACAGCTGGGGAACCCGGCGTTGCATGGGTTGAGACAGGTTTTTGGCCGTGGTGAGCAGAAAGATGGCGGCTGCAGGTTCACAAACCCCTCTACTGGGTGTCCCAGGTGTTCCCCAAGCGAGCGGTGAAGGTTTTGAGTGTGGAAATGCATGAACGGAATTGTGTATAGGCACTGATGCGTACAAAGTACATACCCACTGTGCAAACGATGTCTCCCAAACCGTCCATTACAATGCAAAAGAAGAAGAGGTGTGGCAGACAGATATCATGTGCACATGTCGGCAAATGTACAGCAGGTGATACGCTCCTGACGACTGAAAAGGAAACTTTCCTTCGGGGTTCTGAGACAGGTTTTTGGCCCTAGACACCAGGATGAGGGTGCCACAGGGTTCACCAACCCATCAACTGCGTGTCCCAGGTGTTCCCCGAGCCAGCGGTGAAGGTTTCGAGTCAATAGCTCTAAAACTGCAACTGCATAGCCAGACAGACAGACAGAAGCACACACATAATCCTCTCTTTATATTTAGATATTAGAGGATTTCACATAATTGCTAAGTTGGTTGTACATAATTTTTTGGGTTGGGTCACGAACATATGTACTTTAGGTGGGTCGGGTCAGGTCAAGATCCTGATGGGTCGGGACTATAGGCTGGACCCATTATGATCTATCATTTTTACAGAGAACCTAATTTCAACTCTGTTTACTGTGAGGAAATAGGTTCCTGACAGATTAACAGAGATAAACATTATTTATATATATATATATATATATATATATATATATATATATATATATATACCTGTTTGACTGCATGCCTGGGGTTGTTAGGGTTAGAATCAGAATTAATTGGTATGCAGATGATATGAAGTGCAGGATCCAAGGTTTAAGAATGTGCCTGGCCCGCTGACGAAACCAGCCAGTGGCCGGGATGATGACCAGTAGGGGCTGGCTGGCTGACCAGTAAGGCTGAGACAGATGACTGGGCAGGGTAGAGAGACATGTGGTTGAATGGCAAAGCATAGTTAGAATTCTGGTTGACATTTCTTGTTGTGTTTGATGATGATGAGACGAGTTCTCTGCCCGAAGGCAGGTTCGATTGGCTTTATGCCACCCATAAATATTATGCAGGAAGGCCTTCCGACCAGGCACCAGCCGACACCCATTAGTTGTCTACTACTCCCTATCCAGATTAATTGTGTCTTAGAAGTTCTTGCATGTAGGTAGTTAGATGCTGGCCAAGCATAAAGAGCGTCCAATGTTTGCCACATATGAGCAACAACATCCATAGCACAGTATGAGGAACAGTGAGTGTAGGCCTGTAAGTCAACAGCATAGGGTTGATGCAGCAGCCTGTAGGACGTCAACAGAGCCCCAATAACTGATGTGTAAATAATGTAGAGCAGTGACCCAAACACAGAGCCCTGAGGGACACATAAAGGGACAGGCAGACCCAGAGGAGCCAAAGACAGTGCAACATGTACACTCTGACAAGAATGAATGTAGCCATCCAAATGGTTTGTTTCTCAGGCAAAAGGAAATGGATTGGTACTGGAGAAATATAATAATGGTGGTCCACAGAGTCGAATGCACAGCTAATATCTAAGAGAGCCAAGAGAGATATCTGCCTAGCATCCATAGTGCCATAGAGATCAGTAAGGAAGCAGATAAGGAGATACTCAGGTGAGTGGTTCTTTCAAAACTTCTTTCTTTACTTTCCGGGGTTATGAAATAGTTTTTTGTATTGTAGCATTATGCCAATTTAGTTTCCTATTGCGTTTATCAGAAAACTGACTTGATTGCTTATGGCATAGGTTAACCCACTTTTGAACGTTAACACTTGGAATCTAGCTGAATCAACTGCAGCTTTTCAACTCAAAGCATGAATTTTTATACTTGTTGATGATGATGATGACTATGACGACGATGATGATCCTCACAGACAATTATGAGTGAGCAACTTGTCCAAGGTCGCTACATACTGACTTGAGGTGGGTTCGAACCTGCGACCCTTCAGTTGCAAGGCACAGAACATACCGCTACAGCGCCCAGTGTGTGTATTTACCATTAACCCTTTAATGACCAGTGTTATTGATTATGCCTTTAGTATATACACTTTAGTACATGCTGATCATTAAAGGGTTAATAGAGTTGATTATATTAATACTATCCAAGGGGCAAACGGGCCACACTCTTAAGTACCTAGTAAAATCTGGAATTCTTTTGCATGAATTTATGGAGAAGGTATGTTTAGACTAAATGGAAGAAACAAAGGGTATCTTTTCTTATATGTTTTATAATTATGAGTTTAAAATATCAATATGTGGACATTTAAATGAAAAGTTACCAGATGGTCGGTATGGAGTTACTAGTTTTTCTAAAATATTCAGAATGTTGGGCTTTTATCTATAGTTTTCAACCATTTATTATTTAGAATATGTCCCAATCTAAGTCTGGTAATTTGAACTTCACGTTTCCTTAGAGAGTCCATAAATTTTATATCTGTGGAAACTACAGGCTGAATAGATTTATAGAATTTGCCTTTTGGTTCACAGTTATATTCAATTTATTAATTACATAGTTCTTTATTAAAGATTTAATTTCGTGTAATTCTAAGTAATTTGTTGAATTGATCTGAGATATTTCTAGTCCTTTTTTTTGCAAGAACGTCTGCCATTACATTTTCATATAGACCAATATGGCTTGTAATCCATGCTACAACAATATTACAATGCTTTAGTTTATTGACATTGTCTGTGAATTCTATAAATAAATTAGGCCTTGCATCAGATCTATTTTCTTTTATAGATGTAGCGACACTTAGCGAATCAGTAAGAATGATGTGGTTAGTTGTATTTTTCATTTTCAATAGTCCATTTAATGGCTTCAATAATGGCTGTTAATTCAGCTGAATAAATTGAGGAATTATCTGCAATTCTAAGTGTACCATGGAACTGCAAAATGGCACATAAAAAGCTGCAGAAACAACATTTTAAAATTTAGATCCATCTGTATAAATGGCCATATTGTCGCTATATTTATTAATTAATTCTAATGATAAAGATGACATTATATCAGGTGAATCTGTTTTTTTAGCAATGTGTCGCTTCAGAGATAAGATAGATGTACTTTAACGGTTTTATTAAGCCAAGGAGCTGTTGATTGGTAAATAGGTGATTTAAATGGATGAGAATTTAAGGAGAAAAAATGTTCAGTTCTTTTAAAAATGGAATTTTGCTTAACAGAATGTGCAAGAGTCAGACACCTAAAGCTCTTATATAGTTCCCCTTAGTTCATCTCAAAACATATTTCTATAGGGAGGCAAGGCATGAAATTGCGGTCATCATTGCGTGGTAAGGTGAATTGATAGGCCCATGGCCGCAGTTGGCACTTCCTAGAACGAGATGGACGAGGTAGGGAGACCATGGGAGTAAAAGACCTGCAATGGATGAAACACAAGAAGATAGTACCTCATACAAATGGGCTTTCATTCCCAAATCAGAGTTGATGACCACACCCAAAACTGAGATTGCCTTAACCCTCTCTGCTCCTGCAATAATTTGCGATTGACAGGCAAGGTGACCTACCCCTATCTAAATGTAATGTGTTTGCGGGTTTTGTCTGGGTTCAATCGGAGATTGTTACTCTTAACCCAATTTTTTACGTGATCAAACTAGTCTGTTGCCATAGCCACTTGGCCAGATACCACAAGCAAATACGAATCATCATCAAATTTGATGATAACATTCTGACCATGCAGCGGATGGAGATCTAAGGCTACTACAACAAACGATGGAGGACCCAGTACGAGACCCCTGGACAACACTTGCATTAATCGACACCTCCCATGAATCCACACCCTGGTGCTTGGTGATGTGATGCCTTTCATTGTAATAATTGATCAGCCAGTTGTATATTTGATCTGGGAGGTCAACGGTTCCCATCTTTTACATCAACGAGTGGCGGTGGACAGTATTGAATGCTTTAGAATAATCCAATGATATAACCACTACATATTCATTAGATTGCAGCAAGGTGGGGATTTTGCTGTAAGAGGTCGATTAATTATTGCCGCTGTTGTTGATGCTGTCACGCGGAAAGCAAACTAGTCAATCAATTTTTCTGCTATCAGTGGTTCTTGAAATGCAGGGTACATACTGTATATGATTGGACTACGATTCTCTCCACTAATCTTGATAATATTGGTACAACTGATATGGGCCTATAATTAGCCAAAGTTTTAGGATTGGAGATCTTTGGTATTGGACTGATTATTGCCATCTTCCACTGATCCGGAACGTGAGACAGATGAAAATGAGATAAGGAGATGGAAATCTGTTAATGAGGTGCGTTAGAACCCTGGCACAGACCGGAGCCAAGAGCTTCAGGAAGCAGGCTGGAAGTCGATCATGTCCTTCCACGGTCAGACTCTGTAGAAACACACTCAAAAGGTCCACTTCAATGGGAAGGGTAGTTGGAGTAGAGCAGTGTAGACAAGCTATACACTCTGTCGATGAGACGCGGAACAGCATCAGCAGAAGTTTTACGCAGGATGACCAGCGTGTACTAAAATGTATGGGAAAACACATACAGCTGGTCGTTAAAGGGTTATGTATTTGAACTAAACTCAGAGGTTTTTTGCAAAATACGCAAAAGAGAAAACATGTCTCAGTAACACCACCTTCATAGCTTGACTAGAAAGCCAACAAACACACTGTCACTCCTACTAAATGGATCCTTATATAGCTAATCAAGGTAAAGAATATAGTTAACTATAGGAGACAGCTCCAGAAAGCACCTTAGTCCAGTGCAATAAGGATAATATAAGGACAACAGTCTATGTTCATTCATTCATGCATTACGAAGATTTATATAGTGCCCCTTCAAGGCTAATACTCAGGAATGCTCCCGACCCCAGCACGAATAAAACGAACAGTTTTAAGTATAAAAGGAGTCTGAATGGACCCTTGGGGACAACCACAGCGCCAACGGGAGCGTGTTCCAGAGCGAGGGACCAACCACTGAGAAGGCACAATCCTGTTTGGTAGTTGTACGGGCAAATGAGACAATCAGCAGGCTTTGCTCAGTAGAGCAGAGAGAACTGCGACCCAGTACACTCAAAGTAGAGTAACAGAGATCGCGAAGATAGTCAGAGGCGAGACCTACCAATGACCGCCATACCAAAGAGATGATACCATACGAGATTTGCTGTTAGAGGGGAAGCAGTGGAGCACATCCAGCATATAGCTGGAGACATGGCCAAATTTCGGAATGCGTCTGACAAGACGTGCCGCAGAACACAGGACCCGCTCCAGGCACCGCAACCGCCCAGCTGGAAGGCCTGAATAGTGTGAGCAACAGTAATCCAGTCGGGCTGTGATGAAAGCGCGAACAAGGGTAGCTGTGGCGTCTGGAGTTAGAGAGCGGGAAACAGTGCGAAACTGATGCAACTGGTAGTATAAATCATGGCAAAGACGGTGAATATGAGAAGCAAAGGTGAGCTCTTTGTCCAACATGTCTCCAAGGTCCCGGACAACAGAGGGAAATGCAAAGAGAAATCAGCAGCAATGGCAGTTATATCAAGCTTCATAAACTGCTGGCAAGTCCCAGCCAGATAAATTTGGTTTTTTTGGCATTGAGTCACAGGCGGTTTGTCGCCATCCAAGTCTCAAGGGCATCCAGCATTTTTCTCATTGCCTGAACAGCAGTAGAGGCATTAGAAGCCATGCAATGTAAGTAAGCTTGAATGTCATCAGCGTAAAGGTGACCCAGCACAGCAGCGGCATTAAGGAAAGAAGCAATCTCAGAAGTGTAGATGACATACAGAAGGGGACCCAGCACAGAGCCCTGAGGAAGGCCATAAGGGGCAGGGACTTAATGTGGACGTGGAAGACCCATGTTAGATATTTAGAGCAGAGCAGTACTAGAACATAGGCCTAGCATCTAGCAATCCTCTGACGTCAGTGTTCGATAAAACACAAACACATGTGAAAGTAACTGTACAATCATAAAAAATGTACAAGAAAAACAAGTTTAAAATGTAACATTCTATAAGCAACAACAGAAACAGACACCCATCATTGGTCATATGTAAAAAAATATGTACAACAGGGACGACGACAACATCGGTGAAAAATAAAATGATCGAACACTGCGAAATGTCCAAAAATCACAAAGTTCTGCCAACTTGCAACAAAGTAAGTTTGCAGGACATCGTACAACCAAACGTTTAACAACTGGAATGTCTGCTATGAAGGTCTGGTAAAATGTTCAATTTCCCAGGTTGATGTTTAATGTCCAAAGAGAAGCAATAAGCGCAAAAGAAGTAACTTTTGTTTAGAATTGCTCATTGAGTTGAAGAATTGTACGAACAATGGTCCGTATAGACCGTTATAGGCGCCGACCCGAAGTAGACGATGCAAGCTCTCTCAGCTATGACGAGCGCCAAAGCCTCCATCTAGACTGTATAATAGTTCAATTTGTGTGCCATGAGCTTCCGACTGAAACAAATATACTTCCACACATGAATGAGAAGCATCAACCGCTAACAGGCTTGCTATAGGTCGTGAAATCAATCTCAACTTCAAATCAACAACTGAATCAGCAGATTCAGATCAAACAAACGGAACATTCTTCCTTAACTATTCAATCAAAGCCAATGTTAGGCTGGCATAGTGGGCCAAATACTTTCTGCAGCAACCCACTAAGCCTAACAGAGATTGAACTTGCTTCTTGGTATTAGGTCTAGGAAAGTTTAGCAAAGCTTCGACTTTCTGTAACCTTGGCCGAATTGAGCCCAATTGAGTCAACACCCAAGCCTTTGGCCCAAGAAGTCCAAAATGCATGTCTTGATATTCAATGTTAAATGCGCATCACGAATTTTCTGCATCACTTGATGTAACTGCAGCATGTGATCGTTACAATTCTTCCTGAAGATAATAATATCATCCAAGTAAGCATCACAAAAGTCTTCAAAACCTTTAAAAAAACTTTCTAACCAAGCGACTAAACGCTCGTAAATTTTACGTAGATTGGTCGTTGACTCGATTCAGCCGGTGCATTTTTTAAACCAAAAGCTTCCACTGAAATGTCCATGTGGAATCACAAATCCAGTCAAAGGAATGGATTCTGGCACCAAAGCAGCTTGGTGATAGCCCTTGGTCATATCAAATTTAGTCATGATGGTAGCATCCCCCAAGTTTATCTATCAATTAGAGGGGGCATAGGATACAGATCAGGTATTGTGCCAAGATTCAATTTATGAAAATTAACGCACAACCTGTCAGTACCATCAGCATGTCTGGTATGTGGTCGCCTCTTGTGGGAACCTTGACCAGTGGCATCAGACCCGTGCGCATTATGACGTCATCAAGTTTGAGCTGCTTGAAGTCACTGCCCAAAACCATTGCTCCCTTGTCGTTCTTCTAGTGACCTGGATGAATTCAAGCAGAGTATCGGTATCATAGATCGGACACAGTGGATGGTTGAGAACCCCAATCAATATTATCCCTTCATTGGCACGGACTCTTACCCTTAGTAGCTCCAATTCGCTTGGGTCTTCTCAGATAGAACAGTCAGGCTCTGCCAAGGTGGAACTGATAAAGATCACCACTGCCCCACCTTTACAATCTTTTCTATCATGATGAAACATCTGATAGTCGATTATTGTGAACATCTCTGGTGTGTGATGTTGCTTGAGATTGATTTTTGTGATTATTGCCACAGCAATATCGTAGGACATCAATTCTGCCCAGAGCTGATCTTTCGCATGATCCTTCACAAGAGAACAGATATCGATCGTACATATTGCGGATGGAAAATAATGGCCGTTTGGCGGCGAGATATACATTCGACCAGCTCCCGTCACAGTGGGCAGGGTGATTAGGCACCTCTTTATGCCAGTCAGTCTCTCCTGTCGACGGTATACCTGTCGATATCTATCGATGGCTGGGATTTGTCTTCACTTCCTCACTCCTCCTCTTTTCCCTCTGTATCATGACGGTTTCTGGTGTAAGTCGAGACAGTTATCCTCCAACAGCAGGTAACGCTCGATGAATTGTTGATAACTCGCACTAACTCGCACATCTGCCTAATATGTAGAGTTCAGTGCGACTGTACACGCTTCTAATAGCCAGTACAGCCATGCACCATTTACCAGTTCGTTCAACCTGAGACCGGTTATCTTCAGAATCACTCATCTGTAGCCGGTTTTTCAACATATTCGTATAAAATTCAGATCTTACTTCTAGACAAACCATGCACTGCAGTTGTGGCCAGTCCCATTTCAGATTTATGCCGAAACTGAATACAAATTTTGATTCGAGTGAATGATTAAGCACATTTTACAGTGGAACAACAAATTCTAAAGTGTAGCAACCCCTCTATATGTCTGGTTACTGTAAAGACTGGTGAACACAGCAACTCCTTAAACATTGAGTACAGTAACATTAAGTCAAGGATTTATCAACTTCTACTGCAGTTAGTAAATACAATGACTAGCAATGTTTTAATATGCCTCTTGCCTCATAATTTATTTCTAGTGATGATAAGGAAATTTGAGCTGTCTCTACTAGTCTCTAGCCTACTGATGGACTTAAAAAGTAGTACCAACTACCAACGATCTAGTCCCTTTTATGTAGTCATAAAGAGACACAAATTTGTGTAATAAAATTCTTTTATTTTAATGAAATAGAACTTTGTAGGGGTAGTACATTGATAAAAGAATGTAATTAGACAAAAACACAAAATCAAAAATTTTAGCAGAGATCACTTTAAGCACTCGTTTCACTGAAACTAGAACCAACCATCTGGTCCTGTTTCATGTATACGTCCACATATTATTCTATAGGTGTAGCAGTCTGACCTATTGCATTTTTACAACATTAGAATTTTACAATAAATAGTAAAATTATAACTATTGGGTCGGGTCAGGCACTTTACGGGTCGGATATTTGAATTCAGAAGTCGGGTCGGGTCTGGTTGATTTTGGATGGGTCAGGTTGTGTCGGGTCATGAAAATTGAACTCTGGAACAACTCTGCACCAGCACATAAGCAAGTGAAGCATGGAAACAGACGGCAAAAGTCTCGTACAAATATAATGTTTTCTGTCAGAGATGCCTTGGGACCATCATGAGCATATCATGGAGGGAACGTTGTTACAAATGAAAAGATCCTGAGACTGGCACAGTTGTGGCACTAAGTAGGTTGAGAACCTCTGAGTAGATTTTCTGAAGAGGCTCTATATGAAGTTCAATTGATTTATTTATAGTGGGACCGAGTTTATCTTCTGGCAGGATGGATGAGATTGTCAGGCAATGGCAGAGAAGAATGGCCAGACGTGTTCTACCGATATCAACACAAAGTTCATTAAAAATAGCAATGATATGTATTCCGGAAGGAGGGAAGAGAAATAGAGGAAGACCAGAGAAATCCTTAAGAAGTACTTTTTGAGTGGACTTTGAGGAGATGGAAACCGCTGGGATAATGTAGAGACAGATGCAGAAGACCACATGAAATGGAGGAATCTTATCGACCTAAGCTCCAAAAGGATTTGCAATTATTAATTGTACAGTTTACATAGTATAGGCCTGTAATACACAATAAAGTAATAAGCTTCTTTCACTAAATTTTACTTTTAAAATGTTTTTAATTTTAATCAACAATACCATACAAAACCAAACGGTAGCTTTCTCCAGACCAAAGATCAAGAACCCACGCAACACAACGACATCATAAGAACCCCGAGGATCACGACTTACAACACACCTATCTATAGCTTAACCAAGAACACACCCAAAAACAGCCCTGGCCACTACACAACAGTTGCTCTTCTGCATAAGATGGGCCAGACTATCGCACACACCTTCTATTTACTTCCTTATATACTCAGGCACCAACCTTTCCTTTAGGTGTCCTTACCCTGTCTCGGTCACGTACACTATGGTCACGTACCTTACCATAGATCACGAGTACCTGACAATATTTATCTCTGCACTTAATATGACAGATGTGAACTGTGAAGTAGTCTTAGCAACTGCTGAGATGAGACAATGCACTGCAATTTCTAAAACAAATGATGGGTAAGAAAATTTCAATGCATTCAATTTAAAATAAGATGTACTTGTTTTGGCTGAAATTATGTGAATGATGTCTTTTACTTTGCAGATTTTGGTTAACAGAATACAGAAATACAAAGGAATCTCCTCTTCAGTTGGCTGCTCAACTGTACAAAGCAGCTATTAGTGTTCCCTTCTTGGCTAAGTTTGTTGTGTTTGTCAAACGGCAAACTCTGAGTGAATCAAACCTTCGTGTCTTTTGTGTGACAGATGACAAGATCGAAAAAACACTAGAAAACCAACAGCAGTTTGTGGTAGTTGCCCAAAGTAGAGATGTGGAAGTAAGTAGTTTTTTAAGTATGAACAAACTTCTCTCAGACTTTGATATGGGACCAAGACAACTGGCAAACAAAGTGTTGTTACCGAATGGTGTAGAGACCAAGTCAATAATCATTGCTTACCTACCAACATTCTTACTTTTTTCAAGCTGTATGTAAAACACATGGCCCTGCACACGGAATTATCACACTAGCATCGAAAGGCCATCACTTTATTTGCATTGCTTTCTTCCCATTGCATTCTTGAGACCAGGAATGCTGATATTATAAGCCAGTGATTCTCAACCACAAGACCCTGCCAACTGTGCCACGACGAAAATTTAAAAAATCAAATCCAAAATCAATAAATATCATATTCGAATGAGGCTAAAATACAACGTCTCTATTTTAGAGAAAAAGGGAAATGTTTCTGTTTATCAGTCTGTTAATATCTCTTCTAATGATTTAAAATTCTAAAAAAAGACATTTAAACTTTTGCTTAGTTTATGACTTTAGCTGTAGCCACTGCTAATAAAATGTATGTTTGTCTTTTCTTAAAGTTAATGCTAAACTAATACACAGAACTATTTTCTAATTTCAAGATAATTTGCAACATAGCATTATTAAAGGGTCAAATTATCAAAATATTTATATGAAATTATAAATTATTCTGTGCACCTTCTTATGAAGGCATTATAATTTTTATATCTTATTGCTGGACTAATTTCCTGCAATGACAAGTGGTTCACAGGTTCCCCAATATATCGTGTGTAAAACATCTGCCCTGCCGTGCCTACCCCTGCCATCTATATTTATAACAATATTGCGTGTTATAATTAATTTCATTTATTGGTAAATCAATATTTTTATCAGTAATGTGCATTAGTTTTGATATAATAAATAAAAACACTCAAATATCACATTGACAGTAATTAACATTTAAACAGGTCTTGCAAATTACAAAAGTCTTCTTAACACCAATAATTTGCACAGTTTAGAATCAGTCTATGTTTAATGTTGTAAATCTAAAATTGAAAAAAAATTTTGCACTTCAATCTGTTCAAATTAAACTGTTGAATTTTAAATATTTGTCTACTGTACTCAATTTATTTTTAAAATTATGTAAAACTTTAAATCCTCTCGAGCTATGGAAGATTTTATTATGCTTCCATTTTCACCATGACAAAATACAACTAAGCTTTGTTTGTGACGAAATGTGAGGCGGGGGTTCAAAACCCATCAATTGTCATTTTTTACTTTTTTATTAAATCATATTCTTCAGTGCATCTGTTTCAAAATCCATCTTACAGTATCGAAAGAGCTTTTATCTAACTTAAGTTATACTCATTTGAGTCTTTCATTTGTATAATCTTAATTTAACTTAACAACTGAGAAACCAAAGTCAAAGTTTCAGAATATTAATTGTCATCAAATATCAGCAACAATTACTTGATTACTCTGATACTTTGCTGGGCAATAAAGCGCTATATTCTGTATGGGATAAGGCATTTCGCATAAAAATCTCCTTGCTACTTAGCAAATAATGGCAGGTCTGCGTATGAAATCTTGGTCATTCACCTCTGAAAACATGCATACTTTAGCAATGTAAATCTCGACACCATATGCATTACAAGTCATTTTTTTCTAACTAAATATTTAAATTCAACATTTTTTATTTCAGATAATCAAAGTAGACATATTTATTTGTAACAATATACCATAACACGATTTTCTGTGTTTTTTTACCTCTCTTACTAATTTTAGCCTTTATCTCAATAACTAGGAGCTGACAAACGACGGGTTTTGACCCCCTGCCTCCCAAATGGCTGGCGATGTTGCATATGATGTGCTGAGTAGAGCTTTGGTGCCTCTGGTCGTGCAGTAATAATTAATTTCATAAAATGTTAACAAAGTGCCATCTAGCTTACTCTGACATTAAGTGATGAGCCTTTTGTATTGTATCATGCATGTATAAATAATTAATTTGGTTGATTTCCACAAAATGTGATTTATGACTTTTTATCTTAGCCGTTGCAATCCGAATTAAACACTATAAATATCTTTGCGCATGCAAAGTTATCATTTACCCACTAACATCATTATCGTAAACCCAGCTTCAAGCATAGTCTCGCGAACGTTATGTCAGGTACAGCTACTCCATGGTTATTTCTCGCTCATGCATAGCAACGACGGTCACAGCCTATTCGGAGAATAGTTACTTCGGGTGAAATTCTTATTCAGCGAATAAGGCTTACAATATAACATCTCAGCGTACAATATAACATCTCAGCGGCCCCCAAATGAATTAAAATATTAAATACAAAATAACATGACAGTGGGCCACCAAGTGAATGAAAACATTTCCTACAAAATAACATCTCAAGGGCCTCCAAATGAATGAAAACATTTCATACAAAATAACCTCTAAGGAGCCCCCGAATGAATTAAACATTTCAATACAAAATAGCATGTCTCACGTTTGAAATATTTTAAATATAATATATTCTCTATTTTTGTAGCTAAGCATTCACACGACAGGTGTATTGTGGTAATTTATAATTGCTTTTATCAACGTTAATATCAATATCAGCTCGGTTAGCTGTGTTGGTATAAAGAGCGAAGGCTAAGTGTTATGAGCCTCTTCGCTTCCAGAAGTTGGCTCACTCTTTAATAGAGTAAAATTTTAAAATAAAGTTGCGGATTTCATTATTTGATGTGATGGCGTGACGTAATATATATTTCAGACTATCCCCTTCGTCACAAAACGTCACATATGTATGACCCCTCCAGTAGGTGCCTGACGTCATTTATAGACGGCCCCTTTAACTCAGTGTACAAATTCAGAAGGGCCCTAAAAACGTTTGTGCCTAGGGCCCCGTTTTCTGTAAACGCGCCTCTGAAGAAGATAATTTGAAATGCAACTTGATGAATTTGCCTTTTAGTGAAGACATTTTTTTTTGTGAAGACATTTCTTTGAGAATTTTTATATCACAAACTGTTCTATACGGAGCTCCTAAAGGACCATGAAAGAAGAATATTTTATCTCATGTGCACGAGATACAAACTCGTGCGCACGAGATAACAACTCGTTCCCACGACTTACTAAGTCGTGGGAACGAGTTAATAACTCGTTTCTTCGACTTGATAAGTCGTGCGCACGAGATAACAACAACAATAGCAGGCCGACTTTTCTGTGTGATGTAAACAAACTTCTATTTTGGTATTTATGGGGAAACACATAGTTCTATAAACGAAACAATGTCTAACATAGAGTGACTCGGGCATTCCATTCTAAACTAAATCCTACCTTTTCAAGAACTCTTACCCAGACTCATTACTTGACATTCCATCTGTCACTCCTTGACGAAAGCGATCTCTCCTTAACAGCTACTCTGCCTCCCTGCTGATCTCCTGGAAACCAAATTCTGACGTCCCACGGACTCTCCTTTGGACAACCCTTTCGATTTGAAGCAGCGCTCGTGAATAAGCTGGTGCCCTGTGCATAGCTTTCAAGTGGTGCTTTAGAAGACTGGAGATTATGATTACTACTAGGGGTGTATAATATTTGGTGTGAAAGGCTTTAGCCTACAAGGAAGGTGTTTAAAGCTACAATATTATTTGTGAGGCCGTTTGTATGCTGAGCGTGTGCCAGACTGGGGATATCACTCTGCAGGCGAATATGAAAATGAAAATGATGTTCAGATTGACAGAGCTAGGCCTACATCCACCACGAGAACTGCCAGTTCAAACTTCAAGTGTCTCTTGCTCATAGTTATATAACTTGCTGCTTGCAAAATACTGACAATATCAGATAAAGTTATCCCGGCAATTTATCATATGAGTTGTTGGAATTTGGGACTCTAAAATGATAAATCGCCGTTATCCCATTTCAAACTACGTCGATCATTGCCAATTGTTGCAGCGACGCCATTATCCCAGAAATAGAAGTTTGTCTACGTCACAGAAAGTCCGTCTGCTATTGGTCAAATAAGTCGTTCGCACGAGTTATTAACTCGTGCGCATGACTTATTAAGTCATGGGAACGAGTTAATATCTCGTGTGCACGACTTAGTAAGTCGTGCACACGAGTTTGTAACTCGCTCGTTTGACTTAAAATAATTTTTTTTCATGTCCCTTTAGGGGCTCTGTAGTTCTGCAATGCATTGCAGAATAGTTGAAAGAAAGCACTTGATCCATTTGCAACAACATATTGATGCAAGGCATGGCTTCTCACTATTCTTCATGTCTAAACCAAATTCAAAACTGCCTTGCTGCTTGGTACAACATTCAACTCGCTCTGTCCAAAAAGGAACCCCATATTTGATACATAATTGAATGAAGCAGGAACAAAAGTCACATTAAATTGATTGTATTTTATATTTTCTTATATTTTAAATATTTGTGTCATTGAGCTACTGATAGGGGATATTGATCATACTATTAGTTACTTGTTAATTAAATTTATAGTATTGACTGATAATTTGACCTGAAAATTCAAGATTTTAAGGGTGCCAACATAGAAAATGGTTAAGAACCAGTGTTCTAGAAACTTGATGGATCTTTACTTAACATTCTTGTAAACCTCATTCTCTTAATTCTTGCAGGCAAAATTGAGCTGTGGTTGAATACTTTATGGTTGTGTGTGTCCCATTCATTCATTATCCTATCCATCTGTCAGAAATAGTTGATCATAAGGTATAATAGAAATGCTCTTGCTTAGTGACACTGTTTCTGTCCCTACAACAACATCTTTGACTAAAGAATCTATCTGCAATATAATATTTGCACCAGAGGTGCAGATAACTGATATATAACAATGTTAAGAATTCTATGATCTAAATATCCTAACATTATAATTTGCAATTACATTTAATAATAATAAAATAATATTCACAATTTATAGGGCGCTGTAGCATGGCCATACCGCTACAAGGGCGCCTCGCAAACAACTAAACAACGGAATAGCCTTACAAAAGAAGCTTTGATTTGAAGGCGTCTACTGGAACGGCGAATCTGCTGGCTGGAGGAGGACTGGCTTCTTGGCTGGGGGTTGGAGTGCTTGGAGCGGGTCCTGCGCACGGCCGCGCGACTCATTGGCCGTATCCCAAAGTTCGGTCATGTCACTGATTGCAGTGTCCTGCAGGGTGTCCTGCATTGGCTACCTATCCAACAGCAGATTGTGTACCGCCGTTTTCTGCTTTGGTGTGGCGATGCCTATTAGGTGCCGCCCCCACGTATTTACAAGAGCTCTGTTGCTCTACCATGGGCATGCAGGGACGACGTGCTCTCCACTCTTCTACGCAGGTTGAACTCCTTGTTCCCTGCACGCGAACTGCTATCAGACAGCATCGCGCTTTCTCTGTTGTTGGCCCAATGGCATGGAATGCGCTACCATTATCGTTGCGTCTTATGCCTAGGGTTCATTCAGATGCATTTTACAGTACCCTTAGGACGTTTCTTTTCAGCCAGGGTTGAGTCGGGAGCACTCCTGAGTAGTACCCTTGAAGGGGCACTATATAAGTTTTCTCAATGAATGAATGAATGAATGAATGTTCACCTGTGAACGCGTAGGTTGGTCTTCTTTAGCGATCTGAGCCGAAGCACTGAGGAACATTTCTTAAAAAACTTGACCAATGAAACACAGAGTGTTTCATTGGTCAAATGAGTGCTTTGTGAAAGGTTCAGCACTTTCAAAAGGTTGAAGCCACTAACATGAGGGAATGCTTTTCTTATAACAGATTAAGACAACCCAATAATTATACACAATATATCTGCTGTGCTTCTGTCAATCAAACTCACTCTGGTTTTCAGCTAAGATATTGTACTCTTAACATACTGCATCAACCCTATATTAACTATTAACTACTGCTTTGGGCACCACTTATTCAACAGTAATACAATTTTTTTAATATCTGTCATGTGCCTGGTCAAAGATATTGCTGAGGATTATTGCTCAAAGGCCTACATTTTCTGTGACAGAATGTTCTTTTTAACCTGGCTAAACCATTCTTGCTTGTTTCTTGCTAGGTTATTGAAGATAAAAGACAATATGTTGAGATAACTGGAAACCTGATTCCTATTGTCAAATCATCAGATCAGTTATCAATTAGATTCCAACCTTTTACTGAGAATCGTCTGCAGATAAAAGTGAAATTGAGAAACTTAAAAGCACAACACTTTGGACAAGTCATTATTTTTCAGGAACCAAAATCAGGTCACAATCTATCAAGAAAAGCAAACCCAATCTGTGTTCTGGACGTGCTTTTACCTATTCAGATCTCAGATGAACTCGAGTCTGAATTTGAACTCAGTGAGACCCTATTTCGGGGGACATTTAGAAATATCGCAAGTGAGTCTCACTAGTTTCTTGTAACATCAGAAAGCAGTGCAATCTAATATAAAATTGGACTGCATCTGTCATTGTTATAATTCTCATCATCTTCATCATCACCAACACGATCATCATAACGCACAGTGACTATATGTAGAAATTCTAGAGTTGTTTCCAGTTTTAAATTTCAACCTGAGATTTACTGATGTTTCACTGAGCATTCTCTCAATTGGTGCACATGAAAGTGACAGATAACTAAAGTACTCATATTACAAGTATAAGTACTTGGTCTCAACTTGTTGCACAAGAACTAAGGTCTCAAGTACAAGAACAAGTGTGAGTACACTTGGCTACTGCAAGAACAAGAGAATATTTACTTCTTCAAAAAGCAATTGTGCATTGCCACATGCACTCATTTGGCAACTGTTTTTTATTAATACCAACAACAAGTAACACAGGTTTGATTTGAATAAGAGAAGAGGCCAATTAGGAAGAATAAACCCTGAAATAACATAAATCCCGTAGTCGTTTCACTGTAATAGGATTAGTAATCATGGCAGCTGGTATGAGGTTGAAACACGAAAAAAAGATTCCTAACTATGTGTCTAATGACAATCAGTCTATATCACATGACTCGGTTGATCATGACGTTCTATTACTTTTACTCGCCAAAATCTTCTGTTGGCTTTACTAGTAGGCCTCTTGACTGGCTTTGCTCTTTCCTGAATTGCCGAATCTCTTGAGTTATCATCTTCTCAACCAGGTCTCAATGGGCCCCAGAACCTATGGGCCACCCCAGAAGTCTATTTGGCTTTGTACATTGCTTATGGTGTCAGTAATAAAATCTATGCTGATGACACTCAGGCATATGTTCACTGCTGAGTGATGGATGTGGTATCAGCCGTTCAATTCATGCAAGTAGCCTTAAATTCACTTGTCCTCTTTATCTCTTTCTTTCTATTCTGTCAGGTGTGTCATGATTGAGATTGAACTATGCCATGCATGTGACTGAGTGGGCTGTTAAATGCACCCTACGACACTTAAAAAACCCAAGAGATGATTATACGACATCCTTAGGGATGAGGGGGTCAAGCAGAGGACCCGAGGGAGACGCCAGGACTGCCAAGGGTCAAAAGTATGGTCATCCTGGGGTCACCATGACCGAAAACCTCAGTTTTGAACCTCATATAAATCGAATATGTTGTCTGGCAAGACAATCAATGTATGCATATAATGGTGGCGTATGGCCTCTCAGGCATTCGAACATTTGATCCAGTTGGCTGATGCTGGTCTATTCAAGGCGGTAATGGTGAACCTGAGTCACTTGCTGCACCGGTTCCTTCACCAATAAAGGTGAACTCCTACTCCTTACGCCCACATGACTGTGTAATTCCACAGGCACACAATCTAGTGCAAAAATCCTTTTTAATGAGGATACTTATAAGTGTATTGCTATTTAAAAGGCAATCTCTTAATCATGACCGTGTTATTTCACAGGCAGACAATCTGGAGTGAATGTCCTTTTTTAATTAGAATGCTGCACTTAAAATGTATTATTATTTAAAAGATGATCTCCTAATCCATGACAGTGTTATTTCACAGGCAGACAATCTGAAGTGAATGTCCTTTTTTAATTAGAATGCTGCACTTAAAATGTATTATTATTTAAAAGATGATCTCCTAATCCATGACTGTGTTATTTCACAGGCAGACAATCTAGAGTTAGATTTCTTTTAAAATTAGAATGCTGCGCTTTTAAATGTATTGTACACCAGAATGTGGATATGCAGTTGGTTTGATAAAGAATACACTTACTTACTTACTTACTTTAATAAGATATTAAAGATATTAAATTAATAAGATATTAAATGGTAGTTGAATCAAATGAGACTATTTGAAACAGGGATGTTGCAAATAAAATGTTCAGTATCTTAAACATGTTGTTTATTCCAGGTAAAATTTCAAAAGACGAATTGCGGCTGACAAGCATAGCTGATGTTGTACAAAGCGATTGGGTTCCACTTGCTAGACAGCTTAGCCTAAGTCAGCAGGAAATTGTGACCATACAAAAGAACTATAGATACGTCAGTGAGCAGGTATATTTTAGGCTTTCATGTGATTAGATTCCTATTATCCTCAACACTATGTCTTATACCTGCTGATACATAGTGTCTTCACTTGAATATGTATTGACTTGTATGTTTGGCTATCAAACTGTCCTAAAACAGTTGTTTTGAGTCAGTTTGAGAATGTTTGCTGCACAGTCATATGCAACAGCATATATATGAGTGTGTGTGTGCGTGCGTGTGCAGTTAAAGATTTCCTTTGAAGATAAAGAAAACCTTGAAGAAGATCTACTAACACCAGAAAGTGCATGATGGGTTCTAGTTGCTGTGTGGAAGCATGGCTCCTGTGTGATCTTCATGAGCCTCAGAATGCAATGTTAACGTACTGTAGACTGGGCTCAATGAGGTATGCCAGATGCTGAGTCAGCTAACGAAGCCCGTCCCTGAAAGAAAAAATCTTGAAATTTTTCTTCTTGATGGTTAGCCAGTAGAGTATGTCCCTTACATAATCACTTTGCGCATATAAGCTGAAACTGGTGAAAGTTTGGATATATGTCCATTGTCCAATTAGCCTGGCCACAGAGCGAATAATGCAATCTAAATGCACCATTAGGGCACAGGGAAGACCAGCCAGAACAGTGCTGCAGTGATCAAATTCTGCTGGTTACAAAAGCATGAATGAGGACTACTGAAGCCTCAAAGGTAAAGAGAGCGAATAACTGCACAAAGCTGATGCAGCTGACAGTAGCAGTTACGAGTAACTTGGTTTACGTACTGCGAGAGACTAAGCTCCTGATCAAGCAATACAGGCAGATCATGCACAGCAGATGAAAAAGTTATGTGAGGATAGGTCTCAGCCAATATCTGCATATCCAGCTCAGCCAGGTGCCTGTGACTGCGAATCCATATAAATTCTATTTTGGAGGGATTTAAGAGGAGGCGATTCAAGGCCATCCATCCAGAAAGGACAGTAATGGCATCACACATCAGCCCAACCAAGACCATTACTGCAGCTGCTTTGCAGTGGACATAAGCTTGAATGTTGTCCGCATACAATTCACGCAGGAGGCCATAAAGAGAAAGTAACGAACTATGGCAAAATAGGAAAGAGCCCAGCACTGAACCATGAGCAACTCCAAAAGGGGCAAGGACACAGTGAGATCGAGAGGTACCAGAAAACGCAATTGGTATGATTTGTCAAATAGGAGCAGAGTCATTCAAGAGGGCCACAAGTCAAGCCAAACGATATAGACAGCTGCTGAAGCAGAATAGAGTGGTCCGCGGAATCAAATGCATAGCTAACATCAAAGCGCAAGAAGACCACAACCTGACCACAATCCATGGCGCCATAGAGGTCAGATAAGAGGGTTTAAGTGGAATGGTTCCTTCAAAATCCTGATTGCAAGGGATGGTGTAGTCCATTTACATTTAAATAAACAGTTAATTTACAAGCATTTATGCTCTCAAATATTTGAGACTGAAGTGACACTTTAGCTGTAGGACGAAATCATTGACATATCCAAGCCATCTCGCTTCAAAGCTGGGAGGATGACGGAAAGTTTCTGAGAGACAGGTAGATGAGATTCCTGAATTGAGTGGTTACACAGTAGTGTAAGAAAAGGTAGGATATCATCCATGAGTTTCTGCACAAGAGATGCAGGCACTGGATCCAGCTCACAGGACTTCAAAGCAGCAGTGAGGATGATAGAAAGCATCCCTTCACCTCAAAGGTAAGAGAGCCAATAACTGCACAAAGCTGACGCAGCTGATAGTAGCAGGACTCAAAACAGGACTCAAAACTTCTAAGATTAAAGAAAGAAAGCACTGGTGATAGAATCAAATGGAGCAGAAGGATCCATATGACTGACCCTTCCTGGGATGCTAAATGATGTTCCATTTGACTAATCGCACACTGGTGGATTTAAAATCCAGAGATCTGAAGAAAGGCTAAGGTGGTGTGGCCACTGGAATTGTTGGCCTAGTCAAGCCTAATGAGGTACGAACCGTCTTTCAGTAAGCCAGACAAGAAAAATACCTTCAGAAGATGGTATTCCATACCTTCACTTCACAATTGTAAGCTATGCAAATACACAATATAGGGCACGCTGTGAAGTAATGCCGCGGTTGCTAAACTAACTTCAAATGTACCAAATCAATTCAGAACTTTGTGAATAAAGTATGTTCAAAAGATGACCAAAGCACAAAATCACTCTATAAATTTATTAAAAGTATTTTATTAAATTTCTTCTATCAATAAAACAGCTCTAAAACCAATGATGGGCACTTTTAACTACTGTAGTTATTAACTAGTAGTTATAACTACTATAGAAATAGTTGCCTAGTAGTTATAACTAGTTTTTAAGAAGTAGTTAAAGAAATAGTTATAACTACTTTTATCAAGTAGTTACAAGTTAACTACAATATTTCACATTAACTACATTTTTCCTATTTACTAATTCTGTCTTACAGGAATTTCTGTTATTTCACAAAAAAACATGGACATTGTCCATTTTAGTCTCATGAGTAATTCGCTATGTAATTGTTTCATTCAAATTTGCCCAAACTATTGTGAAGAAACCTCTCAGAACTATAGAGAAAGCCTAAGGCATTATGCCTGTTTAATGGCATACCTGGAGATTGTCGGGCGATAAGAACTAGAGTAAAGCGGTCGTAGAGGGTTTGGGGTTTATGAGCCAGGATTAAAGAATGAGGAAAGCAGCAAGTATGCGGCTGGATGACCATTCATTGTGGGCAGCTGGGTTACAAGTGGGTCTGAGAGATAGGTGACTGTCGAGTCAAGAATGACAGGGGTGAGAGAGAGACAGACAGACAGACAGAGAAAGAGACAATGGTAAGAGACTGGGCACTGGCAGGATAAAACCGGTCGAGGAATTCAAGACGCACAGTCGATGCAGACAGCAAAAGCTGAGATATAAAGTGATATTTTATACAGCATAGGGAACCATTTGCCAGACATGATTATTGATTATTTGGTGCCCTACCGGATCATTCTAGGCTTTGTAGGCTAGACATTTTTATAGTTGTAACAAGTTGGCATATGTTACTGCTAAAACTGTTCTCTAATAAGGGGGCTATGTAGCATGTGCTAGTAGTTCTAGTCCTTGTTAGTTTACAATTAGATATGTCATTATGTTTCTGATCATTTTTATTACTTATGTTGAACATCAGCAATTAGTACTGACAATAAATTTGCATGTATACTGCTTGGTGACTTTCAATGCACCATGACATAACATTAGCAAAGTAGTTTTAAAAGTAGTTAACTACTTATGTAGTAGTTACCAAACTAGTTATAACTACTTGCCATCTAAATACAGTAGTTATAACTACATATTTTGAAAGTAGTTGCAACTACTAGTCAAGTGGCACACAGTGGCCGATCGGTTAGAGCGGTCAGCCCGTAACGTTCAGTGTGTGCTGAGCGTGCGGGTTCGAGCTTCATCCGGGGCGTCACTGTGTAGTGACCTCGAGCAAGTCCTTCGTGCACCATTGCTCTGCAGTACAACTGCAATTGCACCGTTGAGGCGTGTGTATGCACTTCTGAACAAAAGGATGTTGGAAGAAGGGCGATATCAAATTTCGGAAAATGAATTAAATGAATGAAGTAGTTGGTGCCATCACTGTCTAAAACTGACAAATGCAATGACGATCAACTGTATTGCCTTACATTGAAAAGGGATGTGCAGGTTAAGAAAAAGTGACAGGATTGTTTGGCTATATGGAAAGTTCAGTATTAGTCACCAGGTTACTGGGATAAACTTTAACAAGATTATGGATTTGAAAATATTTATGTAAGTATTTGCTATTCAACTTTCCATGTACAATGTCAGGCATCAAAAGTGTTGAACAGAAGCAAAACTTACTTAATAATTCAGCTTTTAATTGATAGACACAATTCATTAAATCATTGGGACTTATTTTAGTGCTCCTTCAGATAACCTACACACAGAGGCACCCCCAGCCAAACTCCAGCGACAAAGAACAGTTTTCAATTCGTATCATATCTTTAGATTTGCCTCTAAGTATTTAGAGGCACTCTCAGCACGAAAACACCCAGGAAGAAGAAACGCCCTCAAAGAGCGAGAAGCTGAAGAAGAGAAACCAGTCATTAGTTTAGTCCTCAATGATGGAGGAAGGATATTCCAGGTAGATGAACCCACAACAGTAAACTTTTGGTGTTGGGCCAAAGCAATCTTAGTCCTAAGCACAAAAAGCAGTCTTAGTCATAAAAAGAGCAAGACGATCAACAGGGTCCAAGGAACAAGATAAAATTGCAGATAACAGCTTTCAGAAATAGTCGGAGAGATATCTTGGTACACTGTTTAATTGGGCTTTGGAAACTAGAATGAGGGAGGATCTATTAGTGAATGTGTGCAGTGATGTGAAGCCAGCACAAGACTTCAAATGTAGAGATATGCGCAAAGTGAGGAAGTCTGGTAATGAGCCTACATGATGCATTTCAAACTGATTGAAGGGGAGAGGGACGCAGTTTCAGGAGGCCCATTAGTAGTGAGTTGCAGTAGGCGGGAACAAACGCATGAACTATATTGGTAAAGACAGAGGAAGAGACCGATCGTCTGATAGCTCTTAGTCACCTCAGTTGAAAGTAGCAGGAGCAGGTCAGGTTAGATATGTATTCCGTGAATGTGAGGGAGGAATCAAGTATGATGCTCAGGTCACAGACATTAGAAGAGAATGTGTAAGTAGGAAAGGTCTAGAGCTGTACCGATATCGCTTTTTGCCGATTATGCCGATTATTGCCGATTATTCGTTTGCTGACAATCATTCGCCCGATTATTCCGCCGATTATTTTAATGATTATTTCATTGTGTTTCCCAAGATGACTGGTTCTAAAAGATAGACCTACTGTTACTGCCTAATGTTGTGATACAAGCAAAACACTTGCCCCGTAGAAGACATATATATGTAGTTGGGGACAAACCCTAGGCAGCCAATACACACCGCCCGCTGTCGACCTTGCATGACGGAGGAAGGAGAGGAAAGATATATCTATGTAAATAGATGCCTTCTTCTAACATGCCAATGATGCCATTCCCTACCTAGACAGGCCACTTTTACGACTTGCCGATTTGGCCTAAAATGACATGATTGTGCCCAGGGTAATTAAGCAGGCACTATGACTCACTCTGCACAACAGCTGTAGACACTTTCCCACAGTACTAACAGTCTAGCGCAATGCTTACTGGGTGGTCTGAACTAGAAGCCCGAGTTCCTCACGCTATAGAAAGCGAACAGAATGCTGTCCGTCCTTAACATACCCAATGATGTTCCTGTCGTCATTTTGCTCTTAAAGTCTGAAAATAATATTATATAAAGAAAGAAAATAATTTTTAATATCGGCGCCGATTATCTTACCGATATCGTTGATATCTCTATAATCGGCCTGATCAATCGGCCGACCGATTAATCGGCACATCTCTAGAAAGGTCAGTCAGTAGTTGTAGGTCAAGTTTAGCAAGCTGTTACCTAGTCCCAACCAGGTCAGCTGAGTTTTTGTAGCAGTTGAACATAGATGCTTATAATTTTACCTAAAAGAGTACACAGATCTGAAGGAGGGTTATTAATGGCAGATTGAGCCACATTCTCTCAGCACATATTATAACTCAAACTTTGAGTCTCCAACTGATTTGAATTAATTCTGTATAGCGTATCTTGGAAATTTGTCTTTAATGTATCAGTACTTCAAAATTGAATCTGTCTAATTTATTATTCAGGCACTTGTAGCACTTCACATGTGGATAGAAAAAAAGAAAGTTAATGCCACAGGTGATGAACTGGAACAGGCATTAAAGCAAATTGGACGCATTGATGTCATTGACAAGTGCATGATGCACATAATGCAAGGCTTCAATGTATGAAGGACCTCCTATCATATAGCCAGGTACATTACTACATCTACTTGTACAAGAGACTTGTTACCATTTATTTTCTAAACTTGTTGGTTTGAGTACAAGTACATTCAGATTTAACATATAGCCCATGTTGTTACATCACTGCAGTGATGTTCAGCAATGGATCTCTGTAAAATTGGGACTTCTGGTTTAGTAACACTCAAGTCTGGCCAACCACTTATTTAACACTTTATTCAACATGTTAGCAATGAGCTAGCAATAAAATTAACTTGGAAACTAATGCAGTTCAGCTTAAAGTTTTACTTACTTAGACTTAGAGCCTCCCACTCCCCTTGGAACCTCGGTCAATAAGAGCTCTCCATCCAGTACAATCCTTAGCAGTCTCTTCCACGTCCTCCCAGTCGATTCCCATCTCCTTCAAGTCTTGTCAAAAGGGCTCTTCCAGGTTTTCACTTACCTTCCCCTGCTCCTCCTTCCATCTTCCGGTATCCATTCTATTGCCGTCATTGTCAGGCGCTGTGGCTGCAACTGCAAAATGTGTCTGGCCAATTTTCTTCTCCTCTGTCTGACGATCTCGTCCATCTTCCCCACCTCTGCCAACCTCAGAACCTCCTCATTTGTAACGTGATCTTTCTATAATATGCCCAAGATAGTTCATAGACATCTTTGATGAAAAACATTCAGTTTGTGTGATATTCTTGCCGTCTCCTTTCATGTCTCCCTTGCGTATGTCAACGTTGGTATCACAATTGATATGTACAGATGTATTTATATTTTTAGTTTGATGGTCCTTAGTGTCCATACCTTGCACAGTCTTTGGAACACAGCTGCAGTCTTACCTATTCTGGTTCTTACATCCATCTCCTCATCTCCTTTGTTTGAAATTGCACTTCCTAAATACGAGAAATCTTCAACAATTTTGATGCTCTGGCACTGTTGACCTGTTGGCGTGTTTATGGTTTTTGTCTTGCTGCTATTTAAGCATAGTACAACCCATTTTCCCATCTCATATAAGTTATCTGTCATCTGCTGCAGGTCTATATATGACCCTCCTAGCAATGCAACGTCATCTGCAAAGTCCAGGTCCGTTAGCCTGTTTCCATTTTATGTAAAAGTTACGTTCGTCCATTGCTCTTTTCATTATGAAGTCCATAATGATGATAAATAAGAAGACAGACAGAACACATTCTTATCGAACTCCTGTCAAGATGTCAACCATACATGTGTTTCTATTTTTCACCCTTCTGCAGCATCTGAAGTTAAGGTACAAGGCACTGAAGATGTTAATATATTGTCGGGTACACCATATGTTCTGACTATCTTTCAGACGGAATCTCTGTGTATGCTATCAAAAGCCATCCTGAAGTTGACAAAATTGATTAGGAGTTTTGTGTCGAATTCCCGACTTTGTTCGAGTTCGGCTTGTTCCTCCCTGAGTGTGTGATCAATTTCATTTCTCAGGCGATTAAGCAATATGTTGCAGAAGATTTTCCCTGGTACGGACAATAATGTTATTCCTCTCCAATTATTACAGTCATTCAAAGCCCCTTTTTTCGGTAGCTTTATGATAATTTTATCACTCCACTCGCTTGGTACATTCTCTTCTCTCCAAATAAGGTTGAACAGGTGTGTGAGTTCTTGTGTTATCACCACTCCTCCATGTTTGAGCAGCTCTGCTGTTATCTTATCTAGGCCTGCAGCTTTGTTTTTTTTCAGTGAGTGTATTGCTTCTCGGACTTCATGCACGTAAATGCCGTTTCTCGCAGCTGCATCAACTGCATGTGGTTTCTCGCTCTCTCACTTCTAGTGCAGCAGCTATCTTAGTGCATGCTTTTGTAACTAGCCGCTTGGACTACTGCTCCTCCATATTTTGGTGGCATTCCTTGGAGCCGGATTGGGAAGTTGGAACACTTTTGCGTTCAGCTGCACGCTTGATAGGAAGCATCCGGAGGACGGATCGTGTATCTGCCTTTGGGATGTCCTGCAATGGTTACCTTTCCCCCAGCGCATTGCATTCAGGGTCTCTGCCCCAGTGGCGTAGGCAAGGGGGGTTTGCGGGGTTAAGACCCCCCCCCCATTGGCATAGTTGAAAATATTATGAGCAACAGCCTGCAGAATAAGTTGGGATAATTTTGGGACCGTGCCCTCGCTAAAGGAATAACAGACACTCACAGTGCACTGAGTGCATCATACGCGCCGACTCCATGGAGGCAACAGCTGTGGCATGGATTTTATGTACACCCGATACCGTATACCAGGGTCACTCTGGCAGCGTGTAAATGAAGCAGAACTTAGCCTATAATGTGACAAGCGCAATGTATCATTCAATTATTTTCGGATATAGGACAGGGATACAAGACTGCTGTCATAACCCCTATACGTACTATATATATAATTATATAAAATGGGTGTGCGTGTATATTTAACTAATGTATATATATATATATATAAATATAAAGAGATAGAAAGAGAGACTTATGTGTATAGCTAGGTCAGTTCATCCTTAGACATGATCATTGGATGCATTGTGGAGTCTGCGGTACTGTCGTCTTTCACGCAAAGAAACGGGTAGTGTGCAAAAAAATGCTTTGGATGCAATGCATTTGTGTCATTCAACAGTTCATCCAAATACTGCAAAGTTGTTGAAATCTTGGCAATGGTTTCCATCTGTACAAGTGAGCGTTCTTTTTCACCGTGAAATGACCCCAACAACCGAGGAAATAATCAATGAACTACTAAGGAAGCGAAGACTAGATTTCGTTCTGTGAAGCCAAGCAAGTTAAGACAAATTTAAAATAGGCCCTAATGACAAGAAAACCTAACTTCTACTGATAATCAGAAGAAGTATATTAGCCTACTAAGATGTTAAGAAAAGAAAATCTGAGACTGACTTGCATAGGCAGGGCTATTTTATAATTATATCAAATTTAAAGCTTGAGTATATGTCTGTAATTTTTTTGTCCATTGTTATAAAATCACTAGCTATGCGCCTTTGCCGATTTTAATGAAAAGTATGTATATTTTGTAATATGTGTCCTGTCACAACGAAACCAGTCACAGTACAAAATGTTTTTTTCTCTTTTCATTGCACCATCTTGTAGATGCAAGATTTACCTTTCCAAAACCGTTTTCCGCTTGTTTATGTCTCACATACAGACAAAGTTATAGAACTTCAAGAACGATGGGTTACGTAAATCGTTATTTGAGAAAACTGTGTACAAAGTTTGGTCAAATTATTTATATAATCTCCTTAGCAACGGACATTGTTTTTGAACCGATTTAAGTGAAATTTGGCACAATTGTAGTTGCTGCAACTGAAAATGCACTGTCCAAATATGGTGTAGATATCTCAACGAAGAAAAAAGTTATTAAAGTTATTCCAGTTTACCAACGAGAAATTATTGACACTAAAATGTCAATTTAATTAGAAAAGTCTTCGATTCTAAAAGAGGCTAAACTGCTATTTTCTGCTGAGGAATTAAGTATTGCAATACAATAATGGATAAAATTAACATTCAAATAATCAGAGAACTAAAATAAAATGACAGTTTTATTTTAGTTTTAGACAGTCACACTATGTATTCAGCGTCAACTGGCAAAGACACGAGTCTTCTCTCACCACCACCCAGAGTTTAAGATGTACCAGGAACAGATAATCCTGAATCACCACAGGATGATGTGCTTCCTTTGTGTTCTGGGTCCCCTGTGGAAACATGATCTAACCCTTCAGTCGACCATCTGCAAGTGTTAAAAGGTCTTCTGCATCAAGTCGTCCAGTCAGTTTGGCGTGAAGGTGATCGGTGGCTCTGGATCGTCAACGGATGTAGTAGCTTCATTTTAACGACACTGATAAAAAAAGATTAGTGCTGTCGCCCTCCACCTTTATCCAGGCTTGGGCCTTGCACTGAACAAGGAAGTATATTGGTCCTGGCTGTAAAGGATCACTCGGCAAATGTACTTGCTGTGCATAATCAAAACTGTAGTGCATGGACATGCTGCGGCTACACGGAGCACTTGCTTGCCAATCAGAGAGACCGAATTCCAGGCATGTTGATTTTGCCTCGTCAACCATGGATTTGTAGAGTGATCGTTCAATCTGGACATCATTCAAATGCTGTTCTTGTTGACGAAGCCGGTCACCTGTGAAAAATATGTATTATAATTAATTTAAAAACTAATAATTTATCGAGAGAACATCATTGGTCTTATATTTATACCACTGAATCTGTAAAGATTGAGATTTTCATTTCAACGAGGGGCAGCAGTGAACTAATCGAAACCTACAAGATTATAATTTGAAAGAAGGCAGTGCCAGCTACAGGTTTTTTAATTAGCAACAAACAAGGCAATTCTGGACATCATATAAAATTTATGCTTAAGACACTCCAAGGAACAGTAGGGCAGAAATTCTTCAGTTCAACAGTTCTAGAATGATTTGGATGATGGACACTATCTCACTTTTGAAGATAGGAGAGATAGACACAGGTTAACTTGCAGTGCTTCTAACGTCTGAGCCATTTAAACCCATGTTATAATATAATTATAATACAATACAACTGCAGTGCAATTGAGCATGATGGACTTGCTCAAGGTCAGTAAGCAGTAACTTCCTTGGACAAGGTTTGAAACCATGTTACAGGTCAAAAGCTCTAGTCAACCTGTCATCATTAAGTTAAGTGCAAATTGTAATCTCATGTGCAAACAAAGTGTGGTGCTCCTAATAACAACAAAACACTACTTCAGCATTTCAAATTTCCCAAACAACTTACTTTCTTGCTTTTCTCTATAAAATCATAGAAAACTATGCAGTTCAATTCAAACCTTTTCATGATCCTCAATATTGGCACTACGGTAGATCATCATCGTGCTTAAATCCAGGAACCCTTCCAGGAAGCATCATCGCATGCTCGCTGGCATAATTTGTCAGAAAGCGAATTATATCTTCAATTTCGCTAAACTGAAAGCAGTGGGTGTTGTTCTTACGTCCACCGCTTTGTTTTTCTTTTGGTGTTAAACCTTCTGTTTTATACCACTTGAGAATCCCTGTCAGTCTGTCCTGGCTGATCCCGTGGATGAACTTAAAGGTTGTACGGCAGATCTGACGGCTTTCCAAATAATATGATGTTCGCTGATGTTGACGCACCGCTTGGCTGGATTTCCTGCTGTGACAAGTCTCATCGGACATGTTTATTGTGCAAGAAATTTTGCCGAGTAGCACCAACATTTGATCCCGTGGGACAAGTGCAGCCATTTCCATTCTACGCCAGACCATGTCCTCCGGAGCATACTGGCTACTGCATGGGAGTCCATTATTAAGTTTACATTGATATCTACAAATAAACAACCCATATAAAAATATTTTTTTCTATTTATCAAATTCATTTCAGTTTGCTTTTATTAAAGCCATGCAACAAAAAAGCAAAGCCAATGCTAAAAGCCCTGCATTCAAAACAAACAGCAATTTACAAGATTTATCAACCGGTAGACTGCAATTATTGATTATTGAGAAGAATCCTGATAAAAAATAAATTGCAATTGAAATACTAATTATTATTTCCTATCATTAACTTAATCAATTAATGATAAACTTGTACATTGCACAATAAGGATTGTAAAAGATGAAGTAGTGCAAGAGAGGAAATGACACAACTTTTGCATTTATACCTGAATACTTAAAGACAGGCTCAATAATACAGGTTGTAAACCTAATCGTTATGCCTAAGGTCTTATAAAAACGAGCACAGTGAGAAGAGGGTCTAAACCTAGTAGTTGTGCCTGAATATTTATAAAGACAGGCTCAACTAGAACAGGCTAATCTTTACAGTTATGCCTGAGACTTATAATAATAATTAGCTCAATTAGAGCTTAGTTTAAACTGATTTTCGTATAGGAGTCGCAGTGAATCAGAAACAGTACGTGAATGTCTATAAACAAGGATCCTGTGGTGAACAGTATTTAAAAAATAATCGGGGCTTACCTGAATTCAACCGCTTTCTGATATTCAACGGCATTGTCATCAGTTACGAACTCGCTAGATGTTTTAGCGTGCGTCATGACCTCTTCGAAATCTGAAACATTCATTTCATTTTCTTCTTGGTCATCTGAATCGTTGTTGGTATCAGATTCTGTCCGAAAATCATCATCACTGAAAACCTCGCTTTCATCGCAATCGTCATTGCGATCGATGATCAAATACTCTTGCAACAATTCGTGCACTTTTGCTCAATCCGATCCTTTAACGTTAATAAAATTCGCGATAATCTCTTCCATTTTCGAGAATTAAGTATTTCAAAATCAACAAACTAGAATGCATTCCGTGTGTGCGTGACATTTAAAGAGACCGGGTCATACCGAGTGCGCATGCGCATAGCTGACCTTAAAACCATCAGCCAACCGCAGTTCAAGATTGTATCACGTGATCTAATCACGCGCTTCGGTTGCTAACCTTAATCGGCTATTGTTTACATAAGTCGACCTCTTTTTGGGCAATCTGTGTGCCTAATAAATAGGCTAAGGTCATATATTATTAATAGAACAGGAAAAGGAGATATTCTGCTTCAAAACGAGACCATGAAGGCAGGAAATCTCGAACAATAACGTAATTAAATATGACAACAAAGATAGCGAAATTTGAACCGAAATTATGATTTTCTGTCTCGTAACATTATAGGACTGTTGGTAAAAATCTTTTTTGAAGCCTTTATGAAAGTTCAAACAAAAGTTTTATATATTATTTGTATTAAATATATATTTTTGTAATCGTTTCTGCATTAATATCAATTACGACCGGTTTGAGGTTTCACGTCATTTTTGGTCATTTTAAGCCTGATTGTAACCAGTAACTTGCGACTGATTTCGCAAAATTTTTCCACATATCACAAAAAACTATTGCAGTGCAAAAAACGACATGGAAGTGAGAGTTTCCTTCAAGAACATCCTTTTACATGAACCTACTTGCACTTGCAGAACACCAAATATCATCAGGTCAAGTATGGGTTGTTCAGTTAGGCTCGCATGTGTTGTCTTTAGCTTTTGTCCAATATTGTGTGACTATAAAATGCAACTCTGGACTTCATCTAAAGATATGCCCCAAGACCCCGCTTGATATGTAATTGAACACATTTATATAGCGCCCTTGAAGATACCTACTCAGAAGCACTCTCTGAGCTGGCCTAAGTGATGTTAAATGTCATTTCATTGATTTCATGCAAATAAAATACATCAGTTAGCAAAACAGTGCACAGTAAGCTGAGTTACTGCAACTCTGCTACATTGCAATTTGTGGCAAACATTCTCTTCTGTGCTTTGTTGATTTCTGAGCCTGTGCTTGTGCGGTCATATATATGTATCACAAATCAATCATTGCAATGGAATACATCAACTAGTACCGGTATTACAGATGGTGCATGCACATGATACCTTTAATTAACAAGGCAGTTGTCAGAACTGGATAGGCCTACCTCCAGTTGCTTATGAAAACTCGTTTCTTCCCTTTCCCCATATGCTTCATCGAGCACTTATTCCAATTAAAGACGATCTGCCAGTCCTGTGACCATCTGAACATTGTTCTCATATCCCCAATTGCTCTGCATCGTTTGTACTTGTATCATCTGTAAACTTAGGAATTGTTGATACAACACCATCATCTATGTCATTAATGAGAAATACAAATAGCAATCCTATGGCCCAAGCACTGATTCTTGTAGCACTTTACTTAGCACTGTCGTCCAGTTAGAAAGCTTACTACCTATGCTTAATTATTGTCGTATTCCTGTTAACCAGCTCTGGATCCATATCAATAACTGCCCTCTTATCCAACTTGCATGCAACTTTTTGATCAGCCTTACACGAGGAAGCCATGTATGTCACAGGCCTTGGCAAAACCCAGGTGAATTATATCTACAGGTTCTCCATTATCAGTCCTTTGATAGATCTCCTCAAAGAACTCCTACAGATTTGTTAAATGCAAACGGCTTCTGGTAAATCCATGTTGACCGCCCATTATGTTTGCATTACTCATTTGTTTTCACCGTAATCTTGTACCCTTGTTGAACAACGGCACCATCTGTCATCTCTCTATTTCCATGCTACATCTCCAGTCTGAATTGATATGTTGAAGATCTGGGCCAAAGCCTCACCAATTCCCGATACATGGTAATATTAACAAGGCTGTTGTCACATATTGACAACAGCCTTGTTAATACTAGTTGATGTATTCCCTTGCAATGATTGATTTGTGATACATACATTCATTCATTCATTCATTTTGATAATTTATATAGCGCCTCTTCAAGGGAAACTACTTAGAGGTGCTCGCAGCTCAGTCACGGCCGCTGGCTGAGCTAGGCTGGCTTGTGTGGTCATATATACGACCGCACAAGCACAGGCTCGGAAATCAACAAAGCACAGAAGAGGATGTTTGCCAAAAAAATGCAATGTAGCAGATTTGGAGTAACTCAGCTTACTGTGCACTGTTTTGCTAACTGATGTATTTTATTTGCATGAAATCAATGAAATGACATTTAACATCACTTAGGCCAGCTCAGATAGCGATTCTGAGTAGGTATCTTCAAGGGCACTATATAACTGTTCAATTACATTACATATCTAGCAGGTCTTGGGGCAGATCCTTTAGATGAAGTCCAGAGTCGCATTTTATAGTCATACGATATTGGTCAAAGGCTAAAGATAACACATGCGAGCCTAACTGAACAACCCTGCTGGAAGCATACACGACCTGATGATATTTGGTGTTCTGCAAGTGCAAGTAGGTTCATGTAAAAAGATGTTCTTGAAGGAAACTCTCACTTCCATGTGCTGTTTTGTTTTCTGTGAAGAGGACTTCTGAAAAAGCAGAGATAAGAAGATCTCAATTGAATACATACCTTCAATTTCAACTTTAACATTGATTCTAAGAAACATTGTTATTAACAAGTACTTTTAAGGACAAAAATAAACAATTTCATAGTTTGTGACCATGGATTTTAATTGATTTTCGGTTTGAATGTTTAACATTTACATGTTTAAAGGGCGTAACTTAAATTTTTATTTAAAAAAATTGTTCACTTTAAAAAAAAAATATAACAATAATTTTTTTTTTTCAAAAAATGTTCAAAAAAAAATTTTTTTTTGCATGCCCCCAACATCCAAATTTGATAACAATACAACATACTACGTCTGTGCAAAATTTCATGCTTGTATCACAATCATTGGATATTTCGGATCTATGCCACTGCACTATGTTGGGTTGTTAGTTGTAGCGCCAACAAGAAAGTGAATGACTGTTTTCTAAATTTCAAATCTGTAATCGGATTAGATGCAAAGTCATTGTCATGTTTTATTTTAGATACTCTTAAGTCATTTGGGGCAGACATGGGTTCAGCTTTAGTTGGTCAAGGTTACGATGGTGTAGGTGTCATGAGCAGTGTTAATAAGAGTGTACAGCAGTTACAAGACAGTTGAAGGGCACTGGCCATTTGTTTACGCGCATGCATGGTTTATCGCCATGCACTTTAATTTAGTGTAATTTCAGTTAATGCATCTACCCCAGAAGCTAGAGATTTTTGCATTATTTAAAAGGTTATACTTTTTTTTTTCAAGTTCTTTTGTGCACAAGAAATGGGTTGAAGTACATATTGAGTTACATCCTAGGGATCAAACGAGGCAATTCCAGCAGCTCATTGATACTAAATGGGCTTGCCATATTGTTGTATCAATTCAACTCCAAGCTTCAAGTGTTGACTTTATCTGCAGCTGTCGACATTGTCAGACATAAAACTGCATCTTTCAAAGATAACAGAGATAACACAGGTTTTTTTGTAAAGGCAGAAGAGTAAGAATTGTTAAATTGATCCAGTATTAACTAAGCAACAATGTCCAACTGTCCGTTTAAAGCCTATCCATTTTTCTAGCTCTGCAGTTGATGAAATGGTGGGACCACATTCTCAAGTGAACACACAAGCCACATTTAGGCAGCACATTTCTGAACTTGATAGATAATTCTCTGACCATTCACTTACTGCTATGACAGGCATTCATGCCAAAACATGTCTTTCTTGAAATAATTATATAATTATGACATTGTGTCTTTTGCACTTTTGCATGACAGTAATGTTGAATATCTCAACCATAAAATTCCCCTAGTTCGGCGCCTGTTAAAGCATTCAAGTTTATGTGCAACTAATATGACCGTAACAATAGTTTTGGCTTCTTTTCTGAAACCATACAACCTTGCTTTTCATGAAATGTACAGAATGTCGAACATAGCCATTGTTTCACCAGTAACAGCCTGTCAGAAAAGCTTTTCTGCTCTGAAATTAATTAAAACATTTATCTAGAAAGCACTATGTCTGATATTCATCTCAGTAGTCTGACAATGTTGTCGATTAAATCTGTTCGTGCAGAGTCCATTGCAAAGTGATCCTTTGCGGATCAGTTTGACTCTTGATATGACAATCATAAACTTGCCTTTAATTAAGTGTATGTAGTTTAGCATTAATGCTTTACTTTTAAATAAAGTCATTCTATTTCCAAATATCTAGAGGTCGTTGATGTGAAGCATTCATGTCGCTCTATAATGCATATACATGTATCTGGTCGATGCCGCTCAGTGTGGGGCCATACCTAGCATTCTCAGTTTTGACAATTCGGGTTTCCAATTGGCCCCCTCTGCCGGGTCCTAGGCCCCCCTGATGGAAAACCCAGAGCCGCCACTTTTAAGCAAAAGCTTTTAGCACAATTCATTTTATTTATTTTCAATTGTTTTAAGCTAATTATTCATGCACAAACAAAGTTACGATATAAACTGCAACGCAAAATAGGGAAAAATTATACGCTAGAACAGAAATTTTTTCGCAATGAAAGCTTTCTGCCGAACCTGTCTTTACCGGAACCCTAAGGTTTTGCGGAACACAGTTTGGAGGGAAACGCTGCTCCAGTCTATAAAAAATTGAAATGATATTATGTGATCCAGGAGTTTTTCACCGAGACTAGATCTGGACAGACTGTGTTGAACAGAGTCAAAGAAATAACCATGTAGTGCAGAATACCAAATTTTCTGGATGAAACTTGAGTTGGTAGATGGTTAATTCATGTGTAATGCTCACTTTTATTCACATAGTATAAAATCAAACAAGTTAAAGTAAATACATTGGTTTTTCGGAACCCTCTTTTATTTATTGTGGTTCATTCCGTTTCCTTAAGAGATTTTTGATTACATATCGTTGATGATGTAAACTTGCCAGAGTGGAGCTCGTCAAGGAGGACTCGTTCGAGTGGTTAAATGATATTTAACTTTTTGCATTTTGGTCATTTGTTTCTCAATTTTTTAGTTATGTCCATCAAAATTTGATACATTGCATGCAAGCCTGAAATGTGTGCAAATTTCAGCTCTGTAGGTCGATAGGAACATACCTGAAAGAGTTGAAAGATGTCCGACGATCCGACCATGACAAACTTTACGCAAGTAAGGTTAAATAAAAAGAGGGTAAAAAGGGTTACCGGTCTGATGCATTAATAGATTGTATATAAGTAGTTTATACCACATAATTGTTCCATATATATGGTGCACAACAGTGAACTATGTCATTCACCATGGCTCATGCTGTCTGAAGTTTTAACTTATTTTGTCACACTATTTAACTCGTTTATTGATATCCAACAATACAAACGCTGAAAAAATAAAAAATAAACTGCCTTGCCTTCATAGCAATAGAAGCACAAAAATTCGTTAAGGGAGGTATAACAGAGCACAACGTAAACTGGAAGAATGGTGGATACCATGGAGGACCCAAGGGAGGAATATCCCACTAGAGGAAACCCCAAGAAGAGACTTTAAATACTTGTAATCACTGATATAGATGGGCAGCGAAGAATCTGCTTAAATTAAAGAAAATATATATCAGGAAAAGAAGAGAGTAAGTAAGTAAGCCTTGTCAAGAATAAGAAAGAAATAAAAAAGAGAATAGAGAAAATAATATAACATTCTTAACTAAACTTAACTACGGTACTAATCATTAGCGCACAGTGGAGGAATATGGGGAAACGAGATTATAGCAACTTATGGAAATTACTAAAATTTCTATAAGGAACATACTAATACTAAAGAAGAAAATAGGAAGTCCAGTTAAATAGGAATTACAAATGTAATAATATTATGAACATCAAAGTTAATTATTAACAGTTATCGGAATCTAGCAAATACTTACGGAGAGCGATTTTAAATGAGGTTAGAGTTCGGATTCTATGGTGGTCAGGTGGCAGCAAGTTCCAGACTCTAGGTCCAGCGACTCTCAGAGAGAGAAAAATGGGTATTAGTTTTGGCAAAATTGGGCCTATACTGATTGGAGGAGCGAGTGGGGTAATCATGAAATTCTTTCGCCTTAGAAAAATATCTAATAAAAGCTGATGGGAGGCTATCATTGACTGCTGAGAACATAAATGTAGCTATTTGAAAAGTGGTAATTTGCTTTATTCTAAGTATGCGGTGTTGTTAAAATAAAGATGCAGATCGAGCCCAGTGAATAAATCGGAGAGCCTTTTTTTGAATGTGTTTTCAAGTTTGACTAAGTAGGAGGGGTAGTTTGAGGCCCATACCAAGTTACAGTAGTCAAAGTATGGCTGAATCATAGTGAAATAGGCAAACTTGGAAAATCATTCGGGAAATGATTTACCCGCGGATTGCTACTGGTAGTTTATTGGAGACTCTTCGTAATATGCCTAAGTTTTTGGAAGCTTTCACTGAGACATGGTCAATGTGACTTTTCCATTTTAAATTAGCTTCGATTTGTACTCCTAGAAAGCGAGCAGAGGAGGTTTGGGTAAGCATTTTGGGTACCATTAAATGTGAGCAAGACACTTTTCCTATGGGAATGAAATAATATAAAACTGGTTTTACCTATATTAATTGTTAATTTATTAGCTAAGAACCAATCCGATACTTTTCCCATTTCAATTATTAGCGTATCAATTAAGATTTGGTAAGAAGAACGGGAGTAGAATAGGTTCGTATCGTCAGCGAGTAGAATACAGAAGAGCAGGGAAGATGCAAAGGCCAAATCATTTATATCAAGAATAGAAGTAGACCCAAATTTGAGCCTTGCTGAACGCTGTGGTGGATTGGACAGGTGATGGAATAAGCCCCATTGCAATTTACAGTTTGGGTTCTACCAGAGAAGTAATCGGCAAACCAGTCGAGCTGTGATCCATGCATGCCATAATTATGCAGCTTATATAATAAGATCGCATGGTCCACGATATCGAAGGCCTTAGAGAGATCCACGAATACCCCTATTGAATAGTCACTGTGGTCAATAGCCCGCGATATTTTTCCTCCCTTTCTAGCAACGCCATGGCAGTAGTGTGTTTGGCTTGAAAGCCATGCTGATTTGGGTGAATTAACTTAACAGATTCCAAGTATGAGCTTAGTCTTTCGTACATAACTTTAAAAAAAAATTTAGCAAAGAATGGGAGAACAGATATAGGTCTATAATTAGTAGGGTTAGTTATATCCCCTTCTTTATAAATAGGGATTATCAATGCAGATTTCACTTGCTTTGGAAGTACACCCATTCTTAGAGAGCAGTTTATAATTGCAGATAATGGAGTAGCTATAAGGAGCTACAATATAGGAATCAATGCCATCCACACCAACTGTATGTGCTTTTTAATTTTGAAACTCATTTGTTAAAGCTCGTCCGGATCAATGGAGAGGACACCCATAGACTTGTTAAGAGGTTTAGGAAGGAATGATGTCGGTGATTTATTGGTAATAGGAATTTTTTTGACAAGTTCTTCTACAATGGAGGAAAAATAAAGATTAAATTAATCCGCCATTTGCTTCCGATTGGAGATGGTGCCCCCACTTATAAACAATGATTCAGTATAAGAAGATTCCCGTTTAATTTTCAAGATTCCCAGAATGATTTTCCAAGTTTGTCTAAGGTCACCATTATAAATTGCAAATTGATTGGCATAGTAGTCCTTTGTGGCTTTCGTTTTTATTATTTTAAATTTACTCCTATAGGAGACAAACTATGTTTTGTCACAAAAGAAACGAACAGTATGAACACTTGCTGCTTTACAGACATTTGGTTTGCAGTTTAGTATAGCCAAGCTTTAAGCAGACTTCTTCATTCTTCAAGAACATTGTTGAGTGACAAATGAAATAATGTGAAGTAGCTAAATTTGTGAAAAACAAATCAGCTTTTGTGTGTTTGTGTCTTTGTTCTGTCATTTCTGTCTGCAAAATATCCTAAACCTGATCATCCCCTCAGTGTGTTGTACAAATAATTTTTTGCTCGGGCTGGAATTGGGAGCGCCAGCAAACTTCAGAAATTTTTAATAAATGTCATCTTTTCATTTAGAAATGCAATGAAACCTGTAAAGGAAAAACAACAAAGGCAGAAAAAGGAAAACTTCAAGGATGCGAACACTTGGAAACTCTCGATGACAACAGGAAGATTAGCAATTCTATTCAAAGCAAAATTTGTGCAGGCAGTTGACAGTACATTTACATTATGTTCTATTACTTGGCATTTCACCTCAACTAAATTTCATATGAACCATTTACCAGCACTTGCAAATAATGCATATTATGCCTTCCTTTAACAGTGTTGTGAATGTACACCTACCGGGTGCAGTGGCGTAGCGAGGCAAAGTGCCGCCTGGGGCGAAGGTGCAAAATGCCGCCCCTGCCTATTTTTTCCATCACTTTATTCTTTTGCATATCCCAGGATATGCACAAGGGGTAGGCATAAGATGCCTGTTTGGAGTGTTTTCATTATATACATTATGATTATTCTAGTCAGTATTCAATTCATTGTACTATTAGTTACAGCATCTGCATGCACTGTCAAAATAAAACTGTACGACTAATTAAAATGCATATTCTTCTATATAAAAATAAGAAAATAGAATAAGATAGTATTAATTAAGAAATAAACCATTTATAAAACAAGCCTCGCAATAAAATTACTAAACGTCTTGCAGGCTAGATTGAAAATTATAAAAAGTCCACACAAAATTGAAATAAAACAAAATAAATTATATTCTTGCTCTCAACATATTGAAAAGAAAGTCCTAAACAATATAATTTAATCATTATGGGACTATAGTAAGTCTAGTACTTAGAATAGGCTACTAGGCCTATTCTAAGTAACTTATAATCTTACGGATACGGTATACGGTTTCCTGCTTTCATTCGTACTAAACTAAAATTAACAGTAAGTTATAATATAAAAATGCACTTCTCTTGCTTTCACTGAAGCAAAATTACTAATAACCTTGTCAGGGTCAATTGTGCTTGCTAATGAGCATTCAATTGAAACTAAAGTGGAAAATCATGATTTGCTCATTGTAGATCTTAGGTAGGTTTTAATTAGTTTGAGTTTTGAAAAGCATGAGTTACGTCACCATCATCTCGATAGAAATAGATCTAGTGGCATTGTTGTCTAGCCTCACTGCGCTTCTTGTATTCTGAACAGATTAGTTTTTATCTTTTGTTTTTAAACCTTGTGAAATGGTTTGGCTCCTATTACAAATGCAATGCTGATTTCACCTATAAGAATATTATTACATAATATTCATAGTGATTAAAGCGGCGATCAAAATCATCAAATAAAATAGAAATCACTCATAGGCTGCATTTAATAGCAGAAGTATCCTGGAAGATTATCCAGTACTAAATGACTTGGTACATTAAACAACATGGATGTAGGCTGCTTTAGACTGTAGGCTACCTTAGACTGTAGGCACTGGATACTTCTGCTACTAAACGCAGTCATTTTAATATAATAACGTACAAAGGTACAAAAACACAAAATGAATGAATATTTTTTAAATTTATAATTAACTTTAGTGTAAACATATTTACCCGATAAGTTGAAATCAAGGTTAGATGAAAATAATAAATATAAAAAACCGCAGAGATGATCTTGTCGGCAGCAAGTTTGCATTATATTAATCGCAAGAGGAAGCTAGTTAATTTTAATTTTGCCATGACTTTCGCACCTATCGAATGAAATAAATTTAGTAATAATAAAAATGTGTAAATTCTCTTAATACTGCAATAATTATTAATTTTTTTACAGAAAATGCCGCCCTAGGACAGGGTTTGCTTGGTAGTCCGAAGGTTCGATAGTCCAAAGGTTCGATAGCCTGAAGAAAATTTTCTAGTCCATAGGTTCGATAGTCTAAAGATTCTTTACTCCGGGTTCACGGTAAATTCTTCATTAGCAGTTCTTCAAATATAGCAATTCTTCGATAGCGCATTAATTATTCTTTGTAACGTATTTCTTCAAAAAAACCTAAGCTAAATGGAAGCGGAATTGATAAAAGAAATATGCCTATATAGAAGGGGAATAGACATTTGCCCCCGGACATTTGCCCCCTGGACAATTGCCCCCGGACAATTGCCCCCAAACAATTACCCTCCCGATTTTGGCTAGGACATTTGCCCCCGGACAGTTGCCTCCCTATATGTATATATATATGCATGTATGTACGTGGGCATGTTTACATACTTACATGTATGTACAAGTGTGTATATATATATATATATATGTGTGTGTGTGTGCATGTATGTATGTATGCATGCATATGTATATATGTGCGCATAATGCATATGCATACATACGTACGAGCGCGTACGTGTGCATGCACGCACAATACGTACGTACATACAGACAGGCAGATAGACAGACATGACATGACACGTATGTATGTATGTATATATGTATGCAACTATAGTTTGGGTGATCTTATGGTCTACACTGGGGAGGGGCAATTGTCCTAATCGGGGTGGGGCAAACGTCCAGGGGCATATGTCCGGGGTGGGGGCAAATGTCTGGGGTGGCAAATGTCCTACACTCATATAGAAGCCTACACTCATATAGAAGCCGGATGATGAAAAAATGCATCTATATGGAAGCGGGATTGATGAAACAAATATACCTAAATGGAAGCCGGATTGAAGAAAATAAATATACCTATATCTCTATAGAAGCAGGATGATGGAAAAAAAGACACATAGGCCTAAATGCAGTGATGGGCACCAACTACTTGACTAGTAGTTAAAACTACTTCCTAACTACTTTCAAAATATGTAGTTATAACTACTATTTAACTACTGTAGATGACAAGTAGCTATAACTACTTTTGTAACTACCACATAAGTAGTTAACTACTTTTACAACTACTTTGCTAATGTTAGGTCATGATGCATTGATTTTAAAGTCACCAAGCAGTATGCAAATTTATTGCCAGTTTTAATTGCTGACATTCAACATAAATAATGAAAATGATCAGAAGCACAATGACATATTTAATTGTAAACTAACAAGGACTAGAACTACTAGCACATGCTACAAAGCACCCTTATCAGAACATAGTTTTAGCAATAGGCCCTAACATATGCCAACTTGTTACAACTACAAAAATGTCTAGCCTACAAAGTCCAGAACTGTAAAACTCTTAGACAATGCTAATGTTCAGAATCAAAAAGTAGTGCATATATATCATACTACAAGTGATATACTATATCACTGTAGGCCTTATATCTAACCTTTTGCGGTCTGCTTCAATACCTCGTCCTCGTATAGTAGGTTGCCAATCGCTGCTCAGGTCTAATAGGATCACTGGTCTATCCAGCCAGTGACGGAATTCCAGCCTCTTACCGTTGTGTCTCTGTTTGTCTGTCTCTGTCTCTCTTTCACCTCTGTCATTCTTGACTAGACAATCACCTCTCTCAGACCCACTTGTAACCGGGCATCCCACTTAATTGTGGTCATCCAGCCGCGTCCTGGCCCCAACCCCTCTAAGACTGCTTTACTCTATTACTTATCATGCAACAATCTCCAGGTATGCCATTAAACAGGCATAATGCCTTAGGCTTTCTCCATAGTTCTGAGAGGAACCCACTTCCTCACAATAGTATGCTGCAAATTTTAATGAACAATTACATGACGAATTTACTCATGAGATTATTATGGGCAACGTCCATGTTTGTTGTGAAATAACAGAAATTCCTGTAAGACGGAACTAGTAAATAGGAAAAAATGTAATTAATGTGAAATATTGTAGTTAACTTAAAACTACTTGATAAAACTAGTTATAACTACTAGGCAACTACTTCTATAGTAGTTATAATTAGTAGTTAATAACTACAGTAGTTAACAGTGCCCATCACTGCCTAAATGGAAGTGGAAATAATTAAACAAATGTACCTCAATGGAACCGGGATCGACAAAAAGAAGTATGCGAAAATGGAAGCTGGATAGATGAACATATTCTTAAGTAGTAGCTGGACTGATTAAATAAATTATGCTGTTTTGGGATGGTTCTGCGTTTTTCTTGAGTACTTTGCGTGCAGTAATGTTTATAATAATAAAATATGCTATTTGTTTTTAGTAAGACTTCACAAGACTAAAATACGCTAAAATACACATTTACCCCGTTTAAATGGAAGCGGTAATGATGAGAAGATTTCAACTAGCACCTTCGAACTATCGAACCTTCAGACTATCGATACAGAACCCCCCCCCTAGGACAAGTGCTGCCTAATAATAATAATAATAATGTGTGATAATAATAACGCCTAATAATGTGTAAGTTCTCTTTTGCACCATGTCTATAAACACTAGGTGCTATTCAAATTACAATGGCCTTTGGTATACCGTATAGTTTAGTTTTAATTAGAGAAAAAGCAAAAAGGCATGTTGCCAGGCTTAGAAGAACAACAAGAATCTTGAAGAATGAAAGTTAAACAACAATAATTTTATTTAGTTTTTTATATCAAAAATGCCGCTCCGAGGACAAGTGCCGCCTGGGGCGGTTCGCCCCCTCGCCCCACACTCACTCTACCACTGACCAGGTGTACCACTATAAAGCTTGAATTAATCTTACACATTGCACATTATTAGCCAGAATTAATATTACATCTACAAGCTAGTTTGTTTAAGGGGCTATTCATAAATGATGGCACACAGTAGTTGTTACCACAATTTAACAACATTTATTACACTATGTATCAATTATAATTTTTTTTCTGGCTACTAATTATTTCATTATTGCTCCTGCCTCAAACACATATAAAGTCACCATTATTCCCAATAGATTTGCTTTTGTGACCAGGAGGTTGGTATTGTGAAAGTTAACTACTTCTTTGGAAAATTCCATAGGCATTCAATGTTGAGTAAACTTGAAGAACCTGCTTGAACTTTCGAGAATATTCTAGAATGTGCACGAGCCTTCCAATGATATAAATAGCAGTATAAGCTCACCAGTTAATTTTTGTTCTAGCTCCCTAAGTGGACAGCCTCTGAGATGGCAACAAGAGGCTGTAAGTATCAGGCAGATGGGTTTTGCTGTCGGTGGCCAATTTCTCAAGACAAGAGCGAAAAGTACTCTGTGGAAGCATCTGCTAAGATGTGCGTGGCCTACAAGGCATATTTCAGCAAGCCTGTCAAGAATCATATACAAGCCTGCATATGATAAGGCTTTGTCATATAAAAAGCCTGGGCACCTCTTTTCACCTGCGAGCAATGCAAAAAAAGCTAGAAGGTAAGATGGTACTGTTGATATATTCAGACAGATGTAGTCATTTTACTTTCTTTAAATCGCAATTTTGTCAACGTTATTGAACAAGTAATATTATGTCATATATGATTATGTTGCAAGATTGTCTTACACATTAATCCTAGGTACGAAAGACTTACGATCACAATTTTATTTTGTTCTTGTGCAGGATGGTACAGAAGGGAAAGGAGAGGCATGAAGTTGCTAGCCCAACAACTTGGCAAGAACCCACTGACCACTTGAGCAATTGCTGCTCTTGAATGGTGGATCCTTCCAAGCGTCCGACTGGCAAGAACGCACCTGTTATCTGACCTTTCTTCATCTATGGCCTATGTGCCACACTACCTTGAGTTTCCTGTATCCAATCCTCCAAGATAGAAAGCAGTTGTCTTCAGAAGAACCCAGTATGTCAGAGAAAGAGGAAGACATTGGAGATTCAGATTACAATTACCGAGCTGAGGAGAGAAACCCTTACTTTCAAAACCAAAAAGAACTCAGCGACTTGACTCACCAAGTCTAATGCAGAACTTTTGATGTAAGTAAGTAAGTATTTTCTTTAATACCGTCTGCAAACGCACTACGGGTACATGACAATAAAACAATGGTATTTATATAAAGGTTATATAAATGTGTAAAAGAACATGTTTATTTCAATCATTCATATTGAATCCACATGCAGGTGAGCAATAATGAGGAAACGAAAATAACACGAATAGGGCCGGGATGAGAAATGAACATACGCAAAATGGGTGATCTTAAGATTACGATGAAAACTGCAGCCATGAACAGCGCAAGAAAAATCTGGAGTGAGTGGAACGTAACCCAAGAGATGGTGTTGGAATTGGACGCAAACGCGGCGAAGTTTGCCAGCCAAGGTCAGACGTCAAAATCATCTAGTTAGGCAGCGTTGGCAGAATGCTGAGCATTCGGTTTCAGTTGTAGACCTGTGCACGTGACATGAACACTGTCCAGCGACCAACAGACAACGCCAGTCATCCACTCTTCCAAGATGGCGTCGGGGAAAAGCCCACGTTGCCAATGATATGAGGTCGAATTAAAGATGTTGGTATCTCATCGAAAAGATGCATCACTTGCCAGGAATAGACAACATACACATATCCAAAATTCGCCGAACAATACTGCGTCCATGCGCCAGGTGATCTCAACTATCAGCGCATGGGTATCGATCAGGGCCAAGATGACCTCATCAAACCACAGGGCCATCGCACAGGCATCACCACTCTTTACGAAAGGTGGCGATCACCCCAGAAGAACTGTGGCGATAAACTACCACAAAAGCGAACGAGCCGTCAGAAATGATAGAAGAGATGGATGTGAGAAAGAAATGGAAAGATCAAGGTACAGAACAGGCAAGGAAGGAATACAGAAAATTAAACCACAAGCTAAGAAGAACAACAGAAACGACCAGAGAACAGTGGTGGGAAGGGAAATGCCTAGAACTACAAGCCTTACAGCAACAGGGAAGATATGACATGGTGTAAAAAAAATATTAAACAGCTAATCAAGAAACAGGGAAGAGAAAGAGGAATAAAAATAAAAACAAATAGGAAAATATCCTAACTTAAATACACTATATAAGAGCGAAGATAATCAGGGTCTAGAGAGAGAAGAACCACGAGGAAATGGAGATGATATTGGACCAGCGTTCGAGAATAAGCTGGTGCCTTGCACTTAGCTTTCAAGTGGCACTTTAGAAATTTGGAGATTACGACTACAATTACCAGAGATACTGGGAGAAGAGGTAAGAGCAGCTAGTGGCGGTGAAATACGCATGTTCCACACATGATGCTTATTTAAAAAATATTGAAAGATGTAACATAATGAAATTTTTTTAATTTTAGTATATTTTAAATGTAGGCCTATAGAACACTAGGACCAGTATGTAATATGTCCAAACTATAACAATTAATAGCAAAACTCTACTGACTATCACATTATAGCATTAAGTCTACAACTAAAAGTGTTCCTGGACATATTTATTTGCAAGCATCCGTAGATCAAGTTTATCAGTTTCTTCTCTCTTAACCGATAGATCTCCTAATGCTGTCCCATTGTGGTTCAGAAATGAGTCTCTATTAACTTAAGTTTGCTAAACGTCCTTTCATTCTTTACAGTTGTCAAGCCCAATGTGAGCAGCAAACGATATTTATATACTTGTGGGAAAGCTTTATCATAGCCATTTGCCAGGGTTGTTAATATCGCGATAAAGTAACGCGATACTTTGGTATTGGCGATCTTTTTTGCAGTATCGCAGCGTGTATCGCGATAGTTTTATTTGGTCGGTATCGCATGTGTATCGCGATATTTTTTTTAGACAGTCATCGATACGCGATACCAATATTTTTTCTCACCATAATAAAAAATTATAATAGGCCTATTTCTCTTCCAATTGAAATATTTGCGATCAAGAAATGGTGAGTCATCGATATGCGATACCAATATTTTTTCTCACCATAATAAAAAATTATAATAGGCCTATTTCTCTTCCACTTGAAATATTTGCGATCAAGAAATGGTGAGCAATAAATCATCAAGCTCAGAAAATTGTCTTTTATTACATTCTAAGATCTATGGTATGAGTGGAAGGAATCTATAAATAAGGAGACTGCCATATAGTGTTGTACACATTTTGAAATGATGGTTTTCTACGTATGGTAAAATGGTAGATTGTGGCACCCTCATAATGCATGTATGTAAAATAATAACTGTAGTTATTCTAATTTTTTATGTAAAAATGATTATTGTAATTATACTGATCTTTGGTATGTGAAAATAATATTGTAATTATGGGCCTACTCCTTTTTCTTTGGCACATGTTTCGTGTGAATAAACAGGAAACTTGTTCGTCGAAAAGTATTGGTGAAAGTTTTGGTATTGGTATTGCAATACTTTTTATTGTGAAGTAATGATATTGGTATTGCAATACTTTTTTCCAGTATTGTTAGCAGCCCTGCCGTTTGAACATATCCAGTCAACAGCATCTGCAATTGACTTGCTGTTAAGCTTTCCTCAACAGAATCACTCAGCAGATGTTTTGGATAAAGAGCAGAGTATGCAACCAGTAGTACGTGGTTCAGTTTCATCGTTGAAATGGTCATCGACGCTTCTCATCATTTTATCATGAACAGCATTATGTATGTCGCACTTATATCGATCAGCAACAGTGGCATGAAAGTGTTGTGTACAAGGATTATTGTCCGCTATGGAAAGACGTTAATATATATTAGTTATTCTGAGTCTGGAAAATATCAATATAGACCGTAAGTAGGCCTACTGCGTAGGTATGTTTTGATGAAGTTGAAAATTTAATATATATAAAGTTCATTCTATTTACAAATTATTTGGTTAAATATTTTAATTTCTTTTATTTCGTAAATATTTTTGGTGATTTTTTATCTTTTTTGGGATGCAATTGCGTATTTTGCGTCCATGCAGCGCCGCCACTAAGAGCAGCAATAAGAGGTTGTACGGCGCCCTTGTAGTGGTTAGGGTCGCGTTTACAGCGCCTTATAAATCAGCGTTAGTATTATTATTATTATAAGAGAACTGAAAAATGGAAAAGCTGAAAGAAGTAACCCTAACCTTATTAAGAGTCTACAGGAAGGAACTACGAAAGACTATAGGAATATGCCAGTATTCTTACACAACAGGGAAATGGCCAGAGGACCTCCTACAATCAATCATGATGCCGATCAAAAAGAAGACAAATGCAACAGAATGTGAGCACCGCAATTAGTCTCATTACCCATGCAGCAAAATCCTCCTACAAATACTATCAAAGAGAGGAACAGGCAAAGATAGAAGGAGTCGAACGACTGGGGAAGAACAATTCAGGTTCAGAAAGGGAATGGGAACGATGGATCTGATATCTAGAGGCGCTAAGAGAACATAGGAGCTGTCAGAATGATCAAGAGGACTATATATGCCTTGTAGACTATGAAAAAGCACTCGACAGAGTAGACTGGAGAAGACTGCTTACAGGTGCTGAGGAGGATGGGGATAGATTGGAGAGACATAAGACTGATAGAGAATCTGTATATGGGACAACAAGTAAGAATAGATGGAGAATTTTCACAACAAGGAAAGGAGAGAAGAGGAGTCAGACAAGGATGCCCTCTGTCCCCACTACTATTCAACATCTCTATAGAAGAGCTGGTTAAAGAAGCAACAGAGGACCTTGAAAGTAGGAGGCAAATGGATAAAAACACTAAGGTTTGTAGATGACCAAGCAATGCTAGCAAGAAGTCAGAGAGGCCTACAATCATGACGGATAGACTAAACACAGCATCACGTGAATACGGAATGAAACTAAACATTAAAAAGATATAGGTACTGGTAGTAAGCAAAAGACAAACAACCGCAATCAGAATATGTGTTGGAGCAAGGGAAATTGAGCAGGTAAAGGAATTCTGTTATCTGGTAAGCATGTTTGGAGAAGGTGCCAGATGTAATAAGAAGAATGGTGATGGCCAAAGAAGCATTCTCAAAGAGGAAGAAACTATTAAGAGGAAAAATAAAGAAAGAACTAAAGAAAAGACTAATAAAGACACTGGTATGGAGTGTGGTAATGTATGCTCAAAGACATGGACAATGAGGAAGGAAGATATAAAAAGATTGAAAGCCTTCAAGATGTGGATATGGAGGAGAATGGAGAGAATCAGTTGGACAGAGCATTTAAAAAACGAAAGTGCTGGGAATAATAGAAGACAGAACCATACTATGCACAATAAGACCGAAACAATGGAGATGGATAGGGAATTGGGGATGCTAAGAGGCAAATGTAAAATGACGACAAAAGAAAATACAGACAACAACATGAATGACTCAACCCAATTATTGGCAGAGGGAGAAAGAGCTCCCCCGGTCGTCATCCAGCAAAATCCCTCCAGCAAAATCCCTCCATCAATGGCAACGTCAACACCAGCAACAGCAACAACAGCAAAGTGAGGAGATAAAAGTGGGAACGTGGAATGTAAGAACGATGATGAGAGCAGGAAAATTAGCAAATGTAGTGAGTGAGATGAGGAGGGCAAATCTGGATATACTGGGACTATCGGAGACCAGATGGAAGGGGGAAGGAGACTATACGAGCGATGGCATTAGAGTAATATACACGGGAGGAGAAAAGTGCCAAAACGGAGTGGCTTTATTGCTGTCAGTAAGAGTAGTCAGATAGGTAATGAGAGTGGAGCGACAGGAGGACAGAACAATACTAGTGAAACTACAAGCACATCCAGTGGATATAACAATTATACAAGTGTATATGCCAATGACAGCACATGATGAGGAGGTGGATGACACATATGACAAGATCGAGAGAAGACTTGATGCAACCAAGGGAACCAACTATGTGATTGTCATGGGAGACTGGAATGCAACAGTAGGGGAAGGAGAACAAGAAGAGGACCACAGGAAAGTATGGACTAGGAAGGAGAAATGAAAGAGGTGAGAAGCTAATTGAATTCAGCAGGAGACACACACTTGTAATAACAAATACGTGGTTCCAGGAAGAAGAGACAGACATATACATGGAAGGCGCCGGGAGACAAGGGAAGATACCAACTGGATTATATTATGGTCAGGCAAAGACATAGAAATAGCATTAAAAACTCAAAAGCACTACCAGGAGCAGACGCGGACTCAGACCATAACTTGGTAGCAATGATAGCACAGCTAGCGATGAAATTCATCAAGAAGAAAAGAAAAAGACAACAGAAATGGAACAGAGAAGAGCTGAAAACGATAAGTGAAGAACTTTTAAAAAAATAGAAGGATGGAGGAAATGAATAATGAGGCAACAGCGGAGGAAAGATGGAAAGGATTGAAGAAGATTATCACCGAAGAAACAGAGTAGACAATAGGCTATTGGATAGGATCAAGGCCGCGGAAACAATGGATAACGACAGAGATGATAAAGGATATGGAAGAAAGAAGAAAATGGAAGCATCAGATAACAGAGGAGGCAAGGAAAGAATACAGAAGATTGAACAATCAATTGAGAAGGACAACAGATAGAGCTAAAGAAGAATTGTGGGAGAGACAATGTGCTGAACTACAAGCACTACCAGCAATTGGAAGACACGACATGGTGTACAGGAAAATCAAGGCAATGACTAAAGGACAATACAATGGCGGATGCAATGATGTAAGAGACAGGGATGGAAGGATGCTAGAGGACGCAGAGGACATTAGAAGAAGATGGAAGGAATATGTAGAGGAGTCATATACAGGAAATAACAGCCCAGAGGACATAAGAGAGGAACAAACAAATGAAGACAACATGGGACCGGAGGTGATGAGAGAGGAGGTTAGGGCAGTAATAAAGGACATGAAAAATAACAAAGTGGAAGGAGTTGACAACATCCTGATAGAGATATTGAGAAACTTGGGAGAAAAAGCAGAGGAAGAACTAACAAGAGTATGCCAGGACATACGATACGGGAATATGGCCTGAGGACTTTCTGCAGACCATCCTGATACCGATCAAGAAGGAGATAAATACAACAAAATGCGAGGAACATCGAACCATAAGCCTGCTCACCTATGCATCCAAGATACTGCTAAGAATAGTCACAAGGAGACTGCAAAACAAAGCGGAAACAGACAAATGCCTAGGAGAGGACCAATTCGGATTCAGGAAAGAAAGAGGAACAAGGGATGCAATTGCAGCTGTAAGAGTGGTAACAGAAAGAAGCTTACAACATGGACAAGACATATATATATATGCTTTGTCGACTATGAAAAGGCATTTGATAGGGTAGACTGCAAACGATTAATGAGCGCACTTAGAGAATGGGAGTGGATTGGAAGGAAAGAAGGCTCATTGGAAACCTATATCAAGGACAAAGAGTAAAAGTAAGAATAGACGGAGAATACTCTGAACTGGGTAAAATAGGAAGAGGGGCGAGGCAAGGATGCCCGCTCTCTCCAATACTATTCAACATATATATCGAGGAAATTACAAGAGAGGCGGTGGAGGAGGGAGTAAAGGTAGGAGGAAGACTGATAAAGGCAGTAAGATTCGCGGATGATCAAACAATGATGGCGACTAGTCAGACTGGACTGCAGAGAACAATGGATCAGTTAAACATTATAGCAACAGAGTATGGAATGAAAATAGATACAAAGAAGACAAAGGTTATGAAAATAAGCAAAGTCGAGAAATCAACAGTCAGAATAAGCATAAATGGAGAAGACATACAGCAATTAGAGAGATTCTGCTATCTGGGAAGTCTGATCAAACAAGATGCAAAGTGCCACGTGGAAATAAAGAAGAGAATAGCCATGGGGAAGGAAGCATTCTACAAGAGAAAAGAACTAGTGAGGGAAAATTAAGTACAAGCCTAAAAAAGCAAATGGTCAAAACACTGGTGTGGAGTGCGGTCCTGTACGGAGCGGAAACATGGACAATAAGAAAAGAAGACCAGATAAGATTAGAGGCATTTGAAATGTGGATATGGCAAAGAATGGAAAGAATCAGCTGGACAGAGCACAAGACCAATGAAGAAATATTGAGGAGGGTAGAAGAAAAGAGATCAATGATAAAGACAATTCAAGAACGACAGAGAAGATGGATGGGACACATAATGAGAGGAGATTCACTACTTAAAAACATCATAGAGGGGAGAATGGAAGGGAAAAACAAGAGGAAGACCAAGAACAATGCTTTTAGACTGGATGATGGAGAAAGGTGGATACGGAAAAATGAAAGAAGAGGCTTAACACAGGAAGGAGTGACGTCATTGGACATATGAACCTGCCTGAAGGCAGAGAACCAAAAGAAGAAGAAGAGGAAAATCAATAATGAAAATGATCACAGAAGGGAAGATAGAAGGAAAACGCGGAAGAGGAAGACCGAGACGAATGATGCTGGACTGGATGATGCTAGAGGGATACAAGAGGCTTAAAGAAGAGGCACAGAGGAGAGAGGAATGTTTGAACATTTGAACCTGCTTGAAAAAGCCAGAGAACAAGAAGAAGTGGGAAAATGGAGTTTGGATTGTTTCAAGTTATTGTTATTAAACAATTTTTTTATATATGTAATGATTCTACCAGAGCTTTTTATCTTGTGGAATGCATAATAAGTGTAATAATTATATTTTTTCCATCTTTTTCTTCATTCTACTATAATTCTTAATTCTTTTTTGATAATTATAAGAAAATTTGCAAGTAACATTCTGGACATTTGGTTTTTGGGGGATTGTGATGTCACGTTTGAGGGTTTAAAACTTGCGATATGTGACGAGAGTGAGAGGGGGTAAAAAATCATCCAAATTGCACGTCATTTATGGATGCACCCCTTTAAACTGCCAGGTAGAATTTGAAATGGAATAATTCATTTCCAACGTTTACACAAGACAGGAAGTGATTTCGGACTGAAATTAGCATTTTTTAGTAGTTATCAGAAAAGCATTTTTAAACGAAAGTATGTACTGCTACAACCTAATCAGTTATATTCTACTTTATGTAAAAAGTTAGTGACTTCAGATGATTTTCTGCTAGATAAATATTTTAGGTCATCTATGGTGTTATAGATCGGGAGCATCTAAAATATGTTGACAGAGCTATCTGAAGATCAGCAACATTTTGGTATAGGAGTATCGTAATGGACTTCATTGTTTCCATCGCACTTCATTATTACCATTAAAACTAAGGAGTAGGTCAACACACATAATAGGTTCATCCATTCTTCTCTTCACCATTAATGCCTCATCTGTCCACTGTAGAAACGGCCGGCCTGATCAAATCACTGCAACCAAATAATGTTGTAATAATAATAATTTCCATTTAATTTCAAACTTACAAAATGGAGAAAAATCACAAGTACAGTATGAACAAATGACAAGCTAGGAGTCGAATATAACTGACACGCATTAAGTTATACATCTATAATCTATATGCTACAAAAGTCTACAGGCAATATAATTATCTTGATTGTCTTAATCATCCAATTAAACACATTTGAATGCTCTATAATTACTCAATTTGTGACATTCTATTGAATACCAACCTTGTAAAACATTGTCTAATAATGCCTTTTGCATTAGACACTGGTGTAACAAATTACTAATTAGTTAAATATGCTACAATTTATTGTAGATATATTTTATATATTTCTGATTGATTGTTATGAACTAATAGTGAATTAATTCTTCTTTCAAAATAAAGTTTCTAAACAAACTTATTCATACTGATCTAAAGGTCTTTTCTTTGAACAAGACAAGTAAAGAATAGTACCCCAAATTAGCATAATATTGTCTGAAAGCAGTCTAAATTGATTCCAATAGTCAAGGCCTCTTTTTGTTGTCCAGTAATCTAGTTGTGTGTCTATAAGACATGTGCTAATGGTAAGGATAAGCAGAAGAACAACAGTTAAATCATATACAAACCGACCCGGAATATAACATAAACCAACGGCAGCTAACAATGTGGCATAAACAAACAGTGCATTGTGAAGACCTGGAACAAATCTAAGAAAAGCCTCTTTATCTTCAGGACTTTGCAACACAGTATACGTAGCCATGAGCGTGTAGAAACCAACTGTCATTTCACCAATTCTCTTAAGCAGTTTATGACGAGGATTTGATTCACAAAAATATGCATACAAATAGAAAAATCCAGCAACACCAATCATTCGAAGTGCCATTCTTTTCTACAACAAAGTAAATCAAAGTAACTGATATTTATGCATTGCGATATTTGAATTTATATGAATTTAATTATATGTAGTGGAGTCAATGCCTTCACTTGCATGGAGGACAATGCATAGAAGACGTGCCCACATTACCACATTGATCAGGCAAGGGATGCATCTCAGTATCGTTGGATTAGTCCAAAAAATTGCAAGCGATTTTTCTAATGTATCCAAACTATCCATGTTCAATCAGTAGGATCTGTGTCAGAATAGGGGGAATAGGACAGTGCACACCACACCATCTTCACGAGGACCCCTGTTTCAATATTTTAATATCGGCGCAGATTATCAAGAGTCAACAACATGGTAAGACGTCAAAGACCTTTGCTGTCATAAGATGTCCCTATATATTCTTTTCTTCCTCATCATTGCTGATACCCGATGTACACTGCCTGATAAGCAAGCCAATTAATCAGTACTGTAAATGGTATACAAAACATGTAAAAAAGTGAACTTTGTGTTGGACTGAACTAGAGTCAAGGTAATGGCAACCATATGTTATGGGCCCAGCCTCATGTTAGATGGCTCTTGTGGGCCTCAAACAGGTCTTTAAAATTGTATTATTTATATTTTTCTCTGTTGTCCAGGACTTTGGAATCACGTTGGACCAAGCGCTAACCTTTGTTTCTCATATTCACCGTATCTGTCGTGATTCATACTATCAGTTATGCCAGCTCCGTACTGTTGCTCGCCAACTAACACCACTACCCATGTATCTGCTATCCTTCATCACAGCCAGACTACTGTTGCTATATGAGCCTTCCAGCTGGGCGGTCGCAGTGTCTGACCAGGTCCTGCGTTCTGCCTTGTAGGGGGCATTTTAAAATCTGGCCATGTCTCCGGCTACATGCTGGATGTGCTCTATTAGCTCCCCTCTAGCAGCGAATTTCGTACCGCATCATCGCTTTGGTCTAGGCCCCTGCCTATCTTCACAATCTCTGTTACTCTACTTCGAAAATCATGCCTTCTCAGTGGTTGGCCCTCGCTCTGGAACACACTCCCATTGGCTTTGAGCTTGTCACCCAGGGTCCACTCAGACTCTTTTTATATTTGCTCTAAAACTGTTCTTTTCCACCATGGCGGAATCAGAAGCACTCCTGAATAGCCTTATGGATTATATAAATCTTTGTAATGAATGAATGAAAAAATGGCAGGAAACCAACTGCTAGAGTTTAGTGCACTTTTTAGTGCAATAGGACACATGAAGATAGGTGAAGTCAAACTGCTATTTTGCAAGAGAGCATTTTTATATAATCTATTACAGGGAAAGTCTACAAGTTGAGAAAAGCAAATTTCGAGTAGAGAATGCAGCAGCACAGATACAGAGAGGAAATTGCAAAATCTGTTCAGTAGTGCATTAGTGGCATTCAACTCTGTATTCTTCTTCTTTAGGTTCTCTGCACTAAGGCAGGTTCTCCTTTCCAATGTCGCCAACTATCACGCTGTCTTGCCTCCTCCTTCAGCTTGCAGTAACTGTCCTGAACATCCATGCCATCTTTGAGTGGGAATCCGTTGGCTAGTTCTACGCTAGTGCGTCGGCTTACCACTCCTCTTCTCAGCTCACTGTGCATAGCTTTGCTAACATGTATTTTTACTTGTTTACTGTGACTTTGAACATCATTAAGTCCCACGCAGAAAGCGCCTCTGAGTAAAACTCTTGAGGGGGCACTATAAATATTGATTACATTACATTACATCCAGTCCAGAAGCATCACTTGCGGTCTTCCTTTTGTCCTTTTTTAATTCTTCCCAGTATTGTTGTACTCAGTAAGGAATCACCCCCAAAATGTGTCCCACCCATTTCTTCTGCCTTCTTCTGGTTGTTTATATCAGTAGTCTTTTCTCTTCCACCACATGTAATATCTCCTCATTTGTCCTAGTTCTGTCCAGCTTACTCTATGTATTTTTCTTCAGATCTACATCTCAAAGGCCTCCAGTCTTTTCAGACCTTCCTTCCTCATCGTCCATATTTCTGGCCCATACAATACCACACCCCATATTAAGGATTTCACCATTCTTTTCTTCAAGTTCTTATTAAGTCCTCCTCTTAGTAGTTCATTTCTCTTGTAGAAGGCATCTTTTCCTATGGCAATTCTTCTCTTTATCTATGTGCTGCACCTGGCATCGTATTTCTCAAGTAGCAGAAGTTTCCGACTTTCTCTATTTCCATTCCTTCTATGGATATGTTGACTGTTGACTCCTCATCTTTACTTATCCTAATGACCTCTGTCTTCTTGATATTGATTTTCATTTGTCCTCCAGTGAGGTCTTGTTCAGTTGTGTCATCATTTATGTAGTCCTTCTTGGCTACTTGCCAGCATTGCTTGCATTGCTTGGTCATCTGCAAATCTCAGCATTTTTACAGTCTTCCTCCTACCTTCATTCCTACAAGCATTTCTTCTGTCGCTTTTCTTACTAGATCCTATATGCATATGTTGAAGAGTACTGGCAAGAGCAGACAGCCTTGTCTCACTCCTCTTCCAATCACCACTGGATCTGAGTATTCTCCTTCTATTCTGATCTTTACCTAAAATTGTCCCAAATCAATCAATCAATTAATGCAACTTAATATAGCACCTCCTAAAGAAATCTACTCAAAGGCGCTCCCGATCCAACCTCAGCCATATAAGACAGTTTTCAGAGTGGAATAAAAATAGGGTAGATAGTTCTTAGGTAAGAGTCGAAGATCCAAAGGGAGGCTATTCCAAGTTTCTTGTCCAACCTCCAGGAATTTCCAATGTGGCAAAGTGTTTTGAACCATGCAAAATACTATGCTACTTAGCAGTCCCTATAGTTAATTATGAGCACACTTTTAACAGCGTGATAACTCTTCCATCAGTTACACCTTAGTAGTGTTGGCTTTTGATCAAGCCATATCCTCCATCAACTACTTCCCACTGAACTTTGAAAAAGAAGCACAATTATCAGTATGAATTTCAAAATAATAAAGAATAATAATAATAAAGGACAGTACGAACCTTCAACCACAATCGGTAGCCAAAGTTTTCATTATAATAAATGGAAAATGCAAAAATTTGAAGGTGTAAAGCATGAAACAGAGCCGACAGTCGACGGATACGAAGAAATCCCATTCCAATGGCACACAGAAAGAACAATCCCACATGCAAGTACACAACTTTGGGATGAAAAGGTGGCTGCCTACAAAGAATTTACATACACATTAATTTATGCAAATAAAATTGACCAATATCAAAGAGCATGTCCCCAACAATCTTACTCTTAAGTCAGGTTTGATTAGTTAATTCAATTATCTTTCAACAGATGTGTTGGTTTGTATAAATATAATCCAATCACTTGAACTACATGACCATCAAATTTATAATACTTAGTAGGACTACTTAGTCCTTCCAGCACAGGTCTGCAATGCAGTTTCTTCATTTGTCTTTGTCTGTTGACAGCAAGCACTTCAAGTCATCTCTGATCAATTTCAGCATGGTCTTCCCCTTGTGTTTCCCTTTATTAATCCAGATCACCAGATTCCACAGTATTCATTAGATTAAAACCGATGGGACACATGTATGATTCGTAATCTCTATTTTCAACATGTGATTCACTTTCTATATATCCTCTTCTCCCCTCTGCTCTGTTATAGGTTATTCGATAATTTTAACAGCCACTTGTCGACAGGTAGAAATTATTTTTGACAGGCATAAATTTTGCATGGACGACATTGGGACGTGACTGGACGGGTTGTCGTAAGAAACATAGTTCAAAACATTTTTGAAAAATAGTTTGTGTTAACTGTGATATAATGTATAATCCATTCTTCCCATCATCAGAAGTAAACAGATTAGCTGTTTGTGACATTGTATGTAAAACAAACTGTGATCAAACGTCATTCAGTGTAGGGTAGGGGCATTGTCATAAGTCTCATATGGTCACAGCTATAACCTTGCTTCAATCAATATGGAAGTTGTTCCATATTAGGAAGAATTATATTCATCAATCCATCATCAACATTCTGGTAAAGAAGGCATTGATAGATTTTCACTTTTATATAACGACGAACGTCCCAAAGAGCATCAGAGTACACCGCGGCCCATGACAAGTGCCTTGACAAATGCGCCATTTAACGACCGACACAAGCACCCCTACATTAGTGCCACAAAATTATCTCGTGCCATGTTCTTCATTGTTTGAAACGAATTAAATTGACTACATTAGAGAAGATTTTGTGTGTCTTCTGTCCGGCTATGCCTTTCCACAGTTTTACAGTTATTGACTCGAAACCTGTCTCGGTGAACACCTGGGATACAAAGTCAAGGGGTTGGTGAACCCCGTGGCCGCCTTCTTCCTGGTCTCCAGGGCCAAAAACCTATGCCACACCCATAACAGCAAAGTTTCCTTCTCATTCACCAGGAGCATATTGACGAAACACCTGCGAGATATCGTACACGTAGCAGGTATACAGTATCGTTTGCAAAGTTGGTCAGATGGGTATGTACTTTGTACACAGCAGTGTCTATACACAATGTATATAAACACTATTTATTTACATGTACATCTAGATTCCGTATGTGTGTCTCTCTGTTCGTTTATGCATTTGCACACTTTTACAGCTATTCACTAGAAACCTTTGCCGTTCGCTCGGGAAAATCTCGGTCACCCGGTAGAGGGGTTGGTGAACCCCGCGGCCGCTGTCTTCTTTCTCTCCATGGCCAAAGACCTGTCTCACCTCAGGCAAGGCCGGGTGCCCCAGCTAGTTATTAATAATGTAAATGCGATACATAATGTGTGTGTGTGTTGTATTCTTGACGAAATCACAGTTTGTCTTTAAAGTTAGTGCACACAGCCATTTATCATGCACGTAACACGTGCCTTCAAGCTGGTTGATACAGAAGCTGTACTGATGAAAATAATTCATTATGGAATAGAAGTTGGATTGATGCAAAGAATTAGTGCTTAAATTTAAGCTGGGTTGACGAAAATGAGTCTGTTTAAACAGAAGCTGTATTCATAAAATTATCAGCATAATAATTAAGCATAATTGAAAGCTTGTGCAACGAGCAGAATCATGCTTAAATAGCGACTGGATTGATGAAAAGCATACTTTTTAAATGGATATTGGAATGATGAAATAATTTCACTAGCAGTTGGGTCGATGAAAATAATGCGTAAAACTGGATTGATATGAAAAGAATTATGCCTAGAAGCTAGATGAATTAAAAGAATGGTGCAATCCAGCTTCTCGACAAACATAATTCTTTTCATCAATCCAGCTACATTTAGGCCAAAGTTTTCATCAACCCGGCTTTCACTTAAACATAAAGCTGTTCATCAATCCAGCATCTACTTAAGAAATTATACTTTTATCAATCCATCTTGTACTTGTACAGGATTTTTCACATTAATCCACCTTCTAATTGGACAAAAATTCTTTTCCCAATCCGACTTCTATTCAGCAAGATATTATTATTAATCCAGCTCCTATGTAAGGTATCATTTTATCTTCAACCAAGTTTAAACTCTAGCAAGATCCTTTTCATCAATACATCTTCTATGTATGCAGGATTCTTTCATAAGTCCCACTTCTACTTAAGTATGATTCTTCAATCAATCAATCATTGATTGATTGATTGATTGTCACAAATAGTGTTTATATACATTGTGTATAGACACTGCTGTGTACAAAGTACATACCCATCTGACCCCTTCTCATTAAGCGTGAAATATTTTCATCAATTCCGCTTCCATTAAATCCGCAATCTTATCACCTATCGACCAGACACCAATCTTCGAGCTATCAAAAATTCGGACAATCGAACCTTTAGGCTATAGAACCTTTGGACTATAGACACAGAACCAAATGGAAGCACAATTGATCAAAACAATTCTGCCTAACCAGAAGCTGGATTGATGAAAAGAATGCTGTTAAAATGGAAGCGGGCTGCTGAAAAGATTTCTGCCTACATTGTAAGTGGAATCGGGAATGTATACCAGCTTTCTGTTTGACTGGAAGCTGGGTTGATGAAAAATAATTATGCAGTAGTCAAGATAACTAGAAGCTGGATTGATGAAAGTATGCCGTTTAAATGGAAGCGGGAATGAGGAATAAATCCTGCAATCCTGCTTAGAGTTAAACAGAATTCATTACATCAGTTTTGCTTCATTTAAGCAGAATTCTCATGTCAACCTAGCTTTTATTTCATAAAAATTTTTTTTATCACTGCAACTACTCTTTAAGGAGCAATTCCATACAGCAACTCAAATACAATATTGAAAGAATACTTTTCATCATCCAGCTTCTAATTAATATCTTTTCATCATTTCCACTTCCACTTAAACAGCATTTCTTACATCAATCCAACTTCTATAGTTATAGTTCTTTTCATCAAGTCACCGTCTAGTTTCATCATTCCCAATTCCTCAGGGTTTAGAAAAACCTCATTTTTATCGCTTTTTAGTTTTCGGCTCTTTTTAAATTTTTTATTATTATTACTTAGGTTCATTCATTTATTTGTTTACTTTTTGTTATTATTTTGTTCAGATTAATTTGTCTTAATAGCCTCAACGCGAATCTACAGATAGGCCTACAAGTATGAAATGTCGACCGGGTGTGGACTATGGCTGTCAACACATCAATGTTGTAACCGTAGATGCCGTCTGATGCTTGCAGGGATCGGCTTCAAGGCCTGGCCGGTTGTATGAGAGGGTGCAGAATGGATTCATGTTATTCCGATCAAAAGTTTGATCTAATTTTATGCTTGTGAATAAAACTGGACACCTGTGATTGGCATTTAATTGGTGCTTTTGAAGTTTGCAGTTTAGGGTGACCACATATCCCGAATTGGCTGGGACAGTCCCAGAATTGATAAAAATGTCCCACGTCCCGGGCAGGTTCATTCCGGGAAAAAGTAATGTCTCGTCATGGTGTTTCAATGATCAAACATTTAGAAATTGACATTTTAATTTTCCAATTATTTGACAGTGCAGTGCTGAAGTTAGTCTCCTAGTCGTCCTCGGGCTTAGCTTTTCAGGGCACGCTTTTCAAACTGGGAAACTGGCTAAAACATGTTAATTCTATGTAACCAACACGTTTGGCACCTCTAAAACAATATTGGCCTAACTTCTCCAATAGAGGCTAATAATTTTATGTCTAATCGTAATCATAATCGTCAAATTCAAACTTATAAAGTGCCATGAGAAAGCCAAGCGCAGGACACCAATTATTCAAGTCAGAGAGGTTGTCCATGAGGGTAGTCCGAAATCCGAATGAGGTCCAATTCCAGCTACAGTGAGAAGATGCATATTAGGTGCTAATGTGGATGTCCTTAACAAATGGAAGGTGGAGGATCGAATGAGGCGGGGTAGGAATTCTTTAAGAGGTCAGACTTCAGTTGTGAGTGGAAAGTTTGAAAAAAATAACAAAACTTCTACTTCTACGGCCGAACCCATAAAAATTTTGCGCGTGAAGACCTCCACGCATGCGCAATCATTGGCGCATGCGCACTGTTAAAAACACCTATAATTTGTAACATGCGTCGTGAGGGTCGGTTAGGGTCAGATTTTGGCATCGTGAGGGTTGCTTTTAGAGATATTGGAAGAACTTTCGCCCGCAGAAGTAATTTTTCTAGGGTTTGGGTAAATGTCGATGTGCAGAATGCGAATGGCCTAATGGGTAAAGTGCGGATATTTGTGAGGATAAAGTGCGGGTAAAGTGCAGATATTTCATCCGCACAAATATCCGCACTTTACCCGTTGCCTTTCATTTATTTAAAAGTAGTTGTTTACACACCCATACATCGAATTAGCTTGGGTTTATTTTGCGTTGCTCAATAAACGATGTTCTTTAGTAAATATTAAAATTTAGACACGCAGAGGCGTAGCTAGGGTATTTTGCATCCGGGGACAAACTACAGAATTGGCACCCCTCTGGGGGGCCATCCATACATCACGTCACGGTCCTAAGGGGAGGGGTGTCACACAATTGTGACGATGTGTAACGAGGGAAAGAAATGTGATATCACATCATCACATCAAAATTCATAATTTTATTTTTAAACATTTGTTCAATTAAACAAGTTCCACTTATTTAAAAGTAGTTGTTTACCACAATTTAGCAACAATAATTATGATTAGCCTACTGCATTCTTAATTTTTGAACTGTTTACTTTTATGCTCGGCATCAATTTTGGGGTTTTGGAAGTCAGGCAGTCATATTCTGTAACACACAAGCAGAAATAAATTATACCGCCAAAGCGCACAGACCACAGATCGAGAGACGCTGCACATCGGGACTAATGGTCTCGATCGCAAACGACGAAAATGGAGAGAGTGTGGATTTGATCGACGAAGAATAGCTGGATCCGAATGGGAATATCCATTAAACGAGAAGATGAGGTCCAAGCTCTCGCATTCATTGTATGAAGGAGCATTTTGCTTCTCCTTGCGAGAATGGAGAAGCATAAAGTTTGGTTTATTTTAAGTTGTTATTATCAATTTTTTTAAATGCAATGATTCTACCAGAGCTTCTGATCTTGTGGAATGCATAATGAGTAATCATAATGCATAATCAACTTTCTCCATTTCGTCATTGTTCTACTATCCTAGTTTGAAGTATTTATATAGTTATAATTATTTTTTGAGTGACATTTTTTTGAAAATGTGCTTAAGACATCCTGAACATCTGTTTTTTGGGTGGTGCACAGCGATGTGAAGTCATATTTCAGAGGTTGTGACTTTTGTCACAACGTGTGACGAGGAGGAGGGCCCGAAGAGGGTCAAAATTGGTCCATAATTGCGTGATGAATTTTATGGACGGCCCCCTTTCTTATTTATTTCACATTTTTCAAATATATTTAAGGGCCATTTATACATGACTGTCATAGACCGTCTGTAAATAATTTATTTTTCTTGATTTAACTGTCGCAAATTGGTCAATGATGTTATCAAAATTTGTTTTATCCCATGTTTCTCGTTCGATGCTTAGAAGAACAGGATCGCTGAGACAATCTTGTCCCATTGAAGCTGCAAATACGATAACATTAGCTTCAATTTGCTGCAGAACAGATCACAGCTTGCAATTGAAACAGCATCTGTGCAAAGAATATGCAGTGAAATACGATAAAATTAGCTTAACCCTTTGACTTGCCCTATTTTTTTCGGAAAAGCTGCCTAATTATACAGGATTTTCAATTGTTAATGGCACATTCTTGCAATGATTTTTTTAGATTTTTTTTACATCAATGTATATGGTATATACAATAAAATCTATATTGTACCGAGTTCAAAATGTATTGTACTTACTACTGAGGTTGCAAACTGCTGTGAAAACCTGCCCAGCATTTTACCGGACACAGACGAACTTTACATTTCGGGCAGCCAAATTGTGTCTCTCGCCTTACATGTGACGTCTTGTTTGGTCCTACACAACAAAACTCACAACGACCCTTCTTGATTCCTAGAGAGCGCAAATCTTCTATCTTATGTCCACTAGGGACAAGTGAAATAACTGGTGACTTCACTGGTCGGCCATGCTGCTTCCGTGATGAGTAGTGATTGACAAGTTGATCAATCAACTTGCAGCAAAACTGGAGTTGATCATCTGGGTTATAGACCATTGGTGGGTGTGTGTATGCCCGGTAACAGTGCACATACAGAATGTAGGCATTTGTGACAGCTAAGTCCACAAAATGCCAAAACAGACGCAGCCACCATCGCTTAGATTTTCGGTCAATTCCATAATATCCCTTCAACTGATCGCTCAAGGTAACTCCCCCCATGTAGCGGTTGTACTGGCTGACAATCTCAGGACATGTAACTCGTGCCACAGTGCCATCAACATTCTTTCTATTTACCACAGTTGTTGAAGGAAGATGAGCTGAAGAAACAACATAAACCGGTTTTCTGTCTTTCCACACAAGCGCTGTGGTCCTGCCTTTATGTTTCATCACTGAATCGCCTCTGTTCAAAGTCTTCAGTAGTTGCTTTTCTTCCAGTTCCTTTGGAAACCCTACTCTGTTAGTTCAGTATGTTCCACATGCAAAAATACCACACTTTTCCAGGTCAGCAAGCAGTGGTACAGAAGTAAAAAAGTTATCCATGTATATGACGTGGTTTCTGTGAGAAAAATGTGGCACCACAAGTTCTGTCACAACACGATGCTCAAGTCCTTTCTCTGTGTCTGCAGTTTTCTCTTTACCTGTGTACAACTGGAAAGCCTTCACATACCCACAACACGAGCACGAGGCACACCAAATCTTGAACCCACGTTTGATAGGTTTGAGCGGCATGTATTGCTTCGTACAACATCTTCCCTTGAACCGAACCATGCTTTCGTCCACAGCCACATTCTGCCCCGGATAATAATTCTCAGCAAATGTTTCTTGTAATTTGGATATCATTGGTCTCACTTTGAACAAACGGTCGTGTTCTGGATCTGTGACAGGTGGATTAGTCCCATTTCTCGCCAGATGAATGTTTGACCACAGGTACCAGAACCTTTTTGATGACATGACCTGTGCAAACTGAGGAGTAGCCAGAACCCAATGATTGTTCCAATAATTCTCTATGCGTGGTAACACATGAATACCCATCGCAAGTACAAGGCCAACGAATGCCTTCATTTCAGCAAGACTAATATCGTCTCCTTTCAACCTGTTTTTCTGTTGCGCATACTGCATACTTTCTGTTACCATCAACTGCCATAGACTTGCTGGAAAGACCAGCTCAAAGTACTCACAAGCATCACTGTCTTTTGGTAAGTATATGAATGGGCCGTGATCAGCATCAAACTGGGTTGGTAAGTCACAGGATGAAAACTGGTTTGACCAACCGTCAGCATCACGCTTTAAAATGCTCTTGCCATACAGCCGCAAAATGCAACCGCGCTTTGAAGCGCGGTTGCCAGTGAAAGGGTTAAATTTGCTGTAGGACAGATCACAGCTTGCAATTGATTTGGAACTATGACATGATATCATGTCGCCTCTTACGGGCCCTTAGTGATGATAGATCAGTGGGGCCTGGGGGCGCCAAAATGATGTGTGACAACCTGTTTGTAATTACTATTTTAGGGACGCCAAAATCATGTATGACAACCTGTTTGTAATGAAGATTTTGGGGGCGCCAAAATGTAATCTTACTAACTTTTTTGAGGATGAATTAGTTTGTTTAAAAATATTTAAAAAAATAGTTTTAATCCTCATTTTGGCGCCTCTGTAGACACAATGAAATCGTGACGTTTATTACCTCCGATTTAGTTAATACTAGTCTAGGCCTCCATAGTTATGCTCCGTTGACCAGTGTAGTGTCTGTGGACATGAAAGTCTGGGGCGTATGCAAAAACGTCACGATAGCTTTTCTTCAACATATTTCAGACAATACGCATTCAAGCGCACCTATTTCCAAAATTCTAAGATCACCCGCTAATTATTTACGAATTTTGAAAATCTGTACAAACTTAATGTCAAATAACCGACGCCATGTTTATGCAAACTATGGCCACTTGAGAATAGCTTTTGCAGTGCAATTGTTAATTTTATGCCACTTTATACATATTTATACATATATATACATATACATAAACTAACATATAGGGACTACTGGTATGTTCATCTAATCAGGTACATTAAATTAATCGTAATCTCCAAATTTCTAAAGTTAAAATTTCTTAAATTATTAATAAAATTGCAAATTAATTTAGGCAGAACTTTCGGCCGCAGAAGCTCCACGCTTCAAGCGGGTGCGTAGCGAATCGCCGAAACCCGAATCCCCGAAAGTGATTTCCGCCGTATCCCCGAAAATGAAGCTGGATTGATGAAAAGGTTTCTGTTTTAATGAAAGCTGGATCGATGAAAAAAATCACTCGTAAGCTGGATTGATGAATAAATTGTGCTGTTTTGATACAGTTACGCGTTTCTCATTAGTACATTGCTGTTTTCTGTGAATCGGGCTTTTTTGGCCTTTTCAGCGTTTTCGGGGATTCGGGTTTCGACGATTCGGGTTGTTCCCCTTCAAGCATGCTTAATGGGAGATCTGCGGTCTTATTTCAGCATATTCGGGGCGGTCATATTGTTTACATAAACGGGATTCTAGTTCTCTGGATTATCAACTGTTGTTTTATTCATAATTACAATAATTACATGTTAAACTAGATTGTAAAGTTCACTCACTTTTCCCTTGCTGCTCTTTCTGCCAGCAGCAGCAGCAGCGTCAATGCATTCAAAAATGGATACCGCGGGAACACAAAAAATATGATAGACCTAATTACTGATTTAAGTGAAAAAGGCATTCCACAAGCTGCGTCCAACACGTTGGTTGCAACAACGCAAAAATGCTACAGGTTGACTCTATCGTTAATGTAGCCTTTGGAATGGTCAATGGTTCCAATGGTCTCTATTAATAGGCTGGATAGCAAATTGCCTATGAAAGCTCGGATTATCGCTCAAGTTAGGGCGATCCCATGATTCTTAGAGGCAAATCAGAACAGACGACAGCGATGAATTTTGGTCCCGTGACTGATTTCAATATTGTAATTTGTGTAATCGTAATCTCAGCATTTCTACAGGGCCCACAAAAGCGTAGTCACGGAAACCAGCTTATTCACAGGCGCTTAATCAAACAGAATCGATAGGCATGGGGTCAAATCCAGATAGTCAGGCAGGCAGACCGGTAGACGGTTAAGGTAGATGGTGTTTTGAGTTGAAACGGCGAGGGAGATAGGAAGAAGAGGAATCAGGATAGGATTTGCGAAAGAGCAGTGCTTTGAGTTGTGAGTGAAAAAGCTGTGGGGAGATAGCAAGAGGTGAGGTGTTTGTGAATTCGTAGGACCGATCGGATATTTGTCTTAATGCTGGAGAGAGTTTGTTCCAAATAGGCGGGACAGCAATGGCTATGGAGCGATTTTCAAATTTGAGTAATGATGTGACGGGAGGGCGAAGTAGTGTGAGGGTGGAAGAGGAACTGGTTGAACGATGTGGCTGAATCGTGAACAAATGACGAAGATATGTGGGCTGTGAGGATTGCAGTGTGTTGTAGGTGAGTGAAATGACCTTATATTCGATCTGTTCAGGTATTTTGACCCAGTGGAGTGATTTGAGGACAGGAGTGATATGGTGATGCTTTGGGGTCTTGGTGACAGCACGGGCGATTTAATTGGGTGGTGTCTATATTTTGGAAAAGGGAATTACAGTAATCCAATGTAGCGTGAACTATTGATGTGGCGATTGTGGATGCAGTTTTGGAGTCAAGCATAGGGCGGATTCTACGAAGATAACGGATGTGCATGATGCAAGATCGAGAAAGACGGGTGATGTGATCAGCGAAGCTAAGGTTTTGGTCAAAGAGTATGCCTAGGTTGCGGACAGGAGAATTTGCAGTGAATTTGTGGGTGAATGCAGAATCAGGGTTGAGAGAAATAGTGGGATCAGGAATTTTCTTCAGTTGCTCACGGAGGCCAATCAGAATGAATTTGGTTTTGGAGGGGTTCAGGCAGAGGAGATTTGAGGTCATCCAGGATGAGATTTGGGTGACGACATGGAGCAGTTTATCAATGGAGTTGGATAAGCTGGTTGGAGAGAAGGAAATGAATAACTGCGTGCCGTCAGCGTATAGATGATGGTCAACCGAGGATGCGTTAATGGGTGAACTGAGGGGGTCGTATAGAGGATGAACAAGAGGGGTCCAAGAACAGAACCTTGAGGAACACCACAGGTGAGCGGGCATGATTTATATGACCTGCTCGAGGTCTTTACTGAGAAGGATCGGGAGGATAGATAGGACCGGATTCATTCAAAGAAGAGCAGTATCAGAAAAGCCGAACCAGGTGGACAGTCTCTGGAGCAATATAGTGTGATAGATGGTATCAAAAGCTGCAGATATATCAAGGAGGCAGAGACAGGAGACTTGTTGATGAGAAATGGCAGAAACAAGTTTATTGTAGAGGGAGGTGAGGAGTGTTTATGTTGAATGCTGCTTGGTAAAGCCAGACTGGTGTGGATTTAGGAGCGAGTTAGAAGTTAGGTAGTCATTTATCCGGGACAAGTTCGAGTAATTTAGAATGAATGACAGGTTGGATACAGGTCGATAGTTTGAAAGGATTTCTTTGTCGAGCGATGGTTTCCTGAGGAGTGGAGGGACTAAAGAATGTTTGAAGAGTTGTGGAAAGTTGCCAGTAGATAGAGAGAGGTTGATTATTTTGGTATTGACAGAAACTAGGATTGATGCGCAGTCTTCCAGTAAGGAGGTGGGCATTGGGTCAAGTTCGCACTGCTTGTTAGGAAGAGATTGTAGCATATACGTATTTCTGTCTCTGATGTTGGTTCGAAGATGGATAATGATGATCGAGGTGGGGAAGCGGGAGAGTCATGAATAGAGGAGGAAACTTTTGGTAGTGGATCGATTGTGGTTTTGGAAATGAGTGATTGAAGAGAGAGACGGAGTGTAGTAATTTTTTCAGAGAAGAAAGAACAGAACAATTCAGCTATAGAAGAAGATGGAAGCGAGTTTGGAAGTGAGCTGGAAGAGTTCCGATGGAGGAATTGATTTACAGTTTTCCAAAGAAGTAGAGGATTAGAGTGTGATGCTTCGGCGGCGAGCGGCTAATTTCTCAGCAACGACACAAACTTGTTTTAAACCAGCATGGGGACTTTGAGTTGAGTGATATACACAACCATTAGCCTTGTTAACCTTTCTGGCCATTGACTAAATTCATGAGAAATATACAAACTTAACATTGTTTCATGTGTAAACATAGTCTCGTTCAAGTCTCGTTTTCCATAACCGGAAGTCACGTCTGATTCGCCGTCAGCCAGGACCCAATAACAAAAGCGGTATTATTCCAGCCAATTGGTGCAGCTCAGTGAAAGGTTCTATTGAACTAGATGTCAAGGAAATTGGAGGAAGAATGGTAACTCCTTACAATTATTGTATTCACAGTGACATCCTTTTCCCACAAATGTCGTCCCGCTTCAATTCTTTGTCTAATAATAACAATGACAAAAATAGGATGATACAACCGGTCTCATGATACAGGTATATTGAACTATACGAAACCAAGATGATAAAACCATTAATACAGCAGAAATGACGTGGGCGCGGAGGATCGCAGGCGTTTCAAGATTAAGATAAGAAACGATGGCATAAGACTGAATGGTGTCACGCCCATTTAAATAAAACGTGTAAGCGGCTATGAAGTGTGGTGCATGGTGGCTGATTGATTAGGGCGGTCGGCCCGTAGCATTCAGCGCGCTGACTGAGCGGGTTCGACTCTCGTCCGAGGCGTCACTACATGTGTAGGGAACTTGAGTATAATTATACTCCGGGCACAATTGCTCTGCATTAGCCTACAACTGCAGTTGCGTCGTCGAGATGCGTGTGTGCTATCCCTATCGTGCACGACTTGTCTTGTTAATGCGCGTTTTAAACTCAGTTATAATCGTGTTTATGGAGATTATATTGGATGTTAAAGAATAAATTGCCTACATGCATGCGTAGCTGTTTCGAAAGGCAAGAGGAATTAATTGTCCCTCTCTTAGGCCTAGATATTGCGCATTGCTTACAATTTACAAAATGAGCTACATGTCCCAGTTTTTAACAGCTAGTAGGCTATGAAGTTGTGAACTATGAAGGGGCGATATAAGCCTATCGGCTAAATTCTCCAACTAAATAAAGAAGATATTAGCGGGCCAATTTCGATTTTGATTGATATGACGACTGAATTTATGACTCAACGGTAAAGAAGCATTAGGACGATGGATAAAAACGTGTCGCGCGGCTCCGCTTGATATGAACTCCTTGGTAACATATCAAGCGCCCATCGATACAAGAGCATACATCATTTGAAGATTTAACGTAAAGACCGGGCGTAAAGACTATCGAGTTAAAAAGCGTCGAAGCAGAGGTAAGCATCCGCAATCGTATGTGCTTACTCATACAGTGCCCTAAAAAACCTCTGAGAGATGTTCCAAAGTTATCGCAGGAGATCATGATCGATCATCGAACAGAATAGTCTCGAAACGCTTGCGAAATAAGGGCATAGAAAGAGGGACTCGTGGTGAGAATACGTTTCAAACAATGAAATAATTTACGACGCCAAAATACTTGTTTTACACAGATTAGTTGAATCCAAATTGCTTAGAGTATTTAACAAAGTGAAACTTAGTAAAGTTTTATCATCGTTTATTTAAAAAGCTGACAATCCGCTGCAAATAACAATCAAAAAGAGCAGACGAAAAATGAAAGTTATCCAATAAAAGTAGCCTACTTTTACTTTGGCCTATTGCAAAAACAAAACTCTGGTTACAAAATATCTATTGTCTTTAAGAGGGAGCTGAAAGGGGTGAGCCCTGGGTCGTAGATTGTAGGAGCACCGTGCAATTGGAGGAAATAGAGGCCTCAAGACGTGGGTATCAGACGCCATCACGGCATGTAGGAGCCAGACGTCAGCCTCCCTAGCAAGTGCCTCCACAGAGCCGATACAGGGGGGAGAGGAACTGGAGGCGCTTCAATCTCCATACAAAGACCTCAAGGCGGTTTCGTTCCTCAGCCGATGTCAGGCCCCACCGTGCGGGCGAAGCGTAAAGCAGGCGAGAGATGGTAGTGGCCTGAGCGACCGCCGACAGAGCCTCAGTGGAGAGTCCATGGCGATGCAGCACCCTCAGTGTATGTAGCGAGGCGGTGCATGTCCCCAATACTCAACATGTGAGGTGGTCCAGAGATCCCCTCGCAGGATGACACCAAGGATGAGCAGCTCCGATACTTTTTCAATATCCCATAAGGGGGGCGGATGAAGCGATGGAGGTAGGCGCCGAGAAACGATCATCTCCTTCGACTTAGATGTATTCAACCGTAGGTTGTTAGTTGTGGCCCATGCCTGAATTGCCCGCAACTCATCAGCGATCGTACTATGCTTCGTAGCCGGGATGATCAGGTAAGTGTCGTCTGCTACTTTGGCTATCTTGTTGCACTCGTTCACCGGATGTAGATCGGAAGCGCTGACCACAAATTCTGGTGGGCCCAGACTAGATGGCGTTGATAAATACTACTGGTGATCGTCGCCCGGCAAAATGTGTGGCATGTTGCCGGTCGTGAAGAAATTCAACAAGTCAATTGAAAACACAGTCCGGCACATCAAGCTGTGACAGCTTGCTCGCTAGAATAGAGTGTCTGACTGTGTCAAACGCTTTGACAAAGTCGAGTGAGATGATAGTCACATAATCTTTATCACCAAGCATATTGTTGATGTGGTGGAGGATTCCAATCAGCGCAGCAGTAGTGGAACCGGTCGGACAAAAGGCGTATTGGTCAGCCAAGAGTTCCGACAGAGGCGGTTTCAGGAATGAAGGATAGAAATAACTCTTGACTAACTCACGCTCAACCATCCTCGAGAGGACTGAAACCACAGATATGGGGGATAATCCGCCGGTCTACCCGGAGAATCGATCTTGGGGATAGGATGGATGATGGCGATTTTCCATTGAGTTGGTATGTGACCCAGATCGATGTAACCAGTATATACTATTTATCTCGGTGTGGCACAGTGGCTGATTGGTTAGAGCGGTCAGCTCGTAACGTTCAGTGTGCTGAGCGCGTGGGTTCGAGCCTCGTCCGGTGCGTCACTGTGTAGGGACCTTGAGCACGTCCTTCGCACACCACTGCTCTGCAGTACAACTGCAATTGCGCCGTCGAGGCATGTGTATGCACTGAGCAAAAAGATGTTGGAAGAAGGGTGGTATCAAATTTAGGAAATGAAATTTAGGAAACAGCACTTGCAACATTCCACAATTGGACCTTTGTCAAGTTGATCTGACATTCACCAGTAACACTGAAATGATACTGAAATAGCACCGAAAAGGACATACATGATGGTTGGTTAGGGTCAGGGTAAAAATTGGGAGGGTCGGTTTGGGTTAGGGCTAGGGTTAGGAAGTATAGTTTATCGATACAGGGCTGCAGAAAGGTGACCACATTTCTTCTCTGCCATTTTGGGACACCACAGTTTCTCCAATCTAAATTAAATTCATGTAAAAGTGTATTTTTGCATATTTTGTTATGCTGTGGTGCTTCTAGTGCATTTTAGCGTATTTTATTATTTGCCGTGAATAGATGTCCGACTGTAGCTTAAATGGAGACGGGATCGATGAAAAAGAATGTGCAAGGAGAAACTGGATTAATGAACGAAATTATGCTTAAATTGAAATTGGATCGACAAAAATATCACGCTTAATTGATGTGAGAATGTCATTGCGATGGACGTGGAATCAATGTAAACATCGATGTACGCACACAAAAACCCGGTTGATTAAAAGAAATAAGCCTAAATGGAAGCTGGATCGACGAAGAGAAAGATGCATGAATGAAACTGTATCGATGAAAATATAATTCATATTAGAAGTTCGATTGATGACAATATGGCGTTGCCATGGAATCTAGTGGGATTTCTTATCAACATTTTTTTTAATTATATACTCTAAGACACACTTTTAAAATTATTTTTGTTGATCCAGGTTCCATTAAAGCATAATTATTATCATCAATCAAGTTTCTGCTTACAAAACACATGATATAATGAAGGAAATAATTAAATACGCTAAAATACACAGCATGCACACGAGGTAATAAAATACGCTTTCCCCAAATTCAATTGGGAGCTTGTTTCAATGGGATGTGCTCTTGAACTCGTTACCATCCTACCAACTCGTTCTACCTGATCCTCCTCCTGTCTCAGTCTTATGCTTGAGCAATTATTCAATTGAAATCAATTTCAAGATTTTTTTATTTATAAACTCTAATTTCAAGAAAGAAAATGTCACATGATCATGTAAGTTAATCATTTTGAAAATTTTAGCCTATAGTGGCAGAGTGCAGGACTACGGTGATGATGTAAATATAGGGCCTATATCTTGAATCCACACACCTCAAGTGACTGCAACTTATGCCTTATCCAATGCTTACTTGTCCAAGGTATTACCATAATGCCCAGGCACCATAATGTCATTCCTATCCTAAAATCACTGGTTGGCTAAAAATTAGTTAATCCACAATCAAATCCTATCACCAACCTACAACTCCCTACTGCAAGTTCAAATGTGCCCTTGAACTCATTACCGTCCAGCCAACCCATTCTACCTGATCCTCCTCTTGTCTCAGTCTTCCTTGACCCCTGGTCACATCTCATCTCAAATTCTCCTACCGTTATATGTCCCACACTGACCACATCTCTGAAATGCACATCAATCTTGCTCAGGCATCTCTTCGGTTCCTCTACATCATTGTCAATCAGTGACCGTTAGCTATCCCAGACTCTTCTATCATGCTTCGAACTTTTCACCCAGAACTGAAATCTTACCTCTTCAAGAATTTCCTACCCCACCTCATTTGATCAGAATCTGGAGTCTGGCCACCTTTCAATTCTAAACGCCATCTGCCTTAGCAGCAAAATCTTATGCTTCCTCTCACCCTCTGGCAGCCAGACTAGGACCTCATTCGGACAACCCTTATGGACAATCCATCTGACTTGACGCAGCACTTGTTAATAACTATAATTGGTGCCCTACGCCTGGCTTGGAGTGGCTCTCGAGAATTTTGGTGTACACGATTATGATTAGATATAAACTTATTAGCATCAATTGGAGACTGTATTATTATCGCTAAGGGTGCTGAATGAGTTAGTCACATAGAATCAAAATGTTTTATTCATTTTCTCATTTTTAATGGGGTGCCCTGAAAAAATAAGCCCGAGGGCAACAAGGAGACTAACTTCAGCACTGTCAAATAATTGGAAAACTAGAATGGCATCTTCTGTATGCTTGATCATAGAACATTCCGGGACGTTCCATTGTCCCGGAATGGATGTGCCCGGGATGTGGGACATTTTTATCAATTCCAGGATTGTCCCGGCCAATTCGGGACATGTGGTCACCCTAAGCTGCGGAAGTAATTCCTTTGTACCTTTTCGGTATCTTCAGCCTTTTCGGTGTTTAGTGATACCCGACATTCACATGACAATATTGAATATTCGGTATGGAATGCCGTATTTCAAAATATATATGTATATGTAAATTATATATGTGACTCAACCCCCAATAAAATATCTGGCTGGGAAGCAACTTATAAAGCTTGATTTAACTGCTATTACTTTGCATTTTCCTCTGTTGTCCGGGACCTTGGAGTCACATTGGACCAAGAGCCCACCTTTGCTTCTCATATTCACCGTCCGTCTTTGCCGTGATTCATACTACCAGTTGCGTCGGTTTCGCGTTGTTTCCTGCTCGCTAACTCTAGACGCTACTGCTTCCCTTGTTCACGCCTTCATCACAGCCCAACAACATTACTGCTGCTCACCCTATGCAGGCCTTCCAGCTGGGCGGTTGCGGTGCCTGGAGTGAGTCCTGCGTTCTGCTGCACATCTTGTCAGACCCATTCGGAAATTTTGCCATCTCTCCGGCTAAATCCTGGTTGTGCTACGCTGGTTCCCCTTCTAACAGTGAATCTTGTACCGTATCATCTCTTTTGTATGGCGGTCCTTGCTAGGTCTCACCCATGCCTATCTTCACAATCTCTGTTACTTTACTTTGAGTTTTCCGGGTCGCCGCTCTCACCGCTCTACTGAGCAAGGCCTGCTGATTGTCCCATTTGTCCGTACAACTACTAAACAGGATCGCACCGTCTCAGTGGTTGGCCCCTCACTCTGGAACACGCTCCCGTTGGCGTTGCGGTTGCCACCAAGGGTCCACTCAGACTCCTTTTGTGCTTGCCATAAAATTGTTCTTTTTAGCTGTGCTGGGGTTAGGAGTGCTCCTGAGTAGTAGCCTTGAAGGAGCGCTATATAAATATTCGAATGAATAATGACAGTCATTTGGCAGCATACAGGTTTTTATTTCTTCTGTTAGCATAGCATTGTTCATTTTTTACCTACAGGCATAAAACTTCATTGTTGGAATCATGAAGTAATGCAGATTAAGGCCTAATATCGCCACAATCTGAGAAATAATTTTTTTTTTAAATGTTGGAAAATTGTGCATAGAATTTATTAGAGCATAACCGGAAATCGCCTCGGGCATTCGCTTCGGCCGAATATTTCGTTTTTCGGGATTACTTGGAAGTGTTCACCTCGGCTTTTATCACACACTCAAGTAGTAAAACAAAAATTGGATTCAATACTTTTTTCATAAACATTTAACAAAATATAACCGAGAATTAAAAATTTAAAGCCAAATTAGTAGTTATCAACCAGCCAAAACATTTATTTTGCTAATTTTTTATTATGCAAAACAGCGAAAGTGACAAAATTCCAAAACTTTTAGCTTGGCCAACTTGCCGGCCATACTTGTATCCCGTCCAACCAAAGCTTATCCAGCAAATAGTGCATCAAAATACTCAGATTCGGTGGAAATTGTCTACTCGGTGTTGCCCTAGAATTTATGCACGAATTTGTAGTACATGAACCTCCTGTGGTGACACCCTCTGCTGCATGAACATTAGCACTAACCTTATAAATAAAGAAGACTTTCTGTGCGTCGCTTTGTCCAGCGATGCATTTCCACAGTTTTGCAGCTAAAGACTCGAAACCTTTGCCATTGGCTCGGGGAAAACCTGGGACCCGCAGCCTCCCTCTTCCTGGTCTCCAGGGCCAAAAACCTATGGCACACCTCTCACAATCTCATAAAAGCTAAGTTTCCTTCCTATTCACCAGGATCGTGTCACCTGCCACATATCATACACGTCCCAGGTATACAGTATCGCTTGCACATTCGGTCATGAAACCTATGTCTAGATTCTGTGTATGTGTCTGTCTCTCCATTTATGCATTTCAACACTTTTACAGCTATTCACTCGAAACCTTCGCCATTCGCTCGGGGACACCTCGGACGCCCAGTAGATGGATGGCCGCCGTCTTCCTCCTCGCTAGGGCCAAAAACCTTTCTTTACCCGGGCACCAGGTGCCCCAGCTAGTATTGAATATGACAATGTTTTCTTAAATGTTTAAGACTAAAAATTGCCAAAAGCTTATACAAGTGCACCCAAAGTATTTCAATTTGTATCAGGAAGTCTCCCCCAAGATCACTTTCTCTCCGGAAATTTTCTCCCCGAAATCTCCCCTCTGGATATATTCCCCCTGGGGATATTATACTCCCGTAATTTCCTCTCCCTCTCAATGCAACTATTTCACATAATCATAATTAGAGCACGTGTTCTCATTACGAACACCGAACTACTCTCTTGCTCACATAGCAGACTAAACTACTGACATGTTCTTGTACATAACGAGAACATGTGACCAAACTACTCTCTGTTAAGCAGATATAAGGCTTCACTAACATTTAAATGTTAGACAAAATCAGCTCTGGAACCAAAAACGTTAGCGAGCATCTTATTTCCACGGAATCAGATGTACTGCATTCTCTTCCTTGTGAACATCTGATTCTGTTGAAATAAGAAAATATAAATGGTTTTATTTACGTGAATCATAAGAATTTGGCTAACGACGTTATCGGGATGCTGGTAGAGAACTGTGGCTTTTGTGGGCACTGAGAAATTTATGAACTGTCGGAATGCTAGGCAAAAGTTAAAGTAATTGGAGAGGATCTGATCTGTCAGTCATTACTTATCTATTCTAAATGCACATTCGCAAGCAACTGATAGCGCTCGTTGTAAGATGATACAATCTCATGCCAGAATAAAACGAAAAGCAGAAGAAACGGAAGAAATGCCACAGCAGATTCTCTGACATGAGCTGCAACGACTAAGTCAACATGCTGCAGTGCAAATGGTGCCACTTCGTCATGTCCACAGGACAATAAGGTTGGCAAAAAAGGAAGAATGCAGTGCATCTGATTCCGTGAGATTGTTTGTTAAAAATTCCATATTTCTTTGTGGAAATTTAAAAAAAAAAATTTAGGGGACATTTTTGGGGAGGGATAATTTCTGGTCTGCTTGGGAAAAATTGCAAGGGAAATATCCAGGAGGGAGATTTGGGGGGAAATGTGCCACATGTTGGGGTTGGTTCAGTGTGTTAACAAACTTCTTCTTCTAGTTCTCTGCCTCTTCAGCAGGTTCAAATGTCCGACGTCGCCTTTCTTCTCGCTGTTCGGCCTCTTTTTCAGCTTTCCATATCCATCTGTCATCGACTAGTCAACCATTTTTCTCCATGTAACTAGATGCCTTCTTCTAACATGCCAATGATGCCATTCCTTCCCCTAGACAAGCCATTTTCACACCGGCCACTTTGGCCTAAAATACCGGCCAGCAGAAATGACATGATTGTGCCCCGTGTAATTAAGCAAGCACTAGGACTCACTCTGCACAACATCTGTTGACACTTTCCCACGGTACTCGCACAATGCTTACTGCGTGGTCTGAAGTAGAAGCCCAAGTTCCACACGCTATGGGAAGGGAATGGAATGCTGTCCTTTACAGACCCAATGATGTTGCTGTCATCATTTTGCTCTTAAAGACTGAAAATAATATTATAAAATGAAAAAAAAAAAATTTGTAATATTGGCGCCGATTATCATTATCGATATCCGATACTGCCAATATCTCTATGATCGGCCCGATTAATCGGCCGACTGATTAATCAGTATAGATCTAGTATCTTCTTTTCTCATAGTCCATGTCTCAGACCCATACCGCACCACACTCCATATCAGAGTCTTTATTATTCTTATCTTTAGATTTCTGTTTAGTTTTCTTCTCAGAAGTTCACTCCTTCTTCAAAATGCCTCTTTTCCTATTGCAATCCTTCTTCTAATTTCCCTGTGACATTTAGCATCTGTCGTTATCTTATTCCCTAGGTCAGTGGTTCTTCAACTTTTTGAGGTCAGGGACCAGCAATGATTTCTTTAAAATTGTTGCGGACCACTAACGCCAAACATGAGAACACGTTGGGGTATGTAGTGAAGTCTAAGTGGACAAACGAGTGCCACAGGCACGAATCTTCCCCTGATAAGGAAGTCTGGGGAGTGTTGTAAGCTTCCCCAGTTTGATTTCATAATTTGGTTGTTGAAATGTAATGAGACTAAATTGTTAATATCATTTTTGTTGTTGTGGTTATGTAAGTATATTAATACAAAAAATAAAAAAGTTATTTGCATGAACATTATTGCTAGCAAAAATTTAATAGGCTGCACCATTGTAGCAACAACAACAACAACAACCAAGTATTAAAAATTTGATGAAAGTTTAAATTGTTCAAGTATAAAAAATTTAATGATAAAACATTTATTGATTTTACAAATTGCTCAGCAAACCAATATGTTTATCATTAAATTCAAAAATAGACAGTGGCAATAATCATAATTAATGACAAACCCATACTTTAAATATGCTGTTTCATATATATTTTCGTCTCAATTGACGCTTCTTCGACTTGCATATATGTGATCATTTTTCACAAAACCAGTCGGAAGTCGCATTTTAAGAAATGCTTCATTTTGGCCTTTTAGTGTGAAAATCCATTTTTCATCACTTTTGACAGTTTTACACTAATGATTAAACAAATTAATAATAAACATTATTGCCAATTGCTTTTGCTATAAAATAAGGTTAAACATGTTTAATTAATATTTGTTGGAACTCATGCGAATTTCAATTTAGAATTTCTGCATTTTATGAAAATTATGATAATTTCGTAGGTCTGTTGCATCATTTTCCCATGCTTGCACCCCTATAACAATGATATCGCTTGCAAGCTTAACATCTCCTCTAGCCGTCTTGTATATTCGAAATGGACTAGCTTTTAATTTAAGCCAATCATAGCTTGAGTTAGAGGTCATATGCAAGGAAATACCATGCTACGGAAAAATGTTCAAATAATCCCACGAACTTTGGGAGCGATTTTCTCAGAAGAGAAGGCGAACACAGTTCGATTTTAAATTGACATAACTTTTCTCATGTATAAGATATAAGAGAAACAGAAGCAGTTCTGGAAAGCTAACAATAAGGTCTACAATGTTGCATCAAAAACCCATTTTTCAAATTTGGAAATATGTGACTGCTTTCGTACTGAGCCATCACATATTGCTCACAGTAATTGCAGGGCCATAATTATTGTTTTCTTCTTTGGTTTCACTGTCTGAAGGGTCTCACTTTTTTCTCGCAGATTTTTAATTTGTGTACTTAAAACTGTCCAGAAATGATTGTTTCTTTTGACACATAGTTGTTTCTTATTTATTTATTTCAATTTTAGAATTCAACAATTAATAATCTTGTAGTCCTACAGAATATACATTAATAATTAAAATATTGAACCTTCTGCTACAGCTCGTCATATATAGGGATTCCACCCTGGGGATCCCCGAACTTCGGGGGGCCGGGGACCCTGGACATTTTTCAACCTCGAAACCCGAGGTTCTCAGGCCTCCAAACCCCTGTCATTTCGGGGTTGAAAAGTTTTCGGTTGATGTGTTGAAGAAACTACCGTTTCAATCATTCATTCAGACTACCTTGCGAACTTCAGACTTTTGTGAGGATGAAATGTTAAGCTAGCAGTTGCATTACTGCATACCGTAATACTGCATACAAGTTACAACCTGCATTATTTACTTACTTCCTGAGTCCTGCCTGCTGCCGTGTTATTCTCCAACGAATATTTACTTTATGTAATTATGTCGTATTCTGACGCGCTTCCGGTTAGCGATAAGCCTGTGATTAAAAGAAAGAATTTTTCATTAAACGTATTGGAATATATTGAACGCTGTCGTTGTTTATCTATCTGACTAAACAAAATGTCGCATGAACTTCACGATATCCGCAAAGGTCAGCAACTGTGCAGCAGCATGTCGCCCGTGTGGCAGTATTTTGAGCGTGTCACTGGTAGTGGTAACCTACTCGCTCTCTGCCAACTGTGCAAAGTCATGCTGAAAACAGGAGGTGGTCGCACAAAGACGCTGCAACGCAAAATTACACTGCTAAAGCGAAAGAATTAAACCGACAACGAAGACGACAGCCCAGTTACGCAGAAGGAACAGATGCACCAGGCTGAGAAAATTAGCATGAATAAGTACATTCCTGAAACATGACAGAAAGAACAAATAACACACGGACATTGTATTGACAATGACAATATTTGTTACATCATGCTGATTGCTGAACAGTGAACACTGAACTCATTTACAAGTTACAGCAACAGACAATAGTCTGTGCAACCAGTTAGTCACTGAAATCTGATGGTTTTCGATTCATAGATTGGTGATATCATTAGTATTCCATGTATACGGGGCTGGTGTAAACCCGAACCCCGGGGTCCCTGGGGTTTGACGTCATAAAACCCTGAATTCCGGGGTTGAAAAACGAGGTCCGGGCATGGAATCGCTAGTCATATACTAACTTGATTTATCGCTCATCTTCCAAAGACTATTGGAATTAAAATTAAACAAAGTTGAAACATTACTTCGTGGACCACCAGTGGTCCGTGGACCACCACTTTAAGAACCACTGCCCTAGGTAACAAAATCACCTGTTCCATTTCTTTTCCTCCAGTGTGTATTCTGACTATAGTCTCCTTTCCTTTACTCATCTTCAGTTCTTTTGTCTTACTTGATGTTCACTTTCATTCCATATTAAGATGATGTTATGTTCATTCTATCCACTCTACTCTGTAGACCTTTCCGGCTCCTTGCCAACATTGCCTGGTCATCTGCAAACCTCAGCGCCTTGATCCATCTTCCTCAGACTTTTATCCCTTCCTCCAGATCATATACTGCCTCTCTGACAAACTCTTCTATGTAGATGTAAACAGTTGGGTCATTTGAAAACATGCCTAGATATGTAAAATTAAATTGCCTTCAATGATGCGGAAACTCAACATTGTCATTCATAGCATCTTGATCCAATCTGTAAAACAAAACTGTTAATGTTTACTCTCAAGTAGTTATCTTTTAGGGGCCCTCCATAAATGAAGTCACACAAGTTTGGGCGAGTTTTAATCCCTTAACCCCCTTGTCAGACGTTGTCACAAAAGTCATGACTCCTCAAATATGATGTCTCAAAGCTCTGACCCCTCCTGAAAAACAATATGTCCAAAATGTTATATACAAATTTTCTTATAATTCTCAAAAAGTAATCATAACTGTAAAAATACTTAAAACTATAAAAAAAACAACCATGCATTAATTATATCTCTAATGAGTAGGGGCTCAACCAGAACATTTTCCTGGGAGTGCTCATATTGCAAATGCCAAAAGTGTAAAAGCACCCCACCCAAAAAAAAAAAACTTATCGGAATTGGATTAACCGCTTTAGCGGCAAACCCGATTATATTCATCCTTAACAACTAACCATTAAACGGCAAACCCGATTATAATTGTCGAATTGATCATACATACATACGTACGTACGTACATATGCGCATACATACATATATACATGCATACATACATACGTCTACATAATTATATATACATACATACATACATAAATATATACATACATACATGCATACATACATGCATACATACATACATACATACATTCACACACATATACATACATATATATACAAATACATACATGTCCATACATATATATATATATATACATGAATGTATATATATATACATATATATATATATGTATATATATATATAGGCCTACATAAATTATATACATATATATACATAAACTACTTATATATACATAAACATATATACTTATATATATATATATATATATATACATATATATGTGCTTATATATACATATACACATATATATAGGCATATATACATATATATACATATATATATATGCATATATACATGGATTTATATATACATATATACTTACATATATACATACGTATTTACATACACTATATACATATAAACATGCATATATATATATATACATTCATACATGCATATATACATAGATACATGTATACATATATATACATACATACATACATAGAATGCAGACATAAAATTTTATTGCCGTATAAGGATAGGTTTTAAAAAATTTTCAGGACACTAAAGGGGTCGATTGTGGGGCATAACCGAGTAGACAATTTCCACCGAGTACTGAATCCGAGTATTTGGATGAACTATTTGCCGGATCCGGGTACGAACCGAATAGTAGCGACAAATTCGGCCAGCGACTGCCAGCGAGTACCATCCATAGGCAAAGCGTAGTTAACCTGCCGTGTGCACAGCTACAGAGAACTATCTATAGTCAATGCAGTCTATAGCAATATCCTTCATATAGCATAAAGTTGCACTCTAGGCTATAACAATATATTTATTATTTAATAACTTTATTTGTGAAACAAATGTAAAACCTTGTTATAAAATTTGAAATCTGAAGTTATCAACGACATCTTTACTCTCTAATGTTTACCGGAAAGTGGGTGGAGCCAATTCAAGCGAGAAGATTAAGTTTAGGTTTGTGGAATGCAATCAAAAGAAATTAAAATATATAAATTAATATCATTATTTTAAAGAAAATTCAATGGAATTTTAAGTTCTTGTTTAATTAATATATAACTTATAAGTAAGTCCGTTAGTCCTAAATTTATTCGATGAAAAAATATTATTTTATAAAAAAAAATATTTTTTCAAGAAAGTTAATTTTAGCTATTTGTGGGTGTGATATTTGCCAAGGCGAATACTTCCGAATAATCCAATATTCGGCTGAGGCGAATGTCCGAGGCGATTTCCGGTTATGCCTTAATTTATTGTGTGGGTCAACTTCTTTAATCTGTTGCTCACGCACCCCTAAGAATCTTGTAGTTGTTGCACCTCTGAGCACCTGTGTGTGCCGAAATATAAAACCAGTACAAGTCAGACATTTGAATCCAATTAATTAATTAATCCAATATTCGGTCAAGGCGAATGTCCGAGGCGATTTCCGATTATGCCCTAATTAATTATGTGGGTCAACTTCTTTAATCTGTTGGGAACTTGAGTAAATATTGGCTCCCATACAACATTTACAAATTCATGGATAAAAAACCCACAAGTGACATGATCTAGATTCTTGCATATTTGGGGAGAGCACAACCAGTGGCAACTCACAACTTTTCCAACAGACAGGCCATGCAGCTTTTTTCAGAGGGGGCGTGCCATAATTTTCTTGTTTTAAGGTTTTTTTGTGTCACCTCTCCAAATGACGTCCCTGCCATGCAGAGGTCAAGGAACCTGACAGTTTAATTTGCAAAAGAAAATTACAAAAACAATTAAAATTAAACTATTTAGATGTATGGTTTTGTCAAAAACTGAAAGTGGACTCAAATTTGGAGGTGCCACCTGTGTGAGCCTAAAACTCAGTGGGACATTGGCGCCTAGTGGCCCCTCTATAGAACCGCCACTGAGCACAATATACTGCTCATTTCATTAGAGTTCAACCGTTTAACTCCTGGCCAAGATATAACAATAAAAACTTGGAGTATCAAGTCATTTTTGTTACGATACGTTTTTGCTCTTTAACTTAAAAATTTGTAATATTCTGTTGAATATTGAGGTTTGCATGTATTTAATGTAAAAAAACTTTAATAAAATCTAAAGTGGTGTACACCACTGGTTTATTTGACGTATTATGACCCACCAACTAAAGCTCTCCAGCATTAAGCTGCAATACATAAGGATCGTCAGCAACATTCTTCGCAATCGACTATTAATGTGAAACTTGACCACAAAGCTAGTAAACATGAAGTGATGCTGTGCTTCAAATGCCACAAGACCAATTTTTGCCAAAACGTTGTGGTCCTTAATAATGAAAACACATTTCTGCACTTGATCAGGTAGCAGTTTGCGCTTGTCTTTGCCTTCCAACTGCACAAAAAAAACTATTATCGCGCATCTACAAAAACATCAAAATCATTCTATCTAGTAATATCTTGTAGTGTGGCTATATAAGGTGATTTAAAACAGAAAATTGTTTATCTATAAAAATATGTTTCATGCTTGTAGGTGCATTTTTAATAATGCTGACAATTCATGGGCGCCTGCAGCATAGGTCAAGGGGTCGCATGACCCCTCCCTGCAAAACTCACTGACTTACTTATTTTACCGCATTATGGTAGGCAGCAGCACTCGACTGGGCAATAATGAGCAACGCCAGAGTTGCATTTTGTTCTGATTATGTGCGACCTATGGGATTTGTCAAAAGCCAGATTACAGACTTATCATAGGCTATATAATATTATATTAGGGCTATGCCGATAGGTGATTTTAACTTTTCGGCCGAATGCAAATGGTATATAAAATAGGTCTACCAACAAATTTCAAAATTTCAAAGATAAGCAACAGTTTTATTCAGTAAATTTAATACATAAACTGTAAACAGTTAACTGCGTGTAATTTCTGTTTACACTAAATATAGGAATGGAACTAATTTAACTATAAACTTAGAAAAGATGCAGATGACACTGTGATATTGTGGTCCTGACAGTAGCGAGTTACTTCAATCCACTCGATATGGTAGTCACCGCACACGCAGAAACAGATGTCACAGGACCACTATTCGTATTCGGTCCGACCACTACTATTCGGTCGAATACCGAATGGCTATTTGGCCCATTATCTGACTCCAAAGCAAATATTCAGTACATCCCTAATATACGTAATATTATATACATATATATATATATATATATTGAACTGTTGGGAATTTGGGATGGTTCAAACCCCGGTTCACTTTTCAACCCCGCCATTTAATTCTTAAAAAGTTACCTTGGACGGCTCAAGCGAACCTCAGGTCAGCTTTCAGTGGCACCCACAGCCACAGTAGCCCTTACAATTTAGCCCATTTACCGGTCTTAAATTCATAAAATTTTTAGTCGGGACATCTCGACATGTGACAAATTCAACCCTCCCTCCAGTTAAAATTTTACAATTCAAACCCTATACATGCAATAATTGTAGCTCAGGTATCGTAAATCACATACTGCACAGATGTCGCTGGCATTAATTACCTTGAAGCATAAGTCCTGTCAACGATTCCACTGATACATTGCAAAACTTCATCATGACTATCTGACTATCAGGTTGCAAGGTTGAAAGACCTCATTTAGGAGCATGTAACACAACCAATCTTCCCTGCATTTCGCTGTCAGTAGTAGATAATTGAATAAACTAGAACAATAACCATAATATTGGTCAATTCACCAACCTAATAGGTTACAAAACGTAATATTAACCTATAATTAGGTTACAAAATCACCAAAAATCACAACAACCCACATCATGGTTCTAATACCAACCAAATAGGCCACCATAAAATTGAAAAATGAGCCACAATTCATGCACAAACCAAAGCCCCTGGTCAAAACGTCCGCCAGTAGGTCAAAAGTCACGGGAATTTCCAATAGTTTCGATGATGAGTCATCACATAGCCACAAAGTCTGCATTATCAATCCATGAATTAAATGACTCAGGATAACCAAGCCATTTTACCAGTGATTTGTTTCCTCGTTTCCTGATAACTTTTTCTATTCTGAATATTTTTTGAGTAGTCTTTTGTAGCTCCTGTTCGTTAAATGAACCCTGTATTTCCTCACCATTATAATCAGTGATCTTATAAGTTGGTGTATCCATGTATTGAATCTTTGAAATTGTGAAGATCTCTTCCTTCCATCTCGGTGTAAAACCTTTTTCAAAGATGTTCTTCTTCTTCGTTATTCTAACTTTATCATCGATCGAAAACCTGGGTATAATAGGTTTCGAGATCTCATCACCGTATAAGTTCATCCAAACTACCTTTTCATTCATTTTCAAACTAGCTTTTGAGGGTGTCATTTTAATGGAAGAATGCCTAGTTTCATTATAATTACTAACCATTTCATCCAACACATCGATATATCGTCTAATTGAATTAGCTGTAAAATACTTAAAAATTTTTTCACGCATTGTTCTATTCCAATGCTCAACAACGCACGACTTTTCTTCGTTCTCCGTAGAATACAACTCGACTAATTTATTAACGTCTTTATTATAAAATTCTTTACCTTTATCCACCCAAACTTTGCCTGGTCTTCTACCGCTCTCGAATATTTTCCCGAATCCACTAGCCGTAGATTTTCCACTCTTATCATTTAATGGTACAATCCAACCGTACTTGGAAAACACATCTATTACGGATAGTAAGTATTTCACGCCATCGTTATCTTTAGCGAAACTCTGCATATCGACTAAATCAGCAGCCCATATTTCATCTATTCCACCAACGTACACCTTCCTTTTTCGAAAACGTCTTACTACGGGTTTATGCAACTCCTCAGCTAGTTCATCAGTCCATTGTAATTTTGGACTTTTTTAAAATCTAACTTGAGACTAGCTTTGGTAGATAATATAGGTTTGACAAGACTTCTTTCTATTCGCTCTCGTAAGCTAGGATTAGGAATATTATTCAACTCATTAACCATCCCTCTATCAGCGACATTCCTAGAAGCTGTATCCGCGTGCTGATCGTACGCCAAATCATGATGATATGCAGCGTTGTCGACTCTATTGACGGGCTTCGACCAATCCTTAGGAGTTCCATCGGAATTCAGCCTCAAATCAAGTCTAGTACCAGGACCAGTAAACGAATGTCCCGGCAAGTGCATCTCACCTGGATATTTAGCCCACGGCAGCTTAATACCGCCGGTAACCGAATTTAAAGATCCAACTAAATCACCACCTTCAGAAGACTTCACGAATTGTGTCTTTGTCTTTCCACCATATATCACATGTGCCTCTAAGCATTGACCTTTCGTTCTTAGTCACAACATTCTGTATATTTTTAGTTTCAGTATGGGTTTTGCACTTTATGCAATACATCCTTTTTAAATACAATTAGATATATTTAAAATGGAAGTCAAAGATTTATCATGGAGCAACATATTATCTAAGAGATTCAATAACCCTCTTTTACCTAGAAGTATAAGAGGGTTAATCGTAGGAAAGTCCGGATGCAGTAAGACGACTTTATTGTTGAACCTACTTCTAAGACCTGGATGGCTAGACTACGACAATCTGCAAGTGTTTGGAAGATCTCTCTTTAAACCAGAGTATAAAATATTCAAGCAAGCATTTGAAGAAAAAATACCGAAAGAATCCATCATCAGGCTATTCGGGTGCCAAGACAAGATCGCAAGAGAGAATGTACCTCCAGCATTCGTCATTGAGAAAATGGCTAAACACTCGGATAAAAAATCTGATATCTGGTGTAAGTTCTTCGAATCGTCTGAAGATGTGCCAGATCCGAGAGCTTTGAATCGTGAAAAGAAGAACCTGATGATTTTCGATGATTTACAGCTAGAAAAGCAAAATAAATGTGAGACCTACGACATCCGAGGAAGGCACAGTAACGTTGACTGCTTCTACCTCGCACAAAATTATTTAAAACTACTGAGACAGATGATCAGAGAGAATGCAAACTTTATCTGCTTGTTTCCTCAAGACCAGAAAAATATTAATCACATTCACCACAATCACGTAAGTACAGACATGCCTAAGGATGAGTTCAAGAAACTATGTGAAACAGCCTGGGAGCAACCTCATGGATTTGTAGTGATAGATCAGACTAGTAATAACAATAATGGCAAGTATAGATGCGGTTTCGACGAATTCTACATTCCAATATAAATAAATCTTTTATATTTAAAAAATGGAAATGCTTCTACAAAAGATTGCAGACTACACTGAAAGGACCGCTCATTACACAGAGCCAAAGTCATCGTTTTACATATTATTGAGTGATAAGAGTTTGCGAATAAGGACTTGATTCAAACCGTTGATTCAGTTCGATAAAGATAAAAAGTACGAAATGGCTCTTGTCAATCTGGAGACATATTTTTCATTCCCAAACATCGATGAGACTAGCAACATATTTTTGTATTCACCGTGGAGGTATGTGGGTTACTATTAACCATTCCCAAAGGCTGCTATGAAATTACAGATATTAACGAATACATCCAGAGAATCATGAAAGAAAACGAGCATTATGATATGGTTAACGAAGAATGCAATATTAAGATAGAAGCAAACAGCAATACGTTAAAGACTGTTGTACATCTAGCGGATAATTACATGGTCGATTTTTGGGCGTTGAGCTGTATCGGAAAAGCCCTCGGTTTCAACAGGCGGCGTTATTCAGCGGGTTACCAGAAATCGGATAATAATTTTTAGTGGACATAATGAGTGTTAGTAATCTGAGGGTAACGAGCGATATTATCGGAGCATCCTATAACAACGGAACGACTGATAACATTATTTATTCCATTTTCCCAATTGTAGGGCCTGGGTACAAGATTATCGAAATGCCTAGGAATTTGATATATCTTCCAATCACTCTATCCACGATTTCGAGAATGGAAACGTCTCACCGATCAAAATGGTCAGCTAACTAATCTACGAGGCGAGGAATTATCGATACAGTTTCATATAAGAGAGGCTTAAAGGTTTTTATAGTTTTATATAAAATGAGTCGATACACGAATGTTAAAGTTAATATTTCAGAAGGACAAAAAGACAAAATCAAAAGATCTCTACAGGCAGGAACTGGCGTTAGCATTGGATTAAAGCACAGCGATTTAAATGGGGACCACGTTTTAGCTCTTGCCCAAGGACAGGTCAATAAGTTAGCCAAAGCGTATCAGGGTGGAACTGGCACGATAATAAAAATGAGTAAAATGCAGCTAATCCATAATGCCAAAGTTGAAGGCGGATTTTTCGGCGCCATTTTACCGTTTCTGGCAACTGCAGGTAAATTTCTGCTATCAAGCATGTTACCGAGCTTAGCAACGGGTGCATTAACAGGAATAGGTGCTGCTACTGGATCAAAGGTTATTGATAAAATAAGCGGATTGGGTGGTGCTATATATATCTCAATAGTCGAGGTAAAAACTATAAGATAGTGCATCAAGGCGAGGGTCTCTACCTGAAGCCATGGCAAGGTTCTGGATGAAACGGTGTAAGAGAAGGGCTTTATCTGAAAACGGACTCAGGATTCATAAACGGTGAAGGAACGTACCCTTGGACCAGATTCACCGTTCAAGAACATTCCACTTCTCGGATTGTTACTTTAAAAAAATAATATAGTATATAAAATGTATCATTATCCGATTCACAAAATGGGGTGGACGAAACCAAAAATTGAAAAATCTATGAGAACACAACCGAGATCCGTCACGTGGAAGGCGTGTGAAGGTATGTGGGATGTCAAGTATTGGCCGCAAAGACAAATGGGTGGTTTAAGATGGGAGTTTTTTGCTCAAGAAGCGATAACTATTCATTCACAATGAACAGTTGTTTTCCCGTTAGGTTTAGGTGTACGAATGACAAAAGGATTGTGTAAAGTTTCGCTCCATCCGGAATTGATAGAAGCGGGTTGCCGCCTGCTAAACGATACCGTTACAAGAGTCATGGAAGAAATTTTACTCGATATTAAGAATTTTAGAGATCTTGGAACTGTCACCATAAACGAAGGAGATTCGATATGTTTTGTGGATTACCGCGTCAACGAATAAACTTGAATTCCATTTTAAAAATATTCTTTGATATTATAAAATGAAATTGAATAAAGCAGGCACCTATCACTTTCAGAAAATATCTTAAATTCAACAGGAAATCTTATGAGAACGTGAAAAGACAGAAATAATTTGTAAAAAATATCAAAGGAGTGTTAAGGTAGTCGAAGCGTTGGGAGGTTTGTTAACCCTTACATCTTCAGGACTCGGTGTATTAGGCGTAACGTTTCTAAGTACCGTCGTAGCCGCACCAGCCGCTACAATTGTGGTATCATTATCTGCAGGAGCCGGAGCATTGTGTTTGATATCTGCCCAAGTCCGCCGACTTCTATCGTTGCGGCAAGAAAAACATGCAAAGATCAATGCTATAGCCGACGGGAAACTCAATTTGATCAGCGACCTTGTTTCAAAAGCCCTAGATGATAATAATATCTCAGACTCGGAATATTCTGTTATTCTAAGTGAATTCGAGAAATTTAACGAGATGAAGGAAGAAGTTAGAAGTAAAACCAAAACCTGCATAGATGAGGCGACAAAACAATCGTTCCTTAGGCAAAACGATTTGAATACAAAGTGAACGTAAGTTTACGTTTTATGTTTTAACGTTTAAATATTATGTTCCCAAGTTAAAAATGTCGTTTCTAAAAATTCAAGACCCAGTCAAACGTGATTTTATTGTTGAGAACTTTCTCAAGATGAAGCAAAATATTAGACAAGACTCGTTATCTGAGAAAATAGGGTACATTGGACTTCAGCGAGAATTAACAAAAGCGTACAAACCGATAATCGACTCACAGTCTGGAATATCCAAAGAATTAGGTACTGTAAAAGAGAACTCTATGGCAACAACTGCCACGCTTCGAGCATTGCCAGCATCGATATCGACATCGTTGAAAGCGATTCAATTTCCACAATATCCATCAATAGATGTGTTCAAGGATGATCCCGTTTCAGATATTAGAATTTTGGAATTAGGTGATATCGCTACAAAATATTTAAAAAGAATACGTTTCAAACAAGAAGTCGACGGATACGACCTTCGGAATAAACTCTAAAGGTGGTCGATTTTACATCGGGAACAGCCCAATCACGACCGAAGGTGGTGATATAACTATCGGAGATGTTACCTATAAGGGAGTTATTGACAAGGGCAAAACCAGACAAGAGGATATATGACATAAACGATCTCAAAGACTTGAGTGAGATTTTGAATGTGACAAACGCAATCCGTCGACCTGATAATCTGAACAAACCCAAGTCGTCTAGAACCGAAAAATATAGGGAAATCATTAAGCCGATATGGGAAGGGAGGTTCTCAATGGGCGAAGGAGTCGTAGTTCTCCCGCAAGATCCTAATGCGCTAGTGGATATGTTAACTCTTCGATTCGCTAGCTTCAAAGCGGGAAATACAGGATTAAGAATAAAGATAGTTGGTATCTGCGATGAGTTACTTCGACAAAATGTGATAAATGCTTTAGAGTATAAAAAATTCATGAAACAATTATAAAATGATTGTCATAACTAAGAGAAGATTTACTAAAAGATATGTCTTAGGAGGCTCTGGAATATTTGATACGGTATTTTTCAAAAGAATGTTATCCTCAAATGCGGCAAGACAGGTAGCAACAACCGCATTAAGTGCTGGGAAAGACGCTGCAACGGAGATTGGAAAAAAGGCCATAGATGTTGGTAAGACTTGCTATCAATGCTGCAAAGCGATTGGTGGATAAAGCAGCGGTAAAGATGTTTAATCCACCACCGCCGCAATCAGCCGTACTCAGCCAACAGAGCAAGGACGCGTTAAAGGGTTTAATATCTCCCCATGGAAATACGAATATAAATAATTTACTATCCGGTAACGGCGGCGCCGTGTCGATCCAAGATCTGGTGTGTGGATCTGGAATGAAGTTGGCTTAAAATATTTTATTGCTATATTTAAAAAATGCAGTAAGATATTCTAAGATTTACTGAAAATACTATAATAGATGAGGCAGTCGAGAGATACGAATGGCACAAGTACAAACCAGTGGCGGGGACGAATCTTAACAGCTCTGGGGAAATTCGCATAAATATCGAACTTCAAGATCTTTTCAGCCATCCAGCTGAGTCATACCTGCTTTTCGAAGGCAGACTGACTAAAGCAGATGGAACCTTTTACGCCGATGCCGATGATGTAGCTTTAGTCAACAACGGACTCATGCACCTCTTTAGTCAAATTTCATATTCCATATCGAATCAAGAGATTGAAAGCGTGTTTCATCCGGGACAATCCACAACTATGCTGAAATATCCCAACGGCTTTGCTCTGGCGCAAGGACTTAACCAATTATGGACTAAAGATACAGCCGCGACTGCTGTTAGAGCCGACAACTCTGGATTCGCGATGAGGCATATCTCATTCAGAAACCAACTGCAAAGGGCACAGTTAGTTTCAGAGTACCACTGAAGCACATTTTTAGATTCTGTGAGGATTACGATAAGATAGTCTACGGCATGAAGCATACCTTAACTCTCGTTTGCAAAGCCGACGACGATGCTATGTTTAGGGCAAATCTTCCAGCAGTGGCTGGTAAAGTCAACATCAGTAAAATTTCATGGTTTATGCCGCATATGATTCCATCCGACATGGAACGAATGCAGCTGTACAAAACCATCGAATTAAAGGCAACGTTACCAGTAGCCTACCGAGCTCATCTTTGCACATTCAGTTGGTGACTTAGCGTAAAGACATCACCGGAAAAACCGAGGTATATTATCGTTGGATTTCAAACGGGTCAAAGCCGCAATCAACAAGCTAATCCATCAATTTTCGATCATTGCGATATTAAAAACATGTATGTGATGATGAACCAAGGAAGATACCCAGCAGTCGATTACAACCTATCATTCCCGAATCAGCAATTTTCGAGAGCTTATAGAGATGCCGCGACCTTTAGCAAGAAATTCTATGGAATGGACCAACTCGTAAGTCAGAGCAACATTACGCCGGCTGATTACAAAGATTTATATCCGCTGTTCGTTTTCGATATAAGTAAACAATCAGAGCGGTTAAAGTCATCTGTCGTAGATATCCAGATCAAGGCTACTTTCAATGCTGCGGTGCCGGTTGGAACGGAAGCTTATGCAGTTGTCATTTCAGACAAATTGCTAAACTTCCAATCAGACGGTCAGAAGATGAGCGGTGTATATTAAAGAAAATATTTTCTATTATAAAAAACATGAAACTCTCACAACTGATATCGCTATTAAAGGAAAATGGAATAAAGCCGAGTTATATGAACAAACCAGAAATGTTAAGAATACTAGTTGAGAAGGGTATTTTACCGGAATCAGAACTGAAGGCGCCGGTGAAGGAGAAAAAGAACGTGTCACCCGAGTATGAGCATCTAAAAACAATTCGAAATAATCCCATACGCGTAGAGATTTTAGATACCGACACGAACAAAACAGTCATCTACCCACGTTGTATAAGGCGAGTATGGCGTTAAAAATCGGCGCGAATATGATACGTCATTCCAACGGTAAAGTATGGAGAAATAGATACGAGATCAAGATGTTGACATAAAGTTTTATCCTGGCTAATAAAAAAATGGGAACTCGTAAATTTATAGATTTCAAAACTTTGGAAGAAGACAGTTTACACAGTTAAAACGAAGCAATATCTGTACAGTACCGTAGGCTATTTCTACCTGATTACGGTAGAGGCGCCGGATGAGATGGAATATTACATGAGCGTATTCGAGGCGCCTTTGCTCAACAAGTTGCAAACAAATAAAGAGAACAAGACATTTACTTTTACAAAAACGAGGATAGAAACGGAACCGGGTTACAGCACGTCGTATATCGTGGTATCTGGAGGCAATGATGTTGTTAATCTTATAGATTAGATTTTCAATGATGTTTCTCATTGAAAATCATAGCGAATTTAATCATCATACATGAATAGCTGCATCACGCTTAATCCTGGCTTCCCCGGTTCAGCCCAGAGGCAAGCTAACTTATAGGTCTGATATTTTCCAACTGAATCGATTAAGAATTCTTGGTAAGTATTTCCTAAAGCGTTATTAAGCGTGTTGTAAATAACAACCTCTTGTCCTTCATAATTGTATGCGAGTATCCTCCAGCCAGTTATCCTTTCGGTGCTTTTATTCCTTCCCCTCAAGCCGATCTTCCAGATTCTCACTGCGGTTGAGCACTTGATAGATATCCACGTTTCTAAGCCAGAGCCACTCTCAGACACCCATTCTCCGTCATCTTTTAATGCATGAAAGGCTTTGTTATTCGCAAATGCAGAACCGGCGTTCGCTTGAAAACCATACTTACTAGTATTCGAAGTTAACCTCAGCACGTAACCGACATGACATTTTCTTCCTTGTGTGAGATCGGCCAGCGTTGGTTTCACTGCAAACGGCAGCTGTTTCAGCACCAGGACTCGTGGATATAATATGAAGTCTCCAATACGCGTAATTAGTTGAAGGGGGAAATGTAAACCTTATCAAAACTCCAAAATGGATGACATTCGTTTGAGAGGTTAGAATATCTGTAAATACTATTCCATCGTTACTAGCTTGGACTTTCCAACTAGGAATTTCTTCGTCAAAAGAATGGCAAGCAATGATGTAGAATCCCGACATTGATAGAGGAATGGGGTACTTCATCTGTATCCAAACATTTGTGGTTGTTTCGGAGACCCAAATGCCGGGGTAGTGAGAAGCGTTTTGAAAAGCCCTCCATGGGCTGAATTCATGATCGTGCACACTGCGAAAACTGCTAGCACTAGCTTCGTAAGTTAAACCGTTTATTATCGTTGTATCAGAAGTCATGGTTGGAGCCGCTGTCACAAATGCTCTCAGATAATCGCTGGCACAATTATTCGTTATCGCTTGGTTGACTAAGGCTTCGATTTGTCCAAAGCTCGCAGCCTGGCTGGCTAAGACTGGTGGGTGAATGTCAGTCGGTAAACCTTTTATCGAGTTGCCGCTCATTTCGAAATCACCCTCCATTGTGTTTGTTCCATCTCTTTTTAGAAATGTATTACTCGCTTGAGATAGAGTAACACCTCCAGAAATTATTCTTTGAGTTGATCCAGTATCAGTTCGTCCAAATTTATCAACAGGCATCTTTTTTATATATTATTATTTAATACAATTCGTTTACGTCTTCTTGAAATTTACATCCATCGTTGATCGTCTTCTTCAATACATACAAACATAAATGACCGCAATGCACTTCACCGTTAGGTTGTATTCGTTCGCTGTTGTAGAATAGCGGTCTTTGTAGATAGTTTATCAATTCCATAGGTGGAGGTAGTCCATAACTGTCAAAATAAATCTTATCATTGGCGTGCTTGATCCAACACGTCCAATGCGTTCCTTTACCGTCAGAATCATGGAGATTAAGGATGCCACATTCGTTCGCTCTCGGCCTCTTCGACACCTTGTCTCTTGGAAAAGCTCCTCTGAAATTATTTATATTTAGTTTCCACGCTTCGATTAGATCAACATTTGACAAAGCAATATTAGGTAGCGTTACGCCTTCAACATCGATTTGTTTAACACTCATTTTATATTAGAGAATAATGTCCATATGCTAAAGTGTGGATTCCATCTTGCTGAGTCACTCGTTTATCATCTTCCGCTGAGAGGGCTACCTTGTTTATTGCCTCGCTGTAGACATCGTGAAGATGCAATCGAATGACATTCATCTTTCTCGATTGTTCTCTCTTGGTGAACAGGCAGTCTTTGTAATCTTCGTGAGTGATTGATTTCTTAACGACATTCTTCCTGACACCTTTACATTTCTTGTGGTCTACTCCAGCCATCTTGTACGAATACAGTTTCGATCTTAAACCTACAAACTCTTCGATCTGTTTACCAGCTGCTTCATCTTTGAACATGCCAATGACCTTTTTGTTGATGCCAGTTTCTATACCAGAGGGATGGTCTTTAGGATAGTCACTAGTGTCGAACCTACTTCTAATGTTGGGTGCTATATCGGCGTAGAAGTCTTTGGTCTTAATTTCATAGGCTTAAGATTCCTTTTCCGTAAAAAGTAACTTTGCTCTATCTTCAAACTTTTTCTTGATGTAATTAAAATGAAAATCGTACATTATAGTTTTGCTCAAGTCTAAAATACACATACCAAGATATATAGGCTTGTCGTAACATAGCTTCGTCCGTTTCATGTGAATGGTGATTAGGTTTTCATCAAAAATAGTTCAAGTGTCATAACTCGTTCTCGCTGCTAGCTTAATAGCTTCCTTCTCACTACACACCAATTTTATGTCTACGCGATTCTCAATATTCTCACACGTCTTGCCATTAGTTTGAAAAAGTCTTTTTCGACATCGTTGGTGGCTCTGGTCCTCAGATTAGTATTTAGATCTATATACTTTTTCAGCCAAGCACTTTCTTCAAATTTAATTCCGTGATGAATTTTCATTATCTTCAAACCCAAACTTTCATACTGCTTTAAATTTTCGTAATGGACTATATACTTTACTTTATTACACAGGTTTGGGATGAGTTTTGACACATCTGATCCTCTTGCTCCAAAGAGTGTTAAACACTCTTTGGAGCAAGAGGATAGTCGTTGTGAAGATCGCGCAATTCTCTAGGATATTCCAAATCGACTTCTAATATACATGGTGAAGATCTCCAATCATTTAGCTCATCGTTACCCATCCACTGGAACCCATGAGTTGGTAGATTCTTACACATTGCCCATCCTTACAGGTTGTTCACGTCTAAATAGGTTATAAATGTTGAAGGCTTGCTGTCATCAAGCGCTTCTCCCATATACTTATTGTTTGCCTGTCCATAACGGTGCGAAATGGTGCTAACACCTCCCCTTATCCCATGCTTAACCATTAGTATCATATCATAGTCGCTCAACAACTTTACTCCTGTCAACTTCAATGCAGCGTCCCAAGCAAGACCTGGTGAAGTATAATACCAGGCGGGATCTAGGCCATAGTTCTCACTGCATACATCTCTAAAATTCTCAAATACATCAGCAAGCAGGAGAACATCAGTCACATTATATAAATCATGGTATTCTCTCAGCGTCTTGAATCTGAATTCTTTCCATACCATCTGTGCATGGTTGTAGTCTTCGTCACTAATATCTGAGTTGTTAAGTATTGAGTAGAATGCTGACTTTGGTGGTAGTTCTGTTTCGTTCAGTTGCTCGACGGAATCAACATAATCGTAAGGATATAATCCTTTTCTAAGCAAGAGATCGAGCTGATTACCAGAATAGTGTTTGCTTATATTCTTACACTGATCTTTGCTCAGGTTCTTCGATAAAGCGTTGAGACTCGATGTCATGAATCTAAAACTATCGATGAAACGTAATTCTCGTTTAACAGTTTTTAACTTATTTTCTTCATCTATAAAATTATCAACTACGACTTCTCTACTGAAAGAGATGTACTTTTCTTCGTTGCTAGGAATGCAATTAATCTTTTCGTTATCATCACCTCGTAATTTCTTTACGGATAGATGACTGTCATAACCGGATAGATTATGGAACAATACGGGGAAAAACTTGGGAACTAGATAATTTAGATTACAATTCTTATGAGCGGCGCCTCTATATTTTCCAGGTAAATGGCAATGGTCTCTAACTCGATCTTTACCCAGTTCGCCTTCGCATATGTGACAAACGATAGCGGAATCGAATAGCGCCTGTTCTTTCTTTACAAATATCATTCTCTCTGGAAATTTAAACCGCTCATAAATATCTTTTATGTTCTCTATCAGACTGTCTATGAATATCTGAGCTACATCATTGTCTTTGCTCTTTGCTGTGAACGTCACAGGAGCTTGCGAATATAGATCATCATCAAAACATTTTATATAATAGCAGAAAGAACTTGGAACGTGTTTTTGATATCTGTTGGTGTAAGACATGTTGGGATCTGGTTGACAGGTGTCTATAGGTTTTATGAAAGATTCAAAATCAGTGAACACAACAAAGGGAACTCATCTTTCAATAATAATTTTTAAAACTCAACATATTTCCTGGTTCAGGAAGTTCTATCTTTTGAGCAGCGTGTTGGGAACAGTACTCGGTATGTTTATTTAATGACTCTATATTTCTATATCCTATCAAACATCTTTTACAATAATGCATCGAATTGCATGAGTTTTCTGTGTGAACCGCCATCAATCTCTTAAATGTGTTAAATCTTTTTTCATCAGAAATGAGTAATAGATCTACACTGATATCGCTCTCGTGCTTTGATAAATATAGTGGGAATAGGTAAACATCTTTCTCGTGACCGAAAACATTAATACTAATATTATTATTTCTCTCAAACTTACTTGTCACGTTAGCATCCGCTGCAACTGGAAATTCAATGCTGGACCAATCAAGTTCCTGACATTGTTTATTAATTCTTTCATTATTCTTTCCAAATGTTCATCAACAGGGTTTAAGGCTCTCGTTACACACCACTTGAAGCATTCTTCATCTTCGTTCTTCATATTAACAATAGCCTTTTTACTCGCTAGACATTTCGGTAGTGGAATGTAAGAACTACCCTTCAGTAGTTTATAAGCAACCGTGTTGATTTCTAATTTTTGAACCGCTCTAAGTCTCCAGTTACTACCTCGCATCTGGAAGGCTGCCATAGACTCTAGGATTTTATCTTTCGCATTGTTGTAAATTTCGCTCGTATCGGTGGAGCCATCTCAGTCTTTGAACTAAATGGAAAATCCTCGGTATCTACTTGCCCGGATTTCATATCAATATGCTCCATTGTGCAGGTAAGGATGAAATTAACCTTAGTCTGTCGATTTTTAGTCAACAAGTCTGACACCTGTGTTTGAACGGTGTCAAGAAAAGATGTGGCGTCAATTCCGTTTGCTCCTTCGATCGTGTATTGTTTCGTGAAGCCCTTGATAGCTGTGGCCATCTCTTTTATTTCGCGTGTTTTCATAAGAATTTTACCGAATATAGAATTCACTATAGCTTTCAGTGCTTCTATATTGTCGTTTCTCCTTTGTTCTTCAGAGATATGTACCCTTCAATCCACTTTGTGAATGTATTAATAGCAGACTTAGTCTTAACGAATATTTTTCATGCTGTCGTAGCTGGCATGGGAACGAGTGTTGGAACTCTAATGTCGGGAACGGGTGCGTCCATCAAGCGATTGGATGAGATTGGAGCAAAATGTGAGGGAAGTGTTTGAGGCACATGAGCTTGAATTTTAGCAATCAAATCCGCTTTTCGTAGTCGTGTATAACCTACAATTCTGCTGTGTTTCTCAATTTTTCTTAATTCAATAACAGTCTTTTTTGTGTATTCCATTTTATATTGTGTTGGCATTCCTTTAAGTGAAAAATGAGAAATATTTTCATTCATTTTATATATGAAAGAATGTTTTTTGTTTGTTGAGCAATGACTCATCATCGAAACTATTGGAAATTCCCATGACTTTTGACCTATTGGCAGACGTTTTGACCAGGGGCTTTGGTTTGTGCATGAATTGTGGCTCATTTTTCAATTTTATGGTGGCCTATTTGGTTGGTATTAGAACCATGATGTGGGTTGTTGTGATTTTTGGTGATTTTGTAACCTAGTTAAAGGTTAATATTACGTTTTGTAACCTATTAGTTGGGTGAATTGACCAATATTATGACTATTGTCCTAGTTTATTCAATTATCTACTACTGTTGTCTCATCCGGCCTCTGTGTGGCTCCCATCGCCTTTCCTTGTGCATCCTGCTTTATCTCATTCAATATATCCATAGCTCCAGTGCCTTCTTGATCGACAGCATATAAAGATGCTATGGTGTGGCCTGACCATGGGCATATTTGAAACAAATTTCTGCTATTGAAAACACTTAAGTAACTGTCATTTGCACTTGGATTGCTGCATAAACATTAGAATTTTAAGTTCATTTTATCATTTAAACTGTTTCACTTGTAGTATTAAGACTAATGTAAAAGTCTAGTGCAAATGTTATGTGCACAGAGCATTGATTACGTTTAATGACGTATATTAATATATTACATATTCATTCATTCAAATTTTCAAGATAATTACTCAAAAGTGCTCCCAACTCAAGCCCGGACAAAAAGGAACAAAAAAAGGAAAAAGGAACGTGTTCAAATGAATATAAAAAGTACCACTACACAATTTATGGAACATACGCAACCCTAGAGAAAGGCCGTTCCAAACCCTAGCATTTACATTGTTTTGGCAGCAACGCAACAAATTCTCCCTGCCGTGGCTGACCCCCCCTACAAAAAATCCTGTGGGCGCCCATGAGACGATTATTGATGATAAGTGACAGAAGTACCCTTAGATTGGTTTGCTTTAAATAGACAACGACTACATATCATCGTCTGAGAATTATCTTCATTTTTTAAAAATGCGTTTTAAGTTCATTTGTAGCAGGCATATTGCCTATGTTCAGTATCAATAACTAAGAGATACGACATGTTGTTTTGAAGATATTCAACAAAAACTAACTGTCCTGCTTCTAGAATATTTCAGTTATCTTTTATCAAATCTCCAGAGTTGTGTGGAGATTATTTTGATATAAGTTTGCACACTGTAGCAGTGTCTTTGTCGTATCTCCTGAAAAACTTATCATTGATTGGACAATGGAGATCCAACAGTATAATACTGTGCGCATGGCCTGATCATAGTGCGGCGGATCCAGACAATCATGGGCGCCCGCATGATTTTTTTTAGGGGGATCAGCTACGGCAGGGAGAATTTGTTGCGTCACAGCCAAAACGATGTCATATTTATAATGCACATATACAATATATAAGCCTACACATAAAAATTTTCATATTATATATGTATATATAACTATATATATATGTGTGTGTGTGTATATTTATATTAGGGTTTGGAACAGCCTTTCTCTGGATTTGCGTCTATTCCCTAAATCGTGTAGTGGTACCTTTCATCGTCATTTGAAAACGTTTCTTTTTGTCCAGACCTGAGTTGGGAACGCTTTTGAGTAGTTACCTTGAAAGGTCGCTATATAAATATTTTAATGATATAATAATATACATCATTTAAGGTAAATGATGCTCTGTGCACATAACTTATACATTAGACTTAGACTTTTACATTAGTCTTAATACTACATGTGAAACAGTTCCAATGATAAGATGACCTTTTATTTTGATGCAGGGATCCAAGCGCAAATAACAGCTACTGAAGTGTTTTCAATATTATATCGTAAAAAAAATTGACAAATATGCTCATGGTCAGCCCACACCACGACACCTTTATGTGCTGTCGAGGAAGAAGGCACTGGAGCACTGGAGCTGTGGAAGTATAACTAGTTAAAGAAGGATGCATGAGTAAAGGAGATGGGAACTGCACAAGAGGTAGGATGAGACAGCGAAATGCAGGGAAGATTGGTTGTGCTACATGCTCATGAATGAGGTCTTTCAACCTGTCATGTCATGTCACATCGTCATCATCGCTACGCGACAGTTGACTACATGAATGGAAAGTGCTGTCCAATGCTTTCTGTCTCGTAGGATATTCATTAAGCTTGTGCCTTTTAAACCAGTCCATGCCATGACATGTCAAACCAGCAGATTCTGGGTCTTCCACGACTTCGGCTTTCTTCCACTATACCCAACATCACACTGTTATTATTATTATTATTATTATCATTATTAAATTTGTAACGCGCACAAGATCACACCTAAATGTGAATCTGAGGCGTGGATAGTCAGTCGCCAGGAGAAGATGCAATTAGATTTCCAAATCCTTGAAAGCCAAAGAGAAATAGTGAGTTTTGAGTCGCTTTTTGAAGGAAGGAAGTGAATTTGAGCTACGAAGAGCAGTCGATTCCATTCCCTAGGAGCAGAGACATGAAATGCACAAGAGGCCATAACTGTTCTGCATCAAGGTTCAACTAAAAGACCTGTACTTGATGATCGTAAGCAATGAGGAGGAATGTAAGGAGTTAGTAGAGATGATGGCTTTGTATGTCAAACAAGCTAACTTAAATTTGATTCTAAATTCAACAGGGAGCCAATGCAGCTGGTGGAGTAGGGCAGAGGAGCATGTTCGTAGAGGACACGTATCACTACTCGAGCTAATGTATTTTGGATACGTTGAAGCCTTTCGAGTTCAAGGTCTGAGAGACCGACAAACAGTGAATCAGCATAATCGAGGCGAGAGGAGACAAGTGAGCAGGCTATAGTTTCAGACATATTTTGAGTTAGAGCCGACCTTATGTGACGTATTGTCCTGATGTGGTAAAAACAAGATTTACAAAGAATTGTTATGTGAGGTCGAAATGTGAGCTTGCTGTCTAGGGTAACCCCAAGTGTTTTAACAGAGTCTGACAGCGGCACAGCAGTGCCAGCCAGTTCGATGCTAGAGAGCACAGGGAAAGAATGCAGGCGTTGACATGAGCCAAATACAATTGCTTCAGACTTGTCTGGGTTTATGGCCAAACCATTGAAACAAAACCATGCATATATGGATGAGAGGCTTCTTCCAGTTTTAGTTTACCAGACTGATCAGTGTGTGACAGAGCAATATGGAGCTGAGCAATTGCAGTCTGCATACTGTTGTAATTGAATTCCAAAGTGTTTAGCTATACGACTGATTGGGGAAGTAAAGACTGCAAATAATAAAGGGCCGAGGACAGATCCTTGTGGCACTCCAGCAGTGCAAAGTGTGGGCTCCGACCGAGCAGATCCAATGCCGACCTGCTGATTGCGGTCAACCAGGTATGAAGCTAACCAGTGTAAGGCAGTCCCAGAGACACCAAAGCCTTTTTGCAGGTAACTGGTGGTCTACAGTGTCAAAGACTGCACTAAGGTCAAGACACACAGAGAGGCAGGCTTTACCATTGTCAATAGATGAGAAGATGTAATCCAGTGTAGAGACAAGAGCAGTTTCAGTGGAGTATCCTTTGCGATATGCTGACTGGTAGGGACTGAAGTTGGGAGAGGAAGTAATGTGTCTCTTGATACGCATAAGAAAAAGACGTTCAGGGATCTTGGAAATGTTATTGAGGCTGGAGATAGGTCTGAAGTTAGACAAATTGCTAGTGTCAAGGTCAGGCTTTTTAAGTAAAGGCATGACTAAAGCTAATTTGAAGCATGAAGGAAAGCACCCCTCAGCAAAAGATAGGTTGGCCAAGTGTGAGAATACATCAGAACAAGAGACGATGAGTGATGTAGGTATGAAGTCCAATGCTGATGATTTAGGAACCATGCTTTTGAGAAGATTAAAGACTTCAAAGAATGTGACAGGCGGTATGTCATCGAAGGCAGGGCCAGAGAATTCGGAGTCAAGCAGCAGGTCACTCCACACTAAATTAGTAGCACATCTAGCAATTTTACATTTAAGATCAATAATTTTGTTAACAAAAAAATACTGCAAAATTTGCACACAGAGTCTGATTTTCTGTGTCTGAGCATTGGCAGTTGTTTCTATCCTTTGAGTGTAGAAGACGCTGAGCGATGCGCCATCTCAATACTGTCTTTAGGCTGTCTCACGATGTGCAGTTTTCTGGATTTGATGTGGCCCAACAGTTTCCTGTCAACTTTCGCCATTTGATACACTTGTCGGTGGTCACCATTGCTATCCATGGAATTCTGAGCAGTTTCCTCATGCTCTTGTTCTCAAATGCTTGTATGCTTTTCTCTTCTTTCTTGCTTTATTGTCCACGCCTCACAACCATACGTTGCTACTGGCCATGCCAAGGCCTTCATGAGCCACAGTTTGGTTTTAGTACTGACTGATTTATTCTTCCAGATGCTTACCAACTTACACATGACTGACATTCCCATAGCTAATCTTGATTTTACCTCACTCGTGCAGTCCCGTCCTTCGTTATTCTGTTCCCTCAGTGTGTAAATGAGTCCACTTGTTCTAGTTTGTATCCGTCCATCTTGATCAAAAGTGCGTCATTGTTATTTGTCATTACTTTTGTCTTTGCTACATTAATCAGCATACTGTATTCTTTTGCTGATATCTCAACATGTTGCACCAACTCCTGTAAATCCTCTGGTGAAGTGGCCAGTAGCACGATGTCATCAACATATCTAAGGTTATTTATAGTCTTCCTTCCAATCCTGAATCCCTTGTGGTGGCCTAGTAGTGCTTTGCTTTTCGCATTACCTGATCTACGAGAATGTTAAACAGGCTTTTGGTGATAAATTACATCCTTGTCAGACTCATTTCTTGATACTAAACCATGTCGACATAATTCCGTCTGTCTTGACAGTAGCTTGTTGTTGTTTGTAGAGATTTCGCAATAGCTGAATGAGGTGGGGTAGGAAACCATCTCCATCATGGTTATCCATAGTTGATCGTGTTGAATCATGTCAAAAGCTTTTGTAAAGTCAATGAAGCAGAGGTACAGTGGATGTTTCCTTTCTCTCGCTTTCTCCAAGATGATTCTTAAGTTCACAATTTGATCTCGCATGCCTATTCTTGGCCTAAAGCCAGCGTGTTCTTTAACGATCTCTGTTTCCAGCTTTTCAACCTTGCAACCCGATAGTCATGATGACGTCTTGCCAAGTTTCAGTGGAATCATTGACAGGCTTTATGATTCAAGGTAATTATTGCCAGCAACAGCTGTGTAGTATGTGATTTACGATACCTGGGCTACAATCATCGCATATACAGAGTTTTGAATTGTCAAATTTGAACTGAGAGGTTGAAAATGTCACATGTCGAGATGTCCCGACTAAAAATTTTATGAACCTAAGACCGGTAAATGGGATAAATTGTAGAGGGTTATTGTGGGTGTGTGTGCTACTGAAAGCTGATCTGGGGTTTGCTTGACCTGCCCAAGGTAATTTTTGAAAATTAGCTGTTGGGGTTGAAAAGTGGACTGGGGGGGTTTAACCCTCCCAAACCCCCAACAGTTCAATCACTATCCATATATATATATATATATATATATATATATATATATATATACACATATTATAATATTATCTATATTAGGGCTGTTCTGAATATTCATGTTGTATTCACTTCGGAGCCGAATAGTTGGCCAAATAGCTATCCAGTATTCAGCTGAATAGTAGCGGTCGTACTGAATAGTGGTCACGTGACATCTGTTTCTGCACTTGCGGCGACTGCTATATCGAGTGAATTGAAGTAACTCTCTACTGTCTGGACAATGAAATCGCAGTGTCAGCCATGTCGTTTCTAAGTTTGTAGTTAATTAAATCAGTTCCATTCCTATTGTTTAAATAGAGAGGATACAATAATTACATGCAGTTATCTGTTTAATTTTAGTTTATGTATTAAATGTACTGATTTGAAACTTTTGCTTACCTTTGAAATTTGTCATATTCGTATTCGGCCGAGTAGTTGGTCAAATTATTCGTATTCGGCCGTATAGTGAAAATCACCTATTCGATATGGCCCTAATAATTTGTTCTATCAAAAGCACTATCCAAGAACACAATTTCTAGAAAACGGCCAAAAATAGCATGCAGGGTCAATAAGGTGTGTTTCAAGTTATCATCTTATTCAAGTCACAAATTTATTACTTTATGGAAAAAAATGATTTGGTGATGAAGTCTTGTGTTCTATTCCATTATAATCACATTATTGTAGAATATTTTGACAATAGTAAATGAAAGCCGACCATTTTAATGCGAATTTCTCGGTTTCAGTATTCTCGTGATACAAAACTTGAAATTATTATATCATCAGTTCTACTGAAGATATCTTAATAATTTTTGCACTGTTAGAGAAGTGATTTAAAATTGATATAATCTCAATTTTGCCAAAATGCGACGTAATCCTGCTTTTGACAGAGCACCTCACATATATATATGATAGGCCTAAGTCTGCGCTCTGGCTCGATACATTTGTCTTGGAACACCATGGACTTATATCACGGATTGGTCCTTGGGCCTATATATCACCGAATAAGTATCGGGTTCACCACTCCTCCAACACATGTACATCTCGGCGGATTTTGACAAATCTCATAGCTCTAACTCAATGAAACCACAACCACCCCAGAACAAGATGCAACCCGGGCATTGCCCGTTATTGCCCGGTCGAGTGCTGCTGCTGCCTACCATAATGCAGTGAAATAAGTATATCAGTTCCATGGGGATCAATTCAAACACTTCCTTAAAAAATCGGTACTATGTCTACGAACATTTAAACAAAAACACTCACTAATAATTATTTTTTACTTTATTTTATCACGTCATGTTTATATTTTAGTTTTGATAATTTGTTATCTTAGAAAATCAATTTTATAAAAAAATTCTCCAAAGCATCTGTTATTGGAAAAATGTTAATGTAACTTTTTATGCAATATTCGGATTTTTAAATAATCTAAAATGACATCTGTACAAACTGTGAATGAATTTAATTGCATTTTACTTCTTATTTTTTCATCCCTTCCTGCCAAAACTACAAGCTTGCTTTTCTCAGAATTTTTTAAACTGGAGATTCACAACCGGGCAATAACGGTAACTTCCAGGAAAGAAGTGTCTGATATGAAAGATTATGTCGTCTCACATTGGCCTATATTTTTATGAATCAAATTCTGCCTTTGCAATTTGTTAATTTGCTGGCTCCCCCTCCAACAGCGAATCTCGTACCCTATCATCTCTTTAGTATGGCGGTCCTTGCTAGGTCTCGCCCCTGCCTAACTTCGCAATATCTGTTACTCTACTTTGAGTGTACTGGGTCGCCGCTCTCTACGCTCTACTGAGCAAGGCATGCTCGTTGTCCCAGAATCGTGCCTTCTCAGTGGTTGGCCTTTCGCTCTGGAACATGCTCCCGTTGGGGTTACGGTTGTCACCAAGGATCCACTCAGACTCATTTTATACGTGCCTTAAAACTGTTCTTTTTAAACGTGCTGGGAGTCGGGAGCGCTCCTGAGTCGTAGTCTGAAGGGGCGCTATATAAATCTCTGTAATGAATGAATGAATATTGAGGATTTGGTGTCGCCCTCACCTTTCTCACAGGCTTGAGACTGGCACTGTTGCAGTTCAAACAGTGGCGGATATCTGGACTCCGGCCCTTATAAAGCACTCTAAGACCACCTCCGGCTTGCTCATGTGATGGGAAGAGGGTGCCTGAAAAAGGTGCCTGAATAGTGAAGAGGCTCCGCTGAGAACAAAGCGACGGCAGAGATGCAGCAGAAAACATACGCTGTGAGCAGGACGACGGCAGAGACTGTCGATTAGGGGTGCACAAAGAAGGTTCATAAAGATCACCGAGAACAGGCGACAGCAGAATGGACGCACTGAGAGCATAGCGGCGGCAGAATAGAGGTGAACAAAGAGGGTGCAGTGAATAACCAACTGAGAAGGTAAACCGATAGAGCTAAAGAGGAGTGGTGGGAGAAACAATGCGAAGAACTGGAGACACTACGAGTGAAGTGAAGACACGATGTAGTATATGAGAGGATCAAGACGCCGACAAAAGAGAAAAACAAGGAGAAGGGAGTGCAGGACAGGAGTAAAGGACAATGAAGGAAACCTACTAGAGAATGAGTACAGTCACATAATATTATGTAGAGGAATTATATGAAGGAAAAAGTAACACGGAAGTAACAATCCCCAACCCCAAACAACGATAACGCAGGACCAAGAGTGTTAAGGTGGCAATCCGGGATATGAAAAACAATAAAGCGGAAGGAGTTGATAAGATACCAATTGAGATACTGAAGAACATCGGAGAATTAGTGACGATATGCCAGAACACATGAGGAGAATGGACCGTCGGATTTCCTACAGACGATCAGTGATGGGCACTTTTGACTACTGTAGAAGTAGTTGCCTAGTAGTTATAACTAGTTTTTAAGAAGTAGTTTAAAAAGTAGTTATAAATGTTTAAAAAGTAGTTATAACTACTTTTATCAAGTAGTTTTAAGTTAACTACAATATTTCGCCTTAACTACATGTTTTCCTATTTACTAGCTCCGTCTTACAGGAATTTCTGATGTCCCATTTGCCCGTACAACTACCAAACAGAATCGTGCCTTCTCAGTGGTTGGCCCTTCGCTCTGGAACATGCTCCCGTTGGCGTTACGGTTCTCACCAAGGGTCCCTCAGACTCATTTTATACGTGCCTTAAAACTGTTCTTTTTAAAAGTGCTGGAGTCGGGAGTGCTCCTGAGTAGTAGATCTCTGTAATGAATAAATGAATGAATACGTACGTACATACATACATACAGACAGGCAGATAGACAGACATCATACGACACGGTATTTATGTATGTATGTATGTACGTACACACGCACGCACGTACATATATACATACATACATCCGTCCGCATATATAGTTTGGGCAAGCTTACGATCTACATTGGGGGGCAATTGTCCTAGTCGGGGGCAATTGTCTGGGGGCAATTGTCCCGGGCGCAAGTGTCCGAGGGGAAGATGTCCGGAGCAAATGTCCTACACTCCACCTATGGTGAGCAACAGTTTGTACTAATTGAACACAATTACAAATATGATTTCGATTCCAGATTTCATTCCCTGGTTTTATTATCTGTAATAATATGTGAACAATTTTTATACATGAAATAAAAATGTCAAAAAAAATGCAGTTGCAGCAGTGAGCTTTTACTTATTAGAAATTTTGCTATTGTGACACTAGTTAGCTAACAATTTGTAGGCCTAAAATTAAGAAGAATAAGGAGTTACTGTCACAAGTCAATTTTGTTAACTTTTATATATTCACAATTCACTTTGGCTCATTGTGCTTTGCAAATACATCACAATCAACTTCAGCTTACTAAAGGATCTTGCTCAAGTAGCAACAGAAATGGCAAAGTTAGTAGCAGCAGTAAAGCAACTTACAGATTTTCAAAACATTGTCACCATGTGATATAAAAATGTAAGAGGTCTTGTGGAACTTCCATACTAATTAGGTTCCTTTTGTTTCTGTTATTTAATAGCACCTTGCAATCATTAATGTTGACACAGGTAATTTCCATCAATCACAGCATTCATATATTAAAGGGACTGGTTGCTAAGAATTTTGATGACACGATTTTACTGAAACTTTTACTTTGATTTTCTCATTTGATTACATCAATGAAAGAGTCAAACAAGTCCAAATTGATAAGTAATAATGTGGTCTAAACATAGGATGTCTTGGACTGTACACGACTGTATATATTAGTGGTATCTCTTAACCCCTTTAGCGTCCTGCAAAATTTTTAAAACCTACCCTTATATGGCAAGCAAATTTTATGTCTGCATATCTATGTATGTATGTATGTATGTATGCATGTATGTATGTATGTATGAATGTATATATGTATATATGTATGCATATATGTATGTATATATGTAAATATGCACATATATATATATATGTATACATATATAAGTATATATATATATGTGTATATATGTAGTTTCTGTATATATATGTATATAATTTATGTAGGCTTATATATATATATATATACGTATGTATATATGTATGTATATGTATATACATGTATGTATATATATGCATGCACATGTATGTATATGTATGTATTTGTGTATATATATATATGTATGCATATGTATGTATATTCATTCATTCATTACAGAGATTTATATAGCGCCCCTTCAAGGCTACTACTCAGGAGCGCTCCCGACTCCAGCACTTTTAAAAAGAACAGTTTTAAGGCACGTATAAAATGAGACTGAGTGGACCCTTGGTGACAACCGTAACGCCAACGGGAGCATGTTCCAGAGTGAGGGTCCAACCACGTATATGGAGTAGGGACAATGGGACTGAGAAGGCATGATTCTGTTTGGTAGTTGTACAGGCAAATGGGACAATGACATGCCTCGCTCAGTAGAGCATAGAGAACGGCCACAGAGTAAACTCAAAGTAGAGTAACAGAGATCGCGAAGATAGGCAGGGGCGAGACCTTGCAACGACTGCCATACCAAAGAGATGATACGGTACGAGATTCGCTGTTGGAGGGGGAGCCAGTGCAGCACATATGTATGTAATTGTATATAAATTTGTGTGAATGTATGTATGTATGTATGTATATGTATGTATGGGTATGTATGTATGTATATGTATGTATAATTATGTATACATAAGTATGTATGCATGTATATATGTATGTGTGTACATACGTATGTATGTATGTCTGTATGCATGTATAATCAATTCGATGATTTTAATCGGATTTGCCATTTAATGGCTAGTTGTTAAGAACGAATATAATCGGGTTTGCCGCTAAAGGGGTTAATACTGCACCTCTTCGAGAAATCTGCTCAGAGGCGCTCTCAATTCAACCTCGGCCATATAAGACAGTTTTCAGAGTGGAATAAAAAGATAGGGTAGAGTTATGTCAGATCAGGGTGATACGGCACCACCTGTCAATGGACACTGCTGTAACTCTGGTGCACTCATTTGTGCTGACTCGTCCATAGTCCGTCCTAAATTGTGCCGCCAGAGTTGTTGCCAGACTTCCGAAGTTCTCGTCCATCTCGGCATTTATGAGGAACACGCTACACTGGTTACCGGTGGAGGACAGAATCGTCTTCAAGATCGACCTCATGGTGCATTCGTTGCTGGCTGGTGCTGCCCTGGGTTACATGCTCGACCTGTATATTCCAGTTGCCAGCCAGTCAGGCATCAGTCCCTGCATTCTGCATCTCATGGGGACCTGATGGTTTCGTGCTCTCGTACCGCCATGTAGGCAGGCCGTGCCATTTCGTGCATTGGACCGTTACGCTGGAATTCCCTCGACGCTACCGATTCGGAGTCTCCGATTGTTTGTAGTACATACACATACAAGCGCTCATCCTTGCTACAACTACACATTGAAAAAGCAGAGAACAACGGCAGAACCCTCTGTAAAATGTTAAACTCCATCTTATCCCTGCAATCTCCACATCAATGCCCACTGTCACTGCCACTGATGAGCTTCTTGACCATTTTGCAAACAAAACCGAAGCTATTTCCCAATCTACAAAAGATGCCCCCTCACCTAACTTTAATTTTAACTACTTGAATTCCTCTAGCTTTGTTGCTTTTGATGAGATAAGCTCCTCAGTGATTCCTCCATCAAACATTGCGAGCTTGACTCCTCCCCAGTCTGGTTAAGAAATCCCTTCGTCATGTGTTTGCCCCCATTCTAGTCTTGCTCATATATTGCTCGCTTCTCATATCTACAGTTACCTACCTCCCACAAGCGTGCCATTCCTTGCATGAAAAAAACAGGCATTGGCTTTTCTGATCTTCAAATTACCGCCTTATCTCAAATCTTTCCTTCATTTCCAAACTTGTCAAACGTGCAGTTCACCGGCAGCTTTCAAACTATATTGAATTGAATGCTCTTCTACCTCTGGTTCAGTCTGGTTTCGCCGCATTCAGTTCACTGAAACAGCTGTTCTTCACGTTTATAATGACATAATCCTAGCACTTGACTTCATTACTGCTCTACTTTTACTGGATTTCAGTTCTGCATTTGACTGTGTGGATTATTCCATTCTCCTTGAACTGCTTGAATCGCAATTTGTCATCATGTCAACATTTTAGAAGATAGCAGGTCTGAATCATCCTTCCTACTGGATGTTCTGCTCTTCATTCCATCTAGATATTGCTCCCCAAGCAGGTTGGTTTTATCGTTACAGGTACAAAAGGTTGATGAAGGTTTCACTGCATCATCAATCTTTTTAGCACTCTCACTTCGTAGCTCAATTTCTCTTCCTTCCTTCAAAAGGCAGATTGAAGCTCACACTTCTCCTAGTCTTCAAGGATTTGGATATCTAAGTGCATCTTCACCTAATGACTGACTATCTATGCCTCAGATTACCATTTCGCTGTGACCTATCACACATTAGAAATTTGATAAATGATGAAAAATAACAACGGTGTGCCGACAGTTTATCTCGCGACACTTGATTTCGCGATACTAGTCATAATCTCGCGATACTTAATCTCGCGACACATAATCGTGCAACACTTAAACACTCTTAATAGAACTTTATTCAACTGAGCTCGATTCTCTTATGCATATTTATATATTTATTCTAGGAGTTTAGCACGTAAGCGGAATGAAATGCACTGTCAAGTAAAAGCCAGAGTGATGGCCAGAGTGATGAAGACCTCTTGTGTCACTACAAGCCGGATTGGTGATAAAATGTAGGTTTTAACGGTGGCATAAACGATGAAAAGATCCTTATTTTTAACAAGAAGCTGGATTGATGTAAGGAATTTATTTTCTTCATTCCAGCTTCCTTTTAATTGTCGTTCTTTTCATCAGCCTTGCTCCCAGTTTAGCATTTTTTTTCATCGATCCAGCTTCAAGTTGATCTTTTTGCTAATTTAAAAGAATTATAGTTAAATCAAAATGTTGTAATCATTCCTACTTCCATTGAAACCGCATTCTTATCAATAATACGGCTTCTAGTTAAACATAGTTATTTGTCATCACAAAAATTTATAATGGTATAAACTAGTTGTGATTTGAGATCAAGTGTCACACGATTTTATGTCATGACATTACGTGTCGCGAGATTAGGTCTCGTTGAGATTAAATGTCGCGAGATTAAGTGTCGTCGAGATTAAGTGTCATTGTTTAAGTGTTGGGTGATTGCAGTTTGTACTCAACTATAAGTCGAGCAATTTAAGACTATTTCAGGATGGCGAAATAGGTCTTTCGACTTATACTCGAGAGACAAAATAACAGGAGGTTTTCGGACCAAATATTCAACATTCAACAGCAGATATCTATACATCTTGATTTAATATTGATCTGCCCACAGTAAAATATATATTTCGCGGAAAAATCCGCCGAATTTCTCCACAGAAAGACAACAGATATCAAGCTATACCTCTCGATTTATCACTCGTTTGTGATTTTATGGGTTTGACTTATATTCGAGACGTCAATTTTGGGCACTATTTTTGGACAAAAACACTTCGACTTATATTTGGATTGACTTATAATCAAGTATATGCGATAAGTGTCGTGTAATTAAGTGTCGCATGATTAAATGTCGTGTAACCATAACAATAACACTAGATTTAACATTGAGAGTCAAATTTTTAGGTAAGTTGGGCCATCCATGTAAAATCCTATGCACTTGTTGTCAGAGTAAATAAGGATTATTTTGACTTTTGTGAGTTCAACACCTGTTAGGATATATCTTGAAGAGGCGCTATATACTGTTAAGAAAATTATAGATGTTATTTAAATTTATTTTTTAGATTAAGATGCCTATGAATGCAAAAGTGTTTGTACATTTTGGCCCTTACAATGGATGTGGCATCGTTGATCACAGACTTCAGCGCCTTGAAGGACTAAAAAGTTTGTTTTAATGCAATTCCGTAATTTGTCCTACAGCGAATAGTTTATATATTTATAATTTATCACCATATACATTGCTGTTAATATCTCGTTCTTGCTGTCATTATCTGTTTTTTAAACTAAACAATTTTCTTATTTTGAATATAAGCAAATATAGGATTGCAAAAATGAATGTAGGATTGCAAAAATAACTAGGGTCACTCCACAGTCTGGAGAATGCACATAAATGTGATTGTTGTTGTAAACATTTATTTATTGCCATTGAAAGAGCAAATAGGACTACATGATTTAAAGCCACTTCTAACAAGGCATTCCAGATGAGGAACTCCTCTCCAACTACTGTCCAATTTCAGATGTCTCATTCCTCATTGTTAGTGTGATTTAATACTGTATTGGTACGTAATTACTTCATTCAGCAGTAAGGCTCGTATGCAATCGAAGGAAATAAAATAATGATAATTCAAAACCATTTTTAAAATAGAATACAAATTTGCCAGACCCTGTACGATGCATCACCATGGCATCTTGCAGCTTATTGTCTGAGTATATCGTCAACCAGAACAGGCCTTCTTTGAGATCTGAGGCAAAGTGTGATCTGCAGGTGTGGAAATCAATAACATGTTTTCGTGATCGTGCCTTTTCCGTAGCTTCACCCAGATGCTGGAGTGGCATTCCACATTTAACATGCACTAGTGCACAGTGCACTAAGTATACAGGTCCATGCTCAAAGTATGCTCAATCGCAGAGATTGCTAGGTGGCGCTCCGGCGTGTAAACGCCAGTGTTGGGCACGAGACCAAAAACTCAAGACTGAGACCAAAACCGAGAAGTCCAAGACCAAGTGGTCCGAGACCATGACCGAGACTGATGGTCCAAGACCAAAACCGATACTATTTTTTTAAACAATTCAATTTATTAAGACACGGTAAAATGAAATAATACGCTAAAGACATAAATTTTATTGCTGAAAAATACTAATCTTAATAATAATAGTCCAGAAAACAGTTTTACCAGCCACTCTGAACTTTTGCGGGTTCAGCCCTTGGCTTCAGCCTGAGAATGTCACACTATAAATTACTTAAAGTATACGATAGGTTAAGACATCTGAACAAGTACCGTAGATTAATGTTCCGTTTGAATGGTGTACTTGTACCGCGAATCTCGGAATTGTAGGTTAACAGTGTCTACACTCTACATGGGGCCGACCACATCAATATTAGATTGTTCCAAAAACCTTTAAATTTGTGAAAGCAACTTTTGAAATGGCTGGCTCTGTTGCAGATGCATTTGTTTCTGCCCATAGTAACATGCATATAAAGATATATTAGTTTGGTCAGCACACCATAAATCGATAATAATCGCATGAAGTCTAAACATCCAGTGTCTCTAATGATAAAAAAATAACCTACAAATATAGAAAAAATTCCTCTGATATGGCAAATGACCAAGAACACTAATTTAAGACTGAAATCAATCCCAAGACCGTTCCTTTAAGATCAAGACCAAGACCGACGCATTCGAGATCAAGACCGAGACCAATACTGATGGTCCGAGACCAAGACCGATGATATCCAAGACCAAGATCGATGCATTCAAGACCAAGACCAATACCGCAGTTTTCCGAGACCACATCCCTGGTAAACGCTGACTCAGCATGGCTTCTTTCTTTTCTCAATTTATACACTAAACCTTTATTTGTTGTGCTTACTTTGTTGTTGTATTCTGGATTTGCAGCACAAGCTTATAAATTTGCCGTTGATTTACCATTGGTTTACAGTCGTATTTTTAGATTTTGGTGAACATGTGTAGTCAATTTTACTTGTCTCGCATAGCCATTTTGATGCCCACTCATAGGTACTCATGTGACATACTTAATTCGCTCGACTCTGTTACCTGCTGTATTCGCCGTCCTGTGCGAAAAATACTTTTCCAATATGGATTATGGCGCCTGGATCTACAAGTTAACATGGGCTGCCGGTTCCTGCTCCTATACTCCCTGCTGCTCAAACATCTGAGATGATGCATCCTCTTCGTAACCACTGGCCCCGTCTGTGGCCATGGCCACAGACTTGTGGCATTTGTCTCGCCACATGGAACATTTGGTCACTTTGAAACTAGTATGTTGTGGTTGCTGACATTATACTTTCAAACAGTCTGGACCTCCTAGTGATACCTGGCATCATGCATCGCCGGGCACCGCACGGCTACTCCTTCGTCAACTGCTCGAGAGTGAACGCTCAGGAGGCGGACTGCCAAGGAAGAGGTATTGTCATTTGCCAATGCGGAGGATCGCCATACTACATTTGAAGTCTCCAACTACATTTGAAGTCTTTGCTGCATCTGTTCGGTTGCCCTTTGGTCCCTCAACCATTCTGGCCGTCTATCGCCCTTGTTCTATTCTACCGATGGCAATCTTCTTTGATGAATTTTACCTTGCTGCTGGAACAATTTGCATTATACAAGACTCAATTGATCATACCCAGCGATCTCAACTTCAATCTTGAAGATCCTACTCCGCATACAACAATCACATTCTATGCAATCGCAAAGCAATTATGTAACCTGACGCAGCATGTCGCTGGACCAACCCATTCGTGTGGAGGCTGGCGGCTTGACGTCATCCTCACACGTGATGACTGCTTGCTGACGGACATTAACATCCATCCTTAAATATTGGCCTTTCTGGTAACTTCCTCCGACCTAGGTCCATCGGTCTCGTCATCGCCACCATTCCCCCTCCACGAAGCACCAACATACATTTATCGGCAGATCCGGGGATTGCGCAGATTGGATAGTGAAGCCTTCTGGGAGGCGCTGCTCGGTATAACCGCTTTCACTGGCCCATCCATGCGGGCCGATGTCTGTCTCCGACATATTTGACACATATGAAGCAGCCATGGTGAGCATCATCTATCCTCTTCTGCCATCTCACCCGGTTAGAGTGTGTCGCTCCGCTTCAACGCCATGGTTCAATGCTGAGTGCCGATCTCTTCGACGCCATAGAAAGACTTTATAGGCGAACCAAGTTGCCAGCTGACCAGAGGCATAGCTGATAGTGTTGTTTTCATTTTAAAAAACTAAAACTAAAACGAACTCATGGTACCAACTAAAACTAAAACGAAATTTGTGGCAATTAAAATTAAAATGAAACGAAAATAGATGCAACGAAAACTAAAACGATATTTAGCCGGAATAAAACAAATATTTCTGCTTGAAAATGTTCCTAACTTAGGCGCCTATTCGTTGTTCGCATGATTTGTACATAATTCTGCAGGTGATGTGACGTTATACCATACAGTACCTCTTCTAAGACACACGAGGAGAATGATGTGTCTACCTCCGGTTACCGTTTACCACGAATTCGAATCCTATGTTTTTTATTAAGCAAAAATGTATGGTATTTACTGCGAAAAGTTCGCTTCATATATTTAGAAATGTTGAAATTTCTCTCGTCTTTGGCCTCATGTGTGACGAATGTCAATGGTAGACCATATTAATTATGGTCTACCATTGACATTTGATTAGAATTAAAATAGAATTAAATATGATTGCTATAGCTTAAATTGATATTAAATTAATAACGCTGTAATTAGCATACTTAAGCTAAACTATAATTATAATTACTTATAAATTATAGTTAGCTTACTTACACTAAAATCAGCTGCCTAAACCAAAACTTTAATTGACAAAACTAAAACCAACTAAAACTATAATTGACAAAACTAAAACTAACTAAAACTATAATTGAGACATAGAAACTACAACGAAAACTAAAACTAGAATTGAGAAACTATTGCAACTAAAACTAAAGCTAAAAATGAAGACTAACAATCATAACTAAAACTAAAACTAAATTTAAAACATTATTAAAACAACACTAGTAGCTGGGGGTGACAGGGGGGACATGTGTCCCCAAGCGCCAAGAATGAGGGGCACCATAACGAGGATTAAAACTATTATTTTTTTATTTTATGCGAGTTAATTTATTCCAAAATGGGCGACATAATACTCCTGACGTATTTTCAAATCTAGGCTACGCATTTCACTGCAAATTCTTCTAACAATAATTGTTGTTTCAAATGCAAGCTTTGAGCGGTCCTTCAGCAAATTGAAACTAATTTTGTCGTTTTCTCAAGGATCAATGGGACAAGATCATCTCAGCGATCTAGCTCTTCTTAGCATCGAATGAGAAACATTGGAGATAACAAATTTTGAAAACGTCATTGACCAATTTGCGACAGTTAAATCAAGAAAAATTAATTTTCTGTAGACTTTCTATGACAGTCATGAATAAATAGCCTTAAGATATATTTGGAAAATGTGAAATAAATGATGTCATGCAGTTATGGACGAATTTTTACCTCCCTTCGTAGCGCATGACGCGTTGCGAAGTCTTACTCCCTCAACTATGACGCTACACAGCTCTGCACCCCACCCCCAGATGTCCAGAATGTTATATGCACATTTTCTGTAATTATCAAACAAAGTAATTATAACTATAAAAATACTTAAAATTACATAATAGAATGTTGAAAGATGGAGAAAGTCGAATTATTATGCTCATTATTATGCTCATTATGCATTCCACAAGCTTAAAAGCTCTGGTAGGTTCACTACATTTAGACCTACAAATAATGTTTTATAATTATAACTTGAAACAATACAAACTGTATGTATCTCCATTCTCCTGTGCAGAAGCAAAATGCTCCTTTGTGGAATAGATAAGGAGAGCATAGATCTCAATATCCTGTTCAATGGATTCATTCATATTCAGCTCTACTACGTCTGTACAATCTACACTCTCTCCATTTAATTTTATTGCGATTACTAACATTAGTTCACGTTGCCGACATGCATCGATTCTCTGTGGCCTGGTGCGTTATAGCCGAATGACTGATTCCTGCATGTGTGTTAGTCTACGGAATGACTCCCTCACTTCTAAAACACCAAAATTGACACAGAGTGTAAAAAAGTAAACAATTCAAAAATTAAGAATGCAAATAATCATTATTATTGTTGCTAAATTGTAGTGAACAATTAATTACTGTTTATTAAGTGGAACCTGTTAAATTGAGTAAATTCTAAAAATTAAATAATGCATTTTGATGCTTTAAGTTAGGTTATGATGTGATGTCATATTTATTAGATCCCTAGGCGCATGATGTCATTTATGGACGGCCCCAAAAGGGTGCCAATTCTGTAGTTTGTCCTCTGGCATAAAATACCCTAGCTACACCTCTGCAGCTGACCACACCTACTAGGTTACATATTGGCCTTTCTGGTAACTTCCTTGATTGACTTGGATCTTTCTTGCATGAATGTTCCTTCTCAGTTGTCTGCGGGCCAACTAGATCTCCATGGGTAGCTGCCCTTGTTGGTTTGCCTCCAAGATTCATATTGGGTCTTCTTCCCTATATCATTTACATAGCTGACCTATTCCTCCTTTTTGCAGCAAACTCTGCTCTTAGCCAGTCTTATGCTATGTATATATGTGTGTGTGTGTGTGTGTGTGTGTGTGTGTGTATTGCATGGCGTCCAATGCTGGTTCCACAGTTCAGGTCATGAGCCATGAGCTTGGATATCATCAAACCACTTGCGACTCAACCCATCCAAGACACAATTCATCTGGCTGGGCACGTGTCAACAGCTGGTAAAAAGCATTCTAGCAGACCTTACCTTTCAGTTTCTGCAATTCACATTGTAGAAACTGAGTCATATCTATGATCGCGATCATTCTGGAGCAGGAACTCCCATTCACAGACAGCGCACATTCATCAGCTCTGTCGCAAATGTTACTATCAGCTGCGCCAGCTGAGAGTTGTCTCCCGCTCTCTTACCATTAACTGTGATCCATTCCCATTATACTTATCATTGCATCTTAGATGTGTTTATAGTAGCCTTAAGACCATATACTTTTCGGTCAGAAGTGCTCCTGAGAAGTAACCTTAAAAGGGTGCTATATTAAATTTTTTAATGTGTGAATGAACATTACATACAATAGCGTGTTTCTGACATACTATGATTGAGCTTGTTAAAGCGCCATTGTCATGGCATGTACCATATTAATGGCACTGTAGAAATTGTCGTAGTCATTCATTCATTCATTCATTCATTCATTCATCCAATGGCAACATCCTAAACCTAGTGCTTGAAACAAGCCTGAGTATATGATTGTTCCTGATATCTGTGTTTTCCATCAACTTTTACTAATTGCACCTAACACTTCCAATACCACTAGTATTCAAGGGAAACTTTAAGCATGATGCTAGAAGCAATTGTGTAGCCAAGCCTTCCTTAATTTGATCCTCCTCCTATCTTGCCTGTTAATATCACATCTCCACAATAAAGCAAGACTTTTTGCCTTGCCACTTCCTAACTTTTGAGGGGAAGTGTGCCAAGCTGACTATTTGCTCTATTTGCTGCTCTATTTGCTGACCCTGGTCATGATTTCCTTCATGCAGTTTGTTATAGACAATGCTCCCTACACTGCATCCTTACAAATGCTACGTTCTAGACAGGGATTCATTACTAGGACACTGTACATACTCCTTTTAACATATGTTTTAATATTATTATGCTTTATTATTGCTATGAATTTCTATGTCTGTTAACTATCGTCCTATAGCTGACGTGTCGTTTCTGTCTAAAATATTGGAGCGCATAATTGTCTTGTAAATTAACTGTGTACCTAGATGCAAGTGGTCTACTTCCTTCCTTGCAATCGGGATTCGTAGGAACCATTCTACTGAAACTCTCTTGGTTCGCCTTTTGTCTGACTTCTCTGTTGTGTGTGATCTGGGTGTATTGCTTGATCAGGAGCTTGGTCTCTCGCAACATGTAAACCAGGTTACTCGTAACTGCTACTATCAACTACGTCAGCTTCATGCAGTTTTTCGCTCTCTTTGAGGCTTCAGTAGTCCTCATTCATGCTTTTGTAACCAGCAGAATTGATTACTGCAGCACTGTTCTGGCTGGTCTTCCCTGTGCCTTAGTGGTGTGTTTAGATCACGTTCTTCGCTCTGCGGCCAGGCTTATTGGACACATACCTAAATTTTCACCGGTTTCAGCTTATATGCACGATGTCTTTCATTGGCTACCAGTTCAACAGTGCATTACTTTCCGCATTGCGACACTAGTTGGGCAGTCTCTCTGGTTGTGCGCCATCCTACTTGACTGAACTGTGTCGTCCAGTGTCTGAACTCCTATCGCGTAGAGCTCTGCGCTCTTCTCCTAAAGGCAAGCTTCTGGTGTCCGGGGCCCGCTCGTCGCTAATGATGCGTCGAGCTTTCTCAGTGGTTAGTCCATCCACCTGGAATGGGCTCCCGGTTGCCCTCCGCCATCCCCCCTTACAATGATCTACCTACCTTTTGTAAGCTGCTAAAGTCATTTCTTTTTGGCCGTGGCTGGGCTGGGAGCACCTCTGAGTAGTTTCCCTTGAAGAGGCACTATATAAATTATTGAAATGAATGAATGAATGTGTTATAACTTCTATATGTTATTTTGTAAGGCTGCATGTAAACTAATTTTTTTATCGCGATCATTTGCGCAGCTACAAAAATTGTTCACAATTAATCACACATTCATTTAAATATTTTTTAAAAGTTTCTTTAAGGAGTTGATAATTCATCTTGATGTATTGAATAAGTTAACACTTATTGATTCGTTGGTATAGTCCACACAGATATAATACATAATTTAATACAGTCCAAAAATGAAAATAATACAATCATAATTGTAAAACAAGTCCCTTAATCTTTTAACTCCAATAGTTTAAAGCTGCAAATTCAGCCAGTTGCTTAACATTGTAAGTTGACAAAGATGCTAGCTAGCTCTTAATGAAAACTGTTCATAGAGAGAGACAGAGAGAATATAAAGGTTTGCAAGTGACCGGACTTAGGCATTTCCTTGCTTTGCTAGCTAGAATTTTTTGGGTTTCAGCATGGTCCTTCCACCACTGCAGTGGACAAGAATCTATGTCAATTTCCGGTGCATCTTTGAGGCGAAGAAGTTGATTTTGAAGTGGATCTGAAGTTGATTTTGGCCATTGAGTTATAATGATAAGCCACTTATCATCAGAGTCAGATGAATATTTTTATATTCTCATGCGTTTTTTGCAGACTCTAAATTAGCAAAACAGATGGATATTGTTTTATTCTCACAAGACTACCAGTATTACTAGCACTACTACTACTACTAGCACTACTAGGACTACTAGCATAGCACCTCAGTTTACAGAGTAAAAGCATGATATCGCAGTTGGCATTAGACAATGTTTTCAGGAATTAAGCGATGTTATGAGTCATGAGGGAGGCAAAATAGAAATGTTATGATTAATGAGGAGCAATCAGGCTATAAATGAAAGACTTAGACAAAATAGAAATGTTATGAGAAAAATTAATGAGAAGCTATCAGATGATAAATTAAAAGATTGATGATTGGGAGATGAATGATATGAAAAGTTTCTTCCAAAGACTTATTTTGTAACGCAATAACAACACAAAACGAGTTAAACAAGAGATGCATGTACAAAATGAAAGTTAATCAGAGAACAATAACATACCAGTGCTGCTCCTTCAAATTTTCTTTGCCACTTAAGACTAGGATTTGTGTTTTAAAATCTTTGATCGCATATTTTTAATGGCAATTAACATGCAGCTCTCTTATTTTACTTCCAATTTCTATGTCGTTTGTGCATTTGCTAATGGTGTAATAAAAACTATACTTGCCTGCTTGGTATGCTGTGCTTGTTCGGTTCTCTGCTACTTTCCATTCATTACTGAAAATCGAACTCTTCAAGCTGTCCTATTCCGCTTCTACTCGTGCACCACCACGCGACTACCATCAAGCTATGGTAGCAGTTGGTGATGATAGTGTTTGCTAATAACAGTGATCAGTGATCACTGTTATCACCGATCACTATCATCACCAATTGCTACCAGAGCCTGCGATTCTGATCTCCCCTGGATGCAAATCTGAAAACCCACTGCAAGATTTTGCAAGAGGCATGATTTAGGCTTACAGCTTCTGAAAAAATGATTGGCAAGTTTAAAATTTGAAGTTATTAGGTTTCAATCTTGATTGTAAGAATAACTTGTTAGTTGGTTGAAGAGCGCTTAGCTTAAATACAATACACAGCCCGATAATTGAAATTATAGTAAAATAACAATAAAACTGTTAAGTAAGTATGTTAGAAAAAATTGCGCAGTAATGTAATAGGTAACTGCCCAGTTCAAAAAAGTACCTTACTGCTATAAAAATAAAGCAACAATAAAAATTAATTTTTAATAATTGTTTCACACGGAAATTTGTTTCAATGTCACGATAGTGTATATTCATTCTAAAAAAACTTAATGTTTCTTGGCTGGCATTTCATTTTTCAAAATAACTTGCAACAATTTATGAGCCCTAACTTGAGCAAGACAGAGATTGTCCACCCCTGTTGTTTGTTCTTCTTCCTGCAGCAATGGATTGAACTCGTATAATCCTGCGTCTTGCTGTCCTGCCAATATTGTCACACCAATCGTGAATTGTTGTGGAAAGATGGCGCTTACCTCGAAGTGTGCTATACAGCCTAAGAACTGCATTTAAAAGGGGTTTATCAGAGTCATTTAGATTGTCAACCTGTTCCACTAGCTGAGCTAACAAAATTCCGAACTGATGAAACAGGTACTGCTTGAGTGTCATCCAGTTGTGGCTCTTGTTCAATAAGATCTGCTGTCAGTTCTTGATTAGTCGCTACTCTGGAGTTGTCAATCTTTTTTTTCTAGCAATGTTCGAATCGCATTGTTGAAGAACCTGTTTACAATTTGTATCTTTAATTTGACTTTGGCAAACACTTCCATCTCGTATTATATCCAAATCCTCCAAGAAATATATATGTGGAGCCTTATCTCCTAGTGCTAACATGGCAAGTGCTTGTTTTTGGGGAAATGATTAGTAGATGTACATTGGGGAGATACCATTTCTGCTGTTCAGCAACTGCTGTCTGATGCTTACAGCATGCACCTGTAGCACCCATAAAACAAGAAGTGTTCGTTTACTATGTCGACAACGTACGTTTTCACATTGAACTGACTGACCATCAGCACCATCACCATTAACAGGAGTTATTACGGTACGACTGAAGCCCTCTGCTTTGGCAATGGTTTTCTTGTATTGTCGAGTGTGTATGCTGGAATTCCTGTTAACAACCGATAGCATGTTAGCTTTCAGATATATTTCAAATCCACCAAAAAAATATTCGATAAAGGCAATCATGTTGAATGACCGTTGGCGACATCAAATAACGTCTTTGGCTATTCAGATTGTAGCTTCAACAAAGTTGTTGGTGTATCCACGAATAGGCAGTCATTTTCTATAACATACTGCCCATTCATGTCTTTGTTCCCATTGTTGTTCCAAGTATGTTATATATTGTGGGCAGATGTTGTTAAAATATTATCTTTTATCAACCTTGCATTCTTCCGCAATATAATCCGGATCTTGGCATCGTGCGGGCAGTCTTCACTTTCAGATGAATTAACCTCTTTAGCGGCAAACCCGATTATATTCGTCCTTAACAACTAACCATTAGACGGCAAACCCGATTATAATCGTCCAATTGATTATGCATACATACAGACATAAATACATACATGCGTACGTACATGCATACATACATACATATATACATGCATACGTACATGCGTATACATAAGTATACATACATATGCATACATATACATACATACCCATACATACATATACATACGTACATACATACTTACATATATACATACATACACATTCAGGCACATATACATACATATATATATACAAATACATACATATACATACATATGCAAACACATATATACAAATACATACATATATACGTACATATGCATACATATATATATATATACATATATATATATATGAATATATATATATAGGCCTATATAAATTATATACATATATATATATACATAAACTACATATATATACTTATATATATATATACACACACATTGTATACATATATATACATATATACATACATATGTACATACATATATACATCTCTACATACATATCTACATACATATATATACATGTATGCATACATATATATACATATATATATACATATATATATACATATATATATACATATATATATACATATATATATATATAGACATGGATTTATATATTTATATATACATATATACTTACATATATACATACATACGTACACACATATATACATACATATATACACATATACCTATATACATATAAACTTACGTATCTACATACATATATACACATATACCTATATCCATATATACATATACCTACATATATACACACGTATATACATATAAACATACATATATACACATATACCTATATCCATATATACATATATACCTACATATATACATACATATATACATATAAACATACATATATACATACATATATACTTTGCTGTACAATGATTCTTTCTGCAAGCATTTCTGCAACACATTGTATAGTACTAGTAAATTGTGAGAATGTTTCTAACCAAGCTAACAAATCATCTGCATTATCAGTTTTTAAACGAATTGTCCCAAAACAAGGAAGAGCACTGTGCTGATCGCAAAATCCTCCAACTTTCTTGAAATCTTGACGCATATTCAGTCTGAAGTAGTAGCTAATGTTTTGTCAGACATTTAAATTAATTGTAATGTATCACGGAGAGTTGGAAAGTTTATGTAAAATTTGTTAAATTGGAGGTTCATTTATTTGTAGAAGTGTTGGAAAAAGCAGGCCATTCAACATGTTTTGTTCCAATAACTGACTGGAATGTTGTTGAAATATGGGTGAATGGCAAGAAAGTATTTTCATGTGACATCAGAGATTTGGATTTTGGTAAAATTATTAAAGATTTGAAGAAATTTCCTAATTTTCACAAGTTTTTCAAGCTTTTATTGCATGTCTGTATTTTATAATAGGATCATGTTTCTATTTGTCATACCTGTTCTAATAGGCATTAATGTAAATACTTTGGTGGGGTCTTTGGACATCAGTCAAATCCCAAGGGGCACACTCCGGTGGTGTTCCATTTCATGTAGGGAAGGTCACATCATTGATTCTCCTCCTCTCAAGTTTTTTGGCTTTCGAGTGGTGCTTTAGTTAAGGTGAATTTGTCAACTGAATATGCCAACAATCATTCTGTGAACAGAAATAATAAATTGAATATGGCAAAAAGGAAAACCTCTGTCTCCTTCATATCCGCAGTGCATTGATTTTAAGCAACAGCAAGAAATTTATAGTTTAATAAGCAGAAAGTAATATTTATCATTACAACAGTGGAGAATAGTTTCTATTCTGTTTAGCGTTAAACAGAAGACCAAAGTCATCAGAAATAGAAGTAGAAAATTTATTCACTGTAATGTGACGTAATTGAACATTAGCATAGTGCTGCTCAAAATCAGAAGCGCTCTCAATGGGCCAGAGGACAGGAACTGCGAAGGTCGACAGTCCCTGCACCTTTCCAGTTCCTGTCCTCCCAGTTCCTTTGAGGGGGCAACTCACCATGGAACTACCATTGCAGATTACGCTTGGCTTTCGAGTGGTGATTTAGAAGTTTTGAGATTTACGATTATGATTTAAGTGCTGGAGACTGGAATGCAGAAAAACCTCAGGTAGTCTGAGGTAGGTCTGCTGAGTGTAGTGTCTCTGCAGGTCCGAGGTGAGCAACTGCTGCCAAATGTTTAAAACAGAATTAACAAATTGAATATGGCAAAAAGGAAAACCTCTGTGCCCTTCATATCCACAGTTTTAAATGTTTTAGTCTGCAGATTTCTTTATTCTTGAGGCTGACCTGTCGATGTCATACCCTTATGCACAATTAGGCAGTTGCGCATAAGGGTGGCGATGTATAGTTGATTTCACATTCAATGACAGTAATAATAAATGTTAAATCTAATTTAAAGATGTACTCTGTATTTTTAGGAGGAGATGGCATCTTAGATGTGTTGTGCCTTGAAGCTGCTAAAATTGTGAATGAAGCTTACTAAAGGATACAGAAAAAAGAATTGCAAATGGATATAAAAAGTTATGGAACACTGTAGTGCTGATTTGCTATTATGCAAATGATTGTACATTTTGGGATAGTTTTTAATGCAAACATTACATAACATAGTATAAATTTGTATACTGTCTGACTGAGTAGACCTATGGTGTATTTTAATTTTTTTTGTGTGTGATAGAGCATGACTTTTTTTCAATAAAATTCACAGCAAAAGGTGCAGGAAACCTGTATCAGAAACCAAAATGACACTGCAGAATTTACAGATAATAAATAGTTAGTAATCGGCTAAAAGTAGTCCCCTATTGTTAGTATTAATTGGTGCTGTGTGTAACTTCTAACTTTTAACCTTTATGTATCTTTAATCAGAGAATTAGTTAATCTACATATATAGATTTATTGTTTTTTTAACTAAACCCTAATAAGACAAAAAATCTGGTGGACAATAATAAATGTTAAATCCAATTTAAAGATTTACTCTTCTGACTAACTACTCTGAGTGTAGTTGGTGTTTGAGGTGAGTAGCTGCTGCCAAGAAAGGTAGTTTGCGAATTTGGTATTATTGTAATCGTAATCCCTGCATATCTACAGCACCCACAAAAACCAAGTCGCAGGAATCAGCTTATTCACAGGCACTTAATCAAAACAGAATCGATAAGCAGGGGGGGTCAAAATCCAGAAAGGAGACTGGAGTGCAGAAAAACCTCAGGTAGCCTGAGGTAAGTTATGCCTGTCAATGTCATGCCATGTAAGACAGATAGTGAATAAATGCTTCTCCCAGTTGAGCTGAATAATTATGATCACTCCCTTTCAATACGAGCATTGTGGCCACTCGTGTTGAATAGCTTACTGGCGGGGGGGGGGGAGTTCCTGGATAGACTGTAATTGGTACTTAATTCAGCAGCAAGGCTCATATGCAATCAAAGGATAACATATTATGATCGTTTAACACAGCGGTTCCCAACCTGTGGGTCGCGACCCCAACGGGGGTCGCGTGACAATTTGCCAGGGGTCGCCTGAGACCTTCTGAAAATAATTTGTTTACGCTAGTCAGTGGTTTCTTACTATCATTTTAAATTTAAGCGATACTCCTACTCTGACTACAGTCACTACACTGAAGCGACGTACAATACTATGATTCATTCGACAGATGTCAGGAGCCTATATAATTTAATAATTTTAGCCATTTCAATTCTTGCAACTTCAACTCTTTTTACGAAATTACCTACGTACTTAGTGACGTAAAATGAAATCATATCCTGTTTGCTGCAAAACAGTGTTTTCAGCTATTAGTAAAATTAGTCATGCACATGCTTCATATTCTCTAATTATAAAAGTCAACTAAACTAAGAGTTTTATTATAAATTTTTATATTGATGAAATTTGCGTCCCCGTGATAATGAATCAACGAGAGACAAGTGTTAGGAAAAGAAAATATAGTGATGAATTTTTAAAGTATGGCTTTACTTTCATAGTTGCAGCAGGAATTGAAAAGCCACAATGCGTTATTTGCAACGAAATTATGTCAGCCGAATCCATGAAGCCCAACAAACTGAAACGCCATTTTTATACTAAACATCGTAACTATGCAGGCAAGGATGTCCAGTATTTTAAGAACAAAGCTGATGGTGTCAAGAAAAGCAGATTTGATTCTCGTGGCCAGTACCAACAGCAAAATGTAGCAGCCATTGAAGCTTCATATTTGGTGGCTCTCAGAATCGCCAAAGCCAAGAAACCTCACACCATTGCCAAAGACTTGCTGTTGCCAGCAACCAAAGACATTGTTCGAGTTATGCTTGGAGTTGAATATGTTAACAGATTGAATACAATATCCTTGTCTAATAACACCGTCAGTAGAAGAATAGATTACATGTCTACTGTTATTATTGAGCAAGTAATCCAGGAAATGAAATCTGCTCCACTTGGAATATTTAGCATCCAACTTGATGAATCAACAGATGTGGCAAACTGTTCTCAGTTACAGGTTTACGTGAGGTATATTAATGAAGGCGAATTCAAAGATGAGTTTCTTTTTTGCAAACCACTTGAAACGACAACTACTGCACACAATGTATTTGACACAGTTGGTTCATTTCTTCAAAATCATGACATCCCTTGGGAAAATGTTTGTGGTGTTTGAACAGACGGTGCAGCAGCAATGCTAGGATGTAGGTCTGGATTTCAACGTTTGGTAATCAATGCATCACCGAAAGTCATCAGAACTCACTGTATGATTCATCGACAAGTGTTAGCAACAAAGACTTTGCCACAAGAATTTCAAGAAATAATGAAGAACGTTGTAAGTGCCGTGAATTTTGTAAAAGCTAGTGCTTTAAACAGCCGCCTGTTTTCAAAACTTTGCAGTGAGTTGGATGCATCCAATAATGTTCTGTTATTTCACACTGATGTGAGGTGGTTGTCCAGAGGCAAAGTTTTAAAACGTGTTTTTGATCTTCGTGATGAATTAAAAACGTTTTTTAATAAAAAATCTAAACCACACTTTGAAGCACTTTTTGGGGAGAAAACCAACTTCACAAAATTGCTTATTTGTTTGACATCTTTGCAATCTTAAACGAATTAAATTTATCCCTCCAAGGACCAAATACAACATGCCTAGATTTGTCAGAAAAGATCCGAGCATTCCAATTGAAACTTCAACTTTGGCAAACAAAATTGGATGAAAATAGAATTTACATGTTGTCGAACTTATCTGCTTTCTTTGAGGAAAATGACATTGAACAGGAAACAATGAATCGAACAATACTTTCTGTCAAAGAACACTTTCAAATTCTTGAAGAAGAAATTTCAAGATATTTTCCAAATTTACCTGACACACCATTTGCACTTGCTAGAAGTCCATTCACCATCGGAGTTGAAGATGTTCCCGAGAATGCACAAGAGTTCATTGAACTCATTACCAGCGATGCAGCAAAAAATGATTTCTCTTCAATGTCAATTACCAAATTCTGGATCAAGTGTTTGCAGTCATATCCTGTTCTGTCTGAGATCGTTTTGCGCCTGCTTCTTCCTTTTCCAACAACATACCTTTGTGAAACAGGCTTTTCAAGCTTGTTGGTTATCAAATCTAAATACAGAAGTAGACTTGTTGCAGAAGATGATCTGCGTTGTGCTCTTGCAAAGACCGCTCCAAGAATTTCTGATTTGGCAAGAAAGAATCAAGCACAGCCTTCTCACTGACGCTTTTTGGGTTTTGCAACTCCAACATTTTCGTAGTTATAATTAATATTAATAAGATTTTTGCTTTCTTCAGCTTTATTTTCCTTTCAAATTTTATAAACTAAAGCCTCAACTTTAAAGTTAATAGCTTCGATTGTGTGTGACTCTTAATTGTATAATATACATTGCACAATACACACGTAAAATATTGTAAACATTTTATTACTTTGCAAATTCATTTTAAAAATATTAACCAAAACATATAACAAATTGTTTTGTTGATAAATTATTATGATTCAATTATAAAAAATTTATAACAAACAAATATGGTGCTTATAAAGTATAAAATATAAATATAATCAGATATTTAGAAGTCAAAAACATAATAGTTAGCTGCAAAAATGCAGTGACTGAGGAGCAACCCTATTAATTTTATTGTTGGGGTCGCCACAACTTGACAAATGTTATCAAGGGGTCACAGCACCAGAAAGGTTGGGAACCGCTGGTTTAACACAATTGTTCCGTGCCATATTCCCCACACTGTTCAGTCAGCACTTTATTCATTCGGGCCAATTCCTTACTCTGGAGCTCTACTATTGTAACGGAAATTAAATCTTGCAGGCAGAGGAGAAAAAGAACAGATCCTATCCCCCGCTGCATAAGTAAATAAATTGCTGATTTAGTGCGTTGGTTGATCGTCAGACTGCACCCGCAGAAAACCCCTCTGTCGTTCCCTTCACCTCCATATGGCGAGATGGATTCTCCTATTCAGCTTATGCCCGCTAGATCCGGCCACTCCGGTCGGGCAGAAAACTTAATAACAACAAATTCTGTGAGACTGCGACACAACGTTTATGTCATTACCGAGCATTTGGTCACAATAGCCCTTCTGAATAAGCCAAGTAGTCGCCACCGTTCGATCGTCACTGTACACCTTATCGACTGAAGACTCACGTCTTCAGTCGACCGAAAACTGAAGACCGAAAACTGAATGACCAGACCAGACGACGGGAAAAGCGTACCAGAGCAGAGTAGTACACCATCTAGAACTCCAGAGCTGACTGACTGAGAAAGTAGGCTATTTTTTTTTAACGACACCGTTCCATATGCTGAATGTGCTCCACTGGCTACCCCTCCAACAGCGAATCTCGTACCGTATCATCTCTTTGGTATGGCGGTACTTGCTACGTCTCTCCCTGCCTATCTTCGCGATATCTGTTACTCTACTTTGAGTGTACTGGGTCGCCGCTCTCTACGCTCTACTGAGCAAGGCATGCTCGTTGTCCCAGAATCGTGCATTCTCAGTGGTTGGCCTTTCGCTCTGGAACATGCTCCCGTTGGCGTTACGGTTGTCACCAAGGATCCACTCAGACTCATTTTATACGTGCCTTAAAACTGTTCTTTTTAAACGTGCTGGGAGTCGGAGCGCTCCTGAGTCGTAGTCTGAAGGGGCGCTATATAAATCTCTGTAATGAATGAATGAATATTGAGGATTTGGTGTCGCCCTCACCTTTCTCACAGGCTTGAGACTGGCACTGTTGCAGTTCAAACAGTGGCGGATATCTGGACTCCGGCCCTTATAAAGCACTCTAAGACCACCTCCGGCTTGCTCGTCGGATGAGGGTGCCTGGAAAAAGGTGCCTGAATAGTGAAGAGGCTCCGCTGAGAACAAAGCGACGGCAGAGATGCAGCAGAAAACATACGCTGTGAGCAGGACGACGGCAGAGACTGTCGATTAGGGGTGCACAAAGAAGGTTCATAACGATCACCGAGAACAGGCGACAAAAGTAGTTATAACTACATATTTTGAAAGTAGTTAGGAAGTAGTTTTAACTACTAGTCAAGTAGTTGGTGCCCATCACTGCAGACGATGATGATCCCGTTTAAGAAAAAGACAGTCGCAATGAATGACATGTGAAGACCATCGGACCATAATTAGCACTACTCACACGTGCGTCAGAGATTGTACTAAAACTTGTCACGAAAAGGTAGATTAGGTGAGAATCAATATTGGTTTGGAAAAGGGAGAGGGACTAGAGACTGTGGCGGAGACCCAGCACCGGCGTTCGCGAATGAGCAGCAGTTGGGGCGAATGCCCTGGGAAAATTTTGAATTCGTTCCCGTCTTCTCCTGATACCTCGGAAATGTGAGTCCGAGGTTTCCCCTTCTTGTGAGTCCGGCGAGGGTAAGACCTGCCCGGTCGCATATTATGAAAGTACACAAGGAAATTGATGCAAAAGAATCTCGCAACCAATCAGAAGTCTCTATTTTAGTAATGAGATTCTTTTGATAATTATTATGGACTAGATTCTTGTTGAATATTCGTAATGGATACGCGCCCCGGTTAAATTTACAACCAAGAATCTAGTCCATAATAATTATTTCGAACTTAAGTTGCCCGAAAAGGTGGATTACATAAAAACACTGTAAACCTGTTGATTTACACATAATTTGTAAGCTACTCGAGTTCACTATTCTGACGCGGAAAGTAATTATAAAGCCATCTTGGATGCAAGTCTTCGTACTATGGTTGGCAAGTAATCCGTTAAATCCGTTAAATATAAATTATATCACATCAAACAGTGAAAGCAAACCTATAATATATAATATAATTACCTATAACCTATACCTATAATATAATACCTGTTAGGCTTTGGCCGCATCATATAAATTTTTCATTACACCACTTTTATTGCAATAATCCTACTCTAAATTGAGCTCCAGGCGTGAATAAAATATTTGACAATCGTTCGAGAACTGGCAAACTTACAGGTATCACGTCTAGCGAGTATATGTGTACGAGAACATGTATTCATTAGCGTGCTTGCAGCTCAAATTCTAGTCTCGTCGTCTGATTGGCTGGGAGATACCTTTGCATCAATTTCCGTGTGCTTTCAGTATATGCTGCTCAGTCTCGCGCAGGGTTTAAGACTGTCCCGATGATAGAAATCAGAGTCAATAGGTTAGGCCTAACGATGAACTCAATACGTTGACCGACGAATATTCTTTACTACATCATTCGAACAGCACGACGTAAGACGGAGATTGTTCGGTAATCGTTATCGAATCGAGCTCCTAAACAACAACGGAATACAACATGAAAATAACCCCAACGAAGACAAAGGTAATGGAGATAAAAGTTATCAGAGTAACAAAGAATGGAGTGGAGATAGAGTAAGTAGAGAAATTCTCTTACCTAGAAAGTTCGACCACACAAGACGCAAGGTGCCATGCAGAGATCAAAGAAGAACAAGAATGGGAAAACATGTACAGGGTGGGTCGACTTTGTAGGAAAATAACTCCGTCAATATTTGGAGCCTATTGACAATTAATGCATAAAATTAAAGGTATTGCACTCTAGTAGTAAGATTCGAAAACATTGGCTATTGCATCTTTAACCTTCATGGCGCAAATCGTGATACCACAAAGTCGTCGTTTTTTAGTGACTACAGCTAATGAAAATAATGACAATGTTAACAATAAATCCCAAAAATGAAATCGTCTTGCCAGTCATGGTGTACTACACAGCAATATTAATAATTTAACTTGGATATATTTGGTTATACCCGGGGTCATCGCCTCGACTGAAAATTAACTCGGACACGCGAGCAACTATTGTTAGCAGGTGTGCGCTCCGTGCATGTTGATCTGCGCGGTTTACGACTTTGAGCTCGTGTTTGATGAACTTCGCCCCGATCGCGTACAATTACGACTCCATGACGTTAACATCTCTGAGCCAGCACCTTCCACCCGGTGGCGCTATCGACCCGATTGGGTCTGGCGCCAACACCATATCTCACGTTGCGTTATAATCATTCCATGTTATGTTTATGGAGTGACTTGCGCAGTTCATGGCTGCAGTTTTTATTTAAATCGCCTGTCATCTTAAGGTCACCCGTTTTGCCTATGTCATCTTAAGGTCACCCATTCATTAATTTTATCATTCGTGTTATTTTCATTTCCTCTTTTATTGCCCACCTGCGTGTGAATTCGATATTAATGGTTGAAATGGACGCTTTCTTTTACGAATTTTTATAACTTTCATATAAACAGGCGTGTTGTTTTTTTATGTACCCGTAATGCGTTTGCAGACGGTATTAAAGAATATACTTACTTGCTTCTTTTTCTAATGATCGACACTTTTGCGATTATAGTTAAATTTAGATCCTGATCCAGAAGTCTAAGGTGATAATTTCTTATAACCTATGAAAAGTTCCATGTTTAAGAATAAATAATGGGACGATTCAGCCAAGGAACCAACGTTTCTGCCGGCTAGGGGACTCGATTTACTAAGTTTCATTAAAAGAAACAGTGACTCACACAGCTTAGATTTGGTCACTGTGGTCATATTAGTTGCACATAAACTTTACTGCTTTGACAGGTGCCCAACTTTGGGAAATTTCTGTGGTCACATTAGTTGCACATAAACTTTAGCGCTTTGACTTAAAGCGCCATGCTTAAAGAGCAATAAAGATGTCCAACTTTGTGAATTTCATTGCTGATGTTTTCAACATTACTGTCATACAGAGGTGTAAGAACGCTGACGGGGTTCTACTTATAACTAGATCTACTATTATATTATATACTTAATAAGTTAGATTATGCTAGGGGAAACTAGCTACACATGAAGAGACAGTTCAGATACGACTATCTTTATTAAGTACAGAGAAGAAGAGGTAATAATAATAATATATATAATGATTATGACTAATACACAACAGTTAAATGTACTTACTAATATGAGTATGGATGAGATGATAACGACCAAGTCCTAAGATGATATGAGTTGACGAGCCTGACAAGATAGCTAGAGTTCTCCGTAAGTCAGACTGCCCAGTTCCTGACAGTGTTACAGCTTATAAGTCACTTTCCTCAGCCAAAGAGGAAACTGGCCTATCCTAGAACAGACTACTTTGATTGGTCAGCTACTGACCTCTCAAGGATCAGCTACTGACCACTCTAGCAATGAGGGCTGACTTTAAGTGCTAGAGCCTACGCGAGAGATTGACAGAACCTATACTGTCCGAATTAGTAAATGTTCAGCTAAACCTAGTGTATAATAATGATCTCTATATGGTTCAAGCCTATCTATTGTAATGTAATGTTCAGAATAATCACGGTTACAGAAGTGCAAAAGACACAATGCCATCATGATTCAAGAACGACTTATGTTTTAGCGTTAATACATATACACCATTGATACACTCATTTCTTATGCATAAGAGAACTCAAGTTAAACACCTGTCAAACAATGCAAGAAATCTCTAGCTCCTGCTGGGCTTATGTATGAAGCCTTTGAAAAGGGGCCTTATAAGTCCAAGTCCGGACCAGTTTTCGCCATGAACAAAATGTTAGCGAACCGCTGCAATATGGTATGCTTACTAAGAAATTTTCAGGGTCTTCAAACAGATTTCTTTCACATGATACTACGAGAGTCCTGTTGCTGAAAATAGAATTTGATTCGAAATTTCATCTTCACTTAAACATTGAATGCTCGTCGTAATTAAAAAAATGATATGGGGATTTTGGGCGAACACATCGTATGCTCTGCCGAACCGCTCGAATCTGATGCGGATTGCACAAGTTTTGCCGCTCCTTGATGGCTGGTATTATTTTATTAGGCAATGCTAATGTTACTATTCCTCCTCCCATTTCAAAACTGTTTTGATCTGTGTTCAAGTCTGTCATCTGTATTTCGTTAGCCATCTCCATTGAACACAGGAAAATATATTGAGCGTGCATTCGTTTGTAGAAAAGTCATCGCCGACACAATGACAATATTTTTTTTGTGATCACAATGTCTTGAAAGTGAAACTGTACAGTTTGTATTGTACAGTTTGGATGGACGCGAGGAACACCGAGAAGCCGACTCGTGTTAACCGATCGGAGGCCTTACTGCTGACTTGCAGACAGTGTATACCTGTGAGATAATACAGAATATAATGAATAGTAAAATCAAATAGCAAAATCCCGATCCGTGATTCCGATACAAATCCAGTTTCTTAAATCAAGCAAGGTTTGACTAGTTTGATTGAACCTGTGTTTCATTCGTTGTGGTGATGAAGATGATGATGACGATGATGTTGATGATGACGATGACGACGACGAAGATGACAACGATGATGATGATGTTAGACATTTATTTCAAACGAAATCAATGTGACTAAAACGCGTAAATGGAATCATGATTGACAGTAACTATAATTGAATATCAAACTAGCAAGTATTTTAAATAATGATTTGGGAATAAATTTGAAACAAATACGCGTGGGAGAACGTGGTTGTATGCAATTGGTCTTAAAACTGGTAGGATGAAGTCATGTGGCCTTGATCGCATTTTAAGGGGAATGGAGAAGGTTTCACGGATGTGACATGGTTTCAACTGGACCGAGCAGGAAAGAGCAGTGAGAAAGAAGCCAGTTAGAGCAGAATTTTGTTATAAACCATAGCTTTACTACATTTTCTTAGAATTCCAGCCAAATGGGGGTAATCGTGCATGGGTCATCATCATCATCGTATGAGCAACACCAAGCTTCGTTTGGCTGTGGCGTCGTCAGAGCTTTGAGGATTGAGCCCCAGGAGATTGAGCAATTTTGAGCATTTTATTATTTTCTAATAAAATTACTTAAATCATCTCAATGTGTGACTATATTATATGCAAGAGAACTGAGATTTAGTAGAACACCGTATTCGCAGTCGAAGCGCTGAAAATGTCTTTGTCTTTCCAGGCTTGAACTGCAAGGAAGAAGTATGAAGTTTTATAATAAGAACCAACCCTACGGCCGAGCTCCGTCTGGAATTGAATTCTTAACTCGGTGTTTCCATCTACCCGAAAACTTCTCGATCGTGAACATTTCATATACATGGGCATCTCTACGAGTCACGCGCTTGATTTGCGCATTAAATTAACTAAACGCCACCCTAATTGTCTGGCCTATAATATTCTACTATCTAATGATCTAATTACGTGTAATAAACAGTAAGTTTTCGCTAGACAAAGGTTAAAGCTTCAACAACAAGCTTTACATAACTCACCAATTTATCAAAATTGTTTTTGCACGCTTAAACTAATTATATACATCCTATTTACATACATACAACTCCTTTAGATCCATAACTAGTGCTGCAGAACTATAGTTTTTCGCTACACAAGAGCGAGCACTCTTCATTCGCCCTCCTTTCTACAGCTTCTCTACAATGGACAAGAAGGATGTGCCATATTTTTGTAGGATGAAGAAGTGGTATTCAGCTGCTTAAAGTGTTAAACAGTTGAAATGTAAATATGTTTCTTTATTATTAGTATTTGATATTTGATAGCAAAGATATTCTCTTTGAAGTATAAGTAAATAGTTCAATTGATATCTTTATTGGATGCAGTTCCATGATTGAAACTGACAACTGCCGACTGCAGTACATGAAAGGAGGGCGAATGAAGAGTGCTCGAGTAATGAGTAAACGCATCTACAGCTCGACACTTCTTCATCTGAGCCTCTGTTTTCATCTACATCTCCCATTTAACCATTTCGCTCACTCTGTAATAATCTTTCGCATTCCGCCAGAGTTTCTCCTATTCGATATTATATTCTTTCATTCCGTGCTCCTTTTTCCATTTATCCTCATAGCCAATTAGCCATACACTCTGGCTTCACCAGTTACGCTTGTTCTTCAACTGGGCCGCTGATCACCCTTTCCACGATCCCAGCAACTTCTACCATATTGGCCCGTATCAAAACGCCTGACCGCGTTCGGCTCATAATTTCTCGTAATAGCTGAAGTCGTTCTATCACAGCATGAATGTCGGCCTTCCAGCATAAAACTTGCCTGAGTCACTTTCTCAGACATCTGGCGACCTCATGCATCATCTCTGACGCGTAACATGTAACTCTCTCTCACGCACTATCATATGATTCACATTTACTTTATCGTTCGACTTTATCTCTTAAAATTACACTTCAATTCTGTAATTTAAGTGGCATTTTAAGAGATAAAGTCGAACGATAAAGTAAATGGAGCTGGAGTATAAATTCTCCAGATCCATTTTCTTAATGCCTGTAAGTTACCCTTGTCCTCGAGATCAATCTCTCTTGTCGTTTAATTCAACTGCAGCCAATTGATATTCATGGCCCTGGCTAACCGCTACGTCATTCTCTATTACGTCAACTTTGCTAAAGTTTCTGTAAAAAAAATTTATAAATTAAATTTTTTAAATTTTTTGCTGAAGTTTCTGAAAATTTTTTTATAGTTAGTGTCCTTATGTGTACTTTGATCTACTACTGCATTCACGAATTTATCATTCGTTCTGTTGAGAAATTGTCGCACTAAGGGACCCCCCGCCTTTCTAGTCGGTCTTGGTCCCACGGTCAGCGCTCCTCGGTTTCCCCGATCGTGCACCCTCCCACTCAAGCTTCGCTCCTTCCCCTCGCTTTTCTGTCGTCAGCTCTCTTCTCAATGCTCTCTCTTTCTCACGCTTTATCTGTTGGCACTGCTCTTGTTTGCTCTTTCCTCCCTCGCTTTCTGTCGTCAGCCTGCTCTTCGCCTGTCGGCGATGCCTTTGTGTGGCCGTTTTTGGTGGGAATTTGCTCCCTGAAATCTTCGCCAGGTGTTCTCTTTCGAGGGCGAGGTCGAGGGCGGTTTCAGCGCTATAAAAGGGGGCCCGGTTTTAGTCGAAAGAGAGTCCGAGGGAGACCGTCATATGGAGCAGTCGAAGCACGGCCCGATCGAGCCGAAGAGAACAGTCCGATCTCCGCCAGCCGAGGGAACAGTTCGAATAAGTCCGACATAGCGACACGGGGTCTGCCGATCAACAGTAGGCTTTCTGAAAAAGAACGGCAGTGGGGTTGTGAGGAGGTGGCCACTCGTTCGTTGCGAGGACGACGGGCCAGGGCGAGATTTGGCGTCTGTCAAGAAATAACAGAAATATTGCGGAATTGTTGTGGTTAAGTCCTCCGCCGGACCGGAGAGGCCGAAATTCGCGCGTGACACCCTTGTAGTAGAGACTACCAGATTTCGCCACAATTCTATCGTAGTAAGCCTTGAGTGTAGGACAAAAGCGCCCTCGGACAAAAGCCCCCCGGACAAAAGCCCAGCTCAACTAGGACAAAAGCCCACCAGTGTAGACCATAAGCTCGCCCAAATTATATATGCATGCTTGTATGTGTGTGCATATGATGAAGCCCCCCTATAGTGAAGTATGAACAGATGATGACTAGTTATATATTCAACTGCCATTATGTAAAATATATGAAAACAAGCAACCAATTTACGTAAAGTGAGTCCAGTTCTGAATCGTTATTTACCTTGCTGGATGCATAAATACTGTATACAGTCCGTGACACGCCCTAATAAGCGCTGAAGGTCGTCAGCTAGTAAGCAGTTAGGCCTTCAGTTGGTTAGCAAACTGTCAGTGACACGCGAAAATCATCTCCCGTTAATAAGAGAGAGTGAATACCTCTATATAGATTATAATCTAAGATTATAAGCGGTGAAGGTCAGCTTGTAAGTATGCTTACGGTTGGTGACACGCAGTCAGTCAGTGACACTCGAAGTGACACTGGTTAGCAAACTGTCAGTGACACGCGAAAATCATCTCCCGTTAATAAGAGAGAGTGAATACCTCTATATAGATTATAATCTAAGATTATAAGCGGTGAAGGTCAGCTTGTAAGTATGCTTACGGTTGGTGACACGCAGTCAGTCAGTGACACTCGGTAATCATCTCTCTGAGAGTGGGTGAAGACCTCTGTAGATGAAAATCTCAGAAATGTGAGCCTATAAAACGAAGACTCTAACATGCACACCTCATATTACGAATCATTTCGTCTTCAAACTTTGCAGGTATTGGAACCAAAGCAATATGTCAACCCGCTAAAAATGGATATTTTACAGGCTTAGTAACACTTAACCGACATGGACACATCCATGCACACGTACATATTTATACAACCATGCATCGTATGCACACACATTTAGCATGCATGGCTTAACGGGCCTGGGCGGGGGGCTTTTGTCCTAGTTGGGAGGGTCCTTTGTCGGGGGGGGGGGGGGGCTTTTGTCCTACACTCGACTGGTCAGCCTAGGGTATGTGGTATCAAATCTCAGATACTATGTACCCTGAACATGCTCTGTCACAGGTAAGTCGAGCATTCATCTTGATTGAGTTACAAAACAATTCGTTTACATAATAACTGTTAAATATTTTCTATCGCAGTAATATAGTTCTTATTCGCACATTGTATTTATATGTCAAATAGTTATATGTCAGATAATAAGTAGGGCAAATCTTGGAAGGAGGCAATTTACCTCGTACACTGACGGCAGTTAGTGCTCATGACACCATGCGAATATTTAGGAAACGCCTTGTTGTTGATGGATCTGTTAAAACTGTTAAAACCCAACTATAAACAAACATTGTGAACTAACTTTTCACACCGATAGTAAAAAACTTCGATTGGCATTGAGATACAAAAATCTGAACAAATCTGAAACAGCAGTCATGAACTTTGACACTTATGCACGCGTGTCAACAATTGATTGGTGCCTTGTTGCTCCAGAGCAGCAACTAGGCACCCCTTCTGCTCTGAATAAAGTCGATGGAACAACTTTACCAAGTGATCAAGTCAATCGACCGACATCAACGGCTGTGGAAGTCATTCATGAGAACTTTGTTGGGTAGTTGTCCAGCATTGTTGCAATGATCGATGCCGAGTCATGTGCATGATGCCACTATCCGTGCAATCATGGAAGCACAATGGACATGTGTTGTGAATATGCAGTACGTCAAAAAGCGTTCCTTGAAATGGTGCTCGTCCTAAACAATTGACCCTCAATAGAAGGAACATGATGTAAATAATAATGATCATGCTGAGCTATCTGGGATTACGCCGATACAATACGAACGATTTTGTGATTTCTGCCGTTTCGGATTGTGGTTTATCCCGTCAGCAGGTACAGCAGCGGGAATGCTTGGTGCTAATGATGACTCAGCGGTCGATTCTGGTTGTAATAACAACAGATCAAGCACATGAATAGTAATAAACTTTGTGGAGAACGTAAATCAAATGTTATTGCAAAAAGACTTTGTCGCAGACTGCCTCAAGGTTGATGTTTTACGCATTTGCATTACTGGAATAAAACGCATTTGCATCACTGTAGAAGCTACAGTTAACTGATGTATTCATCATTCGTGCAACTGAAATAATGACGGGATTTTATATATCCAACATGTTTTACCAATATATTCAAAATTTGTAGTAAATGTTTGACCAATATAGCCAACATGTATCACCAATATTTCCAACATGCTTTATTATGTCCAACATGTCTTGCCAATGTATCCAACACGCCACCCACCCAAGTTACAAGGAACTTTCCAGTATTTCCCTTAAATAACTCTGCGAATAGAACTGTTAACAGGATGCCCTCTGCCGAATTGGCACATGGGCATCCTGTTAACAGTTCTGATTCTACAGACACAGCCGTGACGCAAGGACGTAGAAAACAGTGTGAACAGTCTGGTTGCAGATTTCCCACAATTGTGGCTGACGTTGAGGCACAGTTTCGACATCAGGTGTGGTTTGCGTATGGACTGGCGACTCAATTCCAGGTGCGAACGATTCAGGGAACTAACGAGTCGTTTGGAAGAAGTTCCGTGCACGATTTCCTTTTCTTGGCTGGCTCAGACTCTGGAAATGAGAATGATGCAAAAGCTGAACTCGCATAATTATAGTGCCACCACAAAAAGTAACTTAACTGAAAAAATTATATGGCAATATATGATAAATGATGAGCATTTTGGATGCGTGTGACGCATCCAATGCTGGGATTCACCTAAAATATTTTGGTGACACAGAAAAGCATAACATGAGTATGCCATTATAAGGAATAGGATAAGACAGTGTGTCCAAAAAGACGGTCGTTTGATATAATTCATAAAGTATTCTTCTAAGTCGATTTCTGACTTACTCGAGCGTCTGTCCTCATTACGTTACTATATTTTCCACAGTTTTGAGGGTTTCTGAGTCTATTCTGTGCTATTTTCTTAATCATTGTGCTTCTTCTGCTATCAGCATCATTTCACTAGACAGCATCTATATGATATTGTTGTAAAATATATTTAAATTTCATACTTTTATAATATTTGTCACTGTTTGTTGTCATGTCAGGTAAGAATGCTCTAGTAACATAGCGTTTTACGGATTTTATTGCAGTTTTTGAGTACTTAAACTATGTAATTTGTACTATGTAGACGACATTATGTGGCATTAACATTACACAGTTTAAAATACTGTATAATGTTAAAACACGTCGGCTTTCTCTTTGTGAAGATGGATTCCTGATTTCAGTTGCTTTTGTGTTCACTGCTGAGTTCACCATGGTTCGTCAAAGAGTCAAATCAAAGATATTTCACTCTAGTATTAGCGTAGAAAAAGCTAAACTGGTACCTGTTTTAAGGTTAAGAAAATGCTTGGAACAGCTCTAGCTGCCCAATTTTGTTGTCGTTAGTGACTCAAAATGGCGTCGTTGACAGCCGATGATCGAGTTCGACTTTTACGAACTGATAAGGGATTTAATAAATTTCAAATGATGAAAATAGTTTCATAACAGAGGATGGAATAAATATACCTTAAATCGTCTGTTACGGAAAATGTATGAAACAGGAGTTTTATTTCGTAAATATCGCAAATCGGTACTCACGGCGCCTGCTAACATCGCTCATCTGTCCGAATTAAAAGTGAATCATTTTACTATCGTCAAGAAGTTTTGCAGAATGACATTAGTCGTCTGTCGAGTGCAGATTACACCTTTCAACAGGACGGTGCCTCTGCTCACCGATCACGTCGTACTGTTACCTATTTGACTGAAAACGTTCCTGAGTTCATCGAGCCCCACAATTGGCCCCCCCCCCCCCCAATAGTTCAGATCTGAATCCGGTGGATTATTCGATCTGGGTATATTTGCAGCAACTCGTTTATCGAGAGAAGATCCGTGACATTCAACATCTCAAAGGGGTCATCGTTAACTGCTGGTCAAATATCAGTCAGCAGTTCATTGACAGAACGATTGACAAGGGTCTCGTCGAATTGCTGCTTCAGATCATTAACGTCATGAATTTCTGTCTGGTAGACTGGCCCTTGTATTAACAAGGCCAGTCTACCAGACAGAAATTCGTGACGTTAATGATCTTTGTAGTCGACAGGATTTAAATCTGGACTGTTCGGTGGCCATAATGTGGGATAAATTAAGTTTGGTACTACTAGCGAAATGGTGTCCCTGGCGTTATGCCAGCAATTTTTTTTCAATGTTCGCACGGCCAAGAAACCAACTTTCTATGCGTGTCAAGAAACGAAATTTTCCTACTTTTCATACCCGCTTCATATCACAACTCGTCACGTTTCATACCTGCCTATCACAACTATTCACGCAACTTCGAATCCTCAACAGTGTGTGAAGAAGGTCTTCATACCAAGAACTTCTTAAATTCACACGCCAAACCTCAACCCCTTAAATGCAACAAAACCTTAAGTTTTATGCTTTTCACACATATTTGCTGCACACATCTTTGGTTCACTCGCTTCACTTCACTTCACCATCAACACTTCCACTTCATATCAACAAGTTGGTGCATTCCTACTGGCCCACCCTGTATTTACGTACATTTTTTACAGTGTTGCGCCTTGGAAGGGCGTAAGATCATACGAGCGAAGACCGATTGGCGGTTTTAGTTCTGTGCATAGCGTGCAGACGCATGAATCGGGTTGAGTATAGCCTGACATGCGGTGCGTCACTTAAAATTTCTTCTGAGGACAGACCACTCTGCCCTTCAATGGCTACGCAAGACACCAGAGCCTATAGGCCAACAAGCGCGGTGGTTGGATATTTTGATTTTGAAATAAACCATCGAGTCGGATCGAAGCGTGGAAATGCGGATGCGCTGTCACGACCTCCAACTGAGGAGGAGCAACCTAATATAGATGTTAGTACAGAGTCAGATGGAGAAGCAAGGTGGGTGCGTCCGATAGAAGACCCTCAGGTGTGATCACTTAGAATGCAGATCAGGAAGTCGGTTGGACCAAAGAGATGCTTCGAACAGAACAAGAAAAAGATGGTAATATTGGCCCGAACCTTAGTTGGAAAGAGTCAAATTATCGTCCAGCACGGCAAGATCTAATGCCTACCAGTGAAGAGGTTAAAGTTTTGGTAAGCAACTGGAACCAGCTGTAAATCCGTCAGGGCGTGTTACACAGAATCTGGATCAAAAGTAATACCGGAGAAGAGGAGCGGTATCAGTTAGTTGTGCCCTCATCATTACGAAAGGAGTTTGTCGAGTTAACGTACACGAGTTTTACCAGAGGACACTTTGGAATTCGAAAGAGCCAGTTGCAATTTAGGGCGTATTGGCCAGGCTGGAAGGACGATGTGCAGAGGTTTTGCCAGCGCAACGCTGGCAAAGCCTGCCGACAGCTGTGCTTGGTATCGACGAGAGAAACCTCCAAGGCAAGGCTACTTACAGAGTCCAGTGGTCGGGGAACCAATTGAAAGATCTGGGATAGATATCACAGAGCCGCATCCAGTTTCAATTAAGGGCAACAAATACATACTGACGGCAATAGACTACTTCTCCCGATGTAGTCTAAGCCCTGCCGATTAGAAACCAAGAGGTTTCTCTCGTCGATACCCAGAGATTTGGTATGCCACGTCAGATATTGACTGACCAGAGACCATGTTTCGCATCGAATTTGTTCAATCAGTTACGTAAATTTATGGAGGTTGATAAAATACGAACAACCTTTTATCAACCTTCGGGAAACGGAATGATTGAGCGATTTTACAGGACGCTTAATGTTGCTTGGAAGCTTCGGAACGACAGAAAGACTATATTCCGTACGTGATGGCGTCATACCGGTCAACAGAACGTGAGTCTACCCAACGAACTCCTAATTTTCTGTTTATGGGAAGAGAGAATCATGCGCTGCTAGACTTGATTCTCGCTCAAGTTAATGATCTTGAGCGACCATCTTATCACGACTTAGAAGATTATGTAGAGGAACAGAAAGAGAAAATAGAAAAAGCTTACCGTCTGGTACGAGACGGTACTAACAAAAGGTGGCCAAGATTAACGCAAAAAATATTTACGCGTATTCACAAATTGTTTTTTCTTATTTTTTTTCGAGTTTTGTGCTTCTTTTATATATCGGATTATGAATGTATATCACCACTAACTGGATCACTGTTCATCAATCGGTAAATGAAACAGTTTTTTCTCGGCGGAGTACGAGAATTTAAATTTTATAAACCGTTTTTATCTTCTGCAGCCGTTAGTCGCTCGTAGCACGGCGAGTCGGAACGTAACTCTGGGTGTTGACATTGACCTCTTAACGACTTTACTCTATCAACAGCGGCTATCAGTCTGGCAATTTCAACTCCACTCGTTGTACTCTGATATAAATGTGCAGTGTCATCGAATGTCGCAAGGTTGCCCCATGCAAGCGTTAACTGTACGAATAAGCCCCATACTGCGTCACACTACAGGGGCTTTGTTATGGGTACGTATAAGCCGACCCTTTCTTCCCCTGGCCCGTCGTTCCTTATCATGCATAGCTGTTGCACTGCTTCTGTTACTATCGGATGATATTGAAAGCAAAACTTGCCCACTATCCCGCAAAGTCCAGTTCAATAAGCATACATTGAAACCATCATCTATAAACTTTGACAGCTTCAACATCCGTTCAGCCATCCGTAGCTCAGCCATCATACATGACCTCATCAGACACGAGAGGCTGGACATACTGGCACTATGCGAAACGTGGATCTGTGCGGACACTCTTGATTGTATCAAGCGTGACATTGCTCCTGAAGGCTTCTGTTCTCCATGTTCATCGGAATGGATCCTGAGGTCGCTCATTGTCTGGCGGGGGTCTCGCTCTTATCTTACAGGTCCACGTTAGAGGTCAGCGTACATCCTCAATCCTCAAGGCTCTGCACTTTCTCGTGTGAACTTCAACTAGTTCGATTGGGCAGATCATCTCCATCGATAACTATGGGAAACATCTACCGACCACCGGCTACAATAGGAGATTTCTACAACGACCTCGCCAACCTAATTTCATCCATTTGTTTTGAGGCTGGTGAAAGATTTGTGCTCTGTGGAGATCTTAATTACCCTGGATCTGGAGGTCGAATGAATACTGCCCAATACATTCGATACCTACGCCAGTATGTTGAAATCCCTACCCGCGGAGATAACATCTTAGACGTTCTAGCAGCCGATGATCGAACATCAGTCTATGACACGCACGTGAACGATGCTGGTCTTATTTCGGATTACAAATTAGTACTTTGTAAAATAATGACTACCATTCATTCATTACCAACCAGTGCGTTATGTATTCCGAAACATCAAAACAATAGACCCTTTAATACTCAGTGACTTGTTAATTGACTCGCATCTATTCACAGCTCATGCCGAACAAATTAAAACAACAGTGTCACTGATATTGGACAAACTCGCTCCGATTCAGACTTGCTACAGGCGACCATCCAAGCCTATTACTAGATAGCTCTTATCTGAAGGATCCCGTGCGAAGAAGGAACAACGTCGACTTGAAAGAAAGTGGAAACATTATAGACATGGTGCCTTGACTGCCGTGTAACAAATAAACTCATAAACGATTCACGAAACTCGTATTTCTGCAGCCAACTTGAAAGTGCTGAAAATCCTCGGGATTTATGGCACATCGCTCAGCGTCTTTTACACTCAAAGGATAGAAACAACTGCCAAACGATCAGACACAGAAAATCAGACTCTGTGGGTAAATTTTGCAGCATTTTTTGTTAACAAAATTATTCTGCATTTTTAATGCTCCAGAATGCTAAGAAACCAATTTCTTCACATGTTTCACATTCTATCCATTCTAAAATCCACACACTCGCACATTAATTGTCAGTTCTTCAATGCAACAATTTTTAAAATGTTCACTTCCTCACATGACTTTTTAGCATTTTCAATGTTCCAAAATTTAAATAAAACTTTTTGCCCGTTTGACAGCCAATTCAAATCAACAACTTGATTCTAACAAGTTCTAACAACGCACACCAACTCTCAACCCCTCCAACCCAAGAAAACGTTCAATTTTATGCTTCTCACACATGTTCGCAGCATTTTCAATGTTCCACAAAGAAGAAAACCAACTTTTCACACGTTTCGCACCATCAAGAACTGTTTGAGTTCGATCATTGCACATCAATTCTCAAAATCTACAACCCATTGCTCCACAATGCCAAGAAACTTTTCACGCGTTTCACACCCTCTTCATTCTAAAATTCATCGACACACATCAAATAAAAATTGAGCTTTCAGTCTTAATTTAAAATTAAATGTGACTAATTTATTCTAAATTTATTCTTGATTTTACAATGTAAAGTCGATATTTCCAAGGTGCATTAAATTGCAAGACTGCAATTTTAAAATAAAAATTTAGTTTTATTCTTGGTTTAAAATTAATTGCGATTAATTCGGATTTTGTGATTTTGTGAGAAATATATTTTAAGATTATTCTTCACTTTAAATTTAGTCGTCGATAATACTAGAGTGAATGAAATTGCAGGGCTGCAATTTTGTGCCAAATAATTTTAACTGTATTATGAAATTTAATTTAATTGTGTGTAATTAAATGTTTATGATTTTGTGAGAAATGTTGTTAAATATTGTTATTGATTTAAATTTGATTGTCGACACTGCCAGAGCTAAATAAATTGCAAGACTACTGAAACTGAAAAGATTATTTATGGACGTCTTATGGCAGCAAAGGTCTTTGACGTCTTACCATTTTGTTGACTCTTGTGATGGATACATTTCACCTGTCTCTTTAGTTTCATCGCATTTGACATCGGGTTCTTTAGTCTTGCGGTTTTCTTTGTTCTTCGTTAAATGCAACACTACTAAACTTGTGGAGACTTGTTCCACCACATTCTTCAAAGTCATCTGCCATTCCCTATGTGGTCTTACTCTTTCATATGTTCCATTCATTATTCCATTATAGATATCAACTCACAGTTCCACTAGTAAAGTTCAGTCACTGACCCCTAAATAATTTATGCCGTGGTCTGTGCACAGCCCCAAAGCGTTTTCACACAAGTCGATGTTCCAGCTGTCCGGAAAGACTATGGTCACAGGTCACAGGTCACTTACGCCTAGGCCCACAAAAGCCTGGTTTTCTTCATACGCAATTTAAGGATAAGCAGATACATTTCATAGGATTCTACAGAGGACTGTTAAGTATTCAATTAGCGGCTGCTGCACATGGACAAATCCACTCTGTTTGGGTGGTAGTGTGAAATGGCAACTGTACTGCTGCCCAATCATCGACATCGAATCCTCAATAGTCCTACATAGGAAATCTGCCAGGGTATAGTTGGAGAACTACTAGTTCTGCTACTACAACTACTGCTGCTATTGCTGCTACTACTTGCATTACCACAACGACTACTACTATTGGGACTGGGCTGCTTAAGTTGAACGAATAGTACATAATAACTAAGAATGATGGAAAAGGTTTCATGTGGACGTCATTTGGGGTTATCGGGGACCAATAAATCTGGAAAGGTGGTGAATTATGATCACGTTTTACTGCTCGGTATGCTTTGATAAGAGAACAAATTTATTACTTCTTGCTTTTTATTCCTAAACGTCTGTTCTGAGTCTCTGAGAATAATTGTTTCTCTTGAATAAAACTTAAGAGATCAGACAACTGCAAGATATAATGTAGAATATGCATGCCATTATAATGCAAGTTATCTTACCGAACAACTTTTGAAGCAGGTTTGCTAAAACTTATAGAACATTGCGCCGATCACGCCGCCGCCAAATTTTTTTGGGTTGGCGGCGCGCCGACCAAAAATGACAGACGCGCCGCCGCTGAAAGTCGGCGCAGTGGTCTACTATATATATGCTGAGTAAATCCCGCTTTGAGACCGAGGACGGTAAAAGCGCACCCGCTACAGACCGTCGGAAAACAAACATTAAACCGCTTTGAGACCGTCATGTAATGATATGGACAATTACTCTACCACTTTATACGCTTCGTGTAGAAGTGATTAAAGGCTGACCTACATGACCTACACCAAAAACCTTTTGCGTCGTGATGTGTAAAATAGGATTTGTCCAGCTGCATTGGCGAAAAGATACGCATCTGGAAGCCGTTACACGCCGTGTCTTTCACTAGTGGAGTTCATTAGAGCGTTCTAATTACGTAAGACAAATGAAGTTAAGAACGAACTTGTTCTGTTTGTCTTGTTTTTGATTTTATGTAAAAACGTATTTCAAAAGGGGCGACTTATTCTTGACTAGCTGGGGAACCATGCGTTGCACTGGTTGAGACAGGTTTTGGGCTATGTATGAATATGGTCTGTATAGACACTGCTGCGCACGCAGCACACCTGATCGACTGTGCAAACGATTAGGTCAGTGTTCTGAGTGTTGCGTCAAGAGATGCTTTTAACAGATAATATTATATAAAATGTCTCATTATCCGATTCACAAAATGGGGTGGATGATACCCAAAATTGATAAATCTGCAAGAACACAACCGGGATTCGTTTCGTGGGAGATGAATGAAGCTGCGTGGGACCGCAAAGACAAATGGGCGGTTTAAGATGGGAGTTTTTTGCCTATTCATTCTCACGAGACAGTTGCTTTACCGTTAGGCTTAGGTGTCCGAATGCCACCTTCGTTTATGGTGACAATTCCAAGATCTCTAAAATTCTTAATATCGAGTAAAATGCCTTCCGCGAATCCTGTTATGGTATTGCTTAGCAAGCGGGGTGCCGCCTGCTTCTGGACTGGGTGTATTAGGTGTAACTTTTCTAAGTACCGTCGTAGCCGCACCAGCTGCAACAATCGTGGTATCTGTATCCGCTGGAGCCTGAGCATTGTGTTGGGTAGGAAAGCAAATCCGCTGAATATTATCGCTACGGCTAGAAAAACATGAAAAAAATCAAGATTATAGCCGGAGGGAAACTCAATTCAATTAGCGACCTTGTTTCGAAAGCATTATATGATAATGATACCTCAGAATTGGAATATTCTGTTACTCTAAGTGAATTCGTGAAATTTAATTAAATCAAGGAAGAGGTTAAAAGTAAAAGCAATGCCAACATAGATGAAGCGACGAAACAATCGCTTATTACGGAAGAGGCATTCTAAAACGTTTAATAAATCATTATTAGAACCTTAGAATTTATATACTAGATTTAGCTACAAAATATTTAAAAGAATACCCCTCGAACAAAAAATTTACGGAATACACTCTACAGGTGACCGATTTTACATCGCGGACAGCCCAATCACGATCGAAAGTGATGATATAACTATCGGGGATGTCACCTATAAGGGAACTCCAGGACTTTGGAATTGTTAACTATGGTAAATCCAGACTAGACGATATATGACATATAAACGATCTCAAAGATTCGAGTGAGATTATGCATGTGACAAACGCAATTCGTCGACCTGATAATCCGAACAAGCCCAAGTCAGAAGCAGTAAATATAGGGAAATCATTAAACCGATATGGGATCTGCGATGAGTTACTTCGACAAAATGCGATAACTGTGTTAGAGTATTTAATGATACAATTATAAAATGATTGTCGTAACTGAGAACAGATTTATTAAAAGATACGTTGTAGGAGGCGCTGGAATATTTGAGACAATATCAGGATTTTTCAAAAGAATATTTTCTTCGAATGCGGCTAGACAGGTAGCATCACCGCATTGAGCGCTGGGAAAGACGCTGCAACGGAGATTAATAAAAATGCTCTCGATGTTGGTAAGGAAATGCAGGAAAGCGATTGGTGGATAAAGCAGCAGCAGAGATGTTTAGTCCACCGCCGCCGCAAGCAGCCGTACTTAACCAACGGAGCAAGGATTTCTAAAGGGTATACCCCAACGGAAATACGGCACTTAGTCGAGGTAGCGAGGAAAAGTCAAAGAGTTTAATATCCAAAGATAGAAATACGATTATAAATAATTTACTGTCCGGCCACGGTGGCGCCGTGTCGATCCGAGATCTGGTGAGTGGGTCTGGAATGAAGTTGGCTTAAAAAATATTTTTTTGGTATATCAAAATGCAGTAAGCTATTCTAAGATTTACTGAAAATATTATTATAGATGAGGGAGTCGAGAGATACAAGTGGCACGATACTGGTAGCGAGAACTAATCTGAACAGCGCTGGGGAAATTCGCATCAATATAGAACTTCAAGAACTGTTCAGCCATCCATCAGAGTCTTATCTGCTATTCGAAGGCAGGCCGAATAAAGCAGATGGAACAGCTTACGCCAATGCCGACGCTGCTGCCATTACCAACGACCGGCTCAAGCACCTTTTCAGCCAAATGCCGTATTCACTGTCAAATCAAGAAGTCGAAGGCGTGTTTCATCCGGGACAATCCACGACTATGCTGTACCTACTGAAATATCTCAACGACTTCGCTCTCGCACAAGGACTTAACCAATTATGGACTAAAGACATAGCCGCGCCTGCCGTCATAGCCGACAACTCTGGATTCGCGATCAAGACAGGGCACATTTCATCGTGCCTCTGGGGCACATAAGATAGTCTATGGTATGAAACAGACTTTGACGCTCGTTCGTAAGTCTGATGACGATGCTATTTTCAGGGCAAATGCAGCAGTGGCTGGTAAAGTCAACATTAGTCCAAATTTTATGGTTTATACCGCATGTCATTTCGTCTGATATGGAAAGAATGCAGCTGTATAAAATGATTGGCAATCAAATCAAATTGAATCAAAGGCAACGTTACCAGTATAGCCTACCGAGCTCATCATTGCGACACCATAACCGTTCCTCAATCTAATACATCTACTTGGCGACTTAGCGTGAAGACATCACTGGAAAAACAGTGGTATATCATCGCTGGAAGTGGCAATCAAGATGCTAATCCATCAATTTTCGATCACTGCGATATCAAGATCATGTATGTGATGACGAACCAAGAAAGATACCCAGCAGTCGACTACAACCTATCATTCCCGAATCTGCAATTTTCGAGACCTTACAGAGATGACATTTAGCGAGAAATTCTATGGGATAGATCAGCTCGTGACTTCTGAGTCAGCCGGCAACATTACGCCGGCTGAATATAAAGATTTACATCCGCTATTCGTCTTCGATGTGAGTAAGCAATATGAGCGGTTAAAGTCATCTGTCCAGATCCAGATCAAGATCAAGGCAACTTTCGATGCATGCGGTGCCAGCTGGAACGGAAGCTTATGCAGTTGTCATTTCAGATAAATTGCTAAACTTCCAATCAGACGGTCAGAAAATGAGCGTAGTATATTAAAGAGAAAAATTTCTATTATAAAAACATGAAGCTTCCTGAACTGAAATCACTAATGAAAGAACACGGTCTAACAAGCTGGTTAGTTATAGAAAAGCTGAAAATTATAAGTGTACTGGTTGAGAATGGAATAATTCCAGAGATGAAGAAACCAGAGAAAGAACAACAGGAGATCGATATAAGATACATGTATCTTAGAGAAATAAGAACGAATCCGACAGCTGTCGATATCTTTGACTTGGAAACGGGTGACCTTGTAAAGTATCCGTCATTGTTCAAATCGGCAAGACCGCATAAGACGCGCGGTAAACTATTAAAAAACCTTGATGGAAAAGTGTGGAGAGAGATGTGTGAGGATCAGAAAGACATTATTTTTAATGAAATAGTCATTACAAATTATTTACATTAATCCTGTTTTTTAAGGATGAGATTCTTTGCAAAATAAACGTATTTCCAGCTTTCGTACTTTCTACTAATACAACTTTCCTCTACTCTTAATTGTATGGACGGTTGTATGGAAGATATTTCCGATGAATATACTGCATGTTAAATCTAGCACGACACTGCCCGGAATATATATTAGTGTTAGAGGGTCGATTGGATTATCGCCTAAATAATAAAATCCGGTTGTTATATCCGTTGATCCATACGCAGTTAACAATTTTGGGAACATCTTCGGCGCTTCATCTTCCTGTTTTTGATTAAAAAATAGACATTTGTTCAACCTGCGAATCTTTATATTTCTTATTCAAGGCCGCTTTTATATCAGGATCGTGCAGGTGCTTTTTCATACGTTCCAAAATATTTTGAAACATACGGATAGTCCCCAATTCTTCCGCAGTCGGTTCCAAATACCTATCGTGCATCACTACCGGTATACTATAACCTACAATGAGGCCATCAGTCTTACCAAAGCCATTATCTGGTGATATTCCCCAGCTTTTTAATACTGGAGTAGCGATATGAAAATCATCTTGGTCACCGTTCGGGTATCATATTTTATCTTAATTCGTTGACCAAAGTTGCTCGTCTTATTCACGAATTTAAATATCATTTTATTTGGAAGAGACGTTTCATATGTGGCAAACATTTTTCATCTTTATGTAGAGAAAGTTTTCTTTTACGTTCAAATAGAAAAAAATTCAGTATATTTTTTTTATAAAGTCTTATTCATGATATTTAAAATGGGTACTCGTAAATTTAAAGATTTCTCAACAATGGAAGAAGACGTAATTTACACGGTTAAAACGAAGCAATATCTATACGGCGCAGTAGGCGTTTTCTACCTGATTACGCCGGATGAGACGTGAGCATATTTGAAGGGCCATTGCTCGCCAAGTTGGGAACGAATAAAGAGAACAAGACATTTACTTTTACAAAAACGAACATAGAAACGGAACCGGAATACATCACACCGTCTATCGTAGTATCTGGAGACAATGATGTTGTTAATCGCAGTTAATCGTTTAGATTTTCAATGATGTTTCTCATTGAAAATCGTAGCGAATTTAATAATTGTACACAAATAACTGTATCACGCTTAATCCGGGCTTATCCGGTTCAGCGTTGAGGCACTGTAACTCATAGGTCTGATATTTTCCAACGGAATCGATCAAAAATTCTTGGTAAGTATTTCCTAAATAAGACGGACTAGACGATATGTGTCACTTATGGTGTCATTGTCCTTCATCACTGTACGCTTTTATCAACCAGTTGGATATCCTATCTCCGTGTTTACTCCTTCCTTTCAAGCCGATTTTCTAGATTCGTACTGCGCTTGGGCACTTGATGATAACCACGAACCGGCGTAAGCATCAGGCACCCATTCTCCTTTGCCTTTGAACGCATTGAAAGGCTTTGTTATTTAGCAATGCTGAACTAGCGTTCGCTTGAAAACCATAATTACTAGTATTCAAAGCTAATCTCGACACGTAACCGACGAAACATTTTGTTCCTTGCGTGAACTCGGTCAGGGTTGGTTTCCACTGTAGCATGCAGATGGCACCAGGGCCCATGGATATAACATGAAATCTCCAATAATTAGACGAAGTGCGAAATGTAAACTCCCTCAAATATCTGAAGGCGAGGATATCCGTTTGAGGGGTTGAAACTTGGAATATCTTTAAATACTAATTCCATCGTTACTAGCTTGAACTTTCCAACTAGCGATATATTCATCAACGTTCCGTTCTGGCTGGCGATGATGTAAATTCCCGACATTGATAGAGGAATGGGGTACTTAATCTGTATCGAAACATTGGTGGTGTTTCAGAGACCCAAATATCGGGGTAGTAAAAAGCGTTTTGAAATGCCCTCCATGGGCTGAATTCGTGACCGAGCACACTGCGATGTTTGCTAGCACTAGCTTCGTAAGTTAAACCGTTTATTATTGTCACATCAGCAGTCATGGTTGGAGCCGCTGCCACGGATGCTCTCAGGTAATCGGTGACAGAATTATTCGTTATCGCCTGATTGACTAAGGTTTCAACTTGACCAAAGCTCGCAGCCTGGCTGGCGATGACTGGTGGATGAATTTTATCGAGCTTTTATCGAGTTGCCGCTCATTTCCAAATCACCGTCCATAGCGTTCATTCCATCTCGTTTTAGAAAGGTATTACTCGCTTGAGACAGAGTAACACATCCAGATACTATTCTTTGCATTGATCCAGCATCGGTTCTTCAAAATTTATCGATTGGCATCTTTGTATGTATATATTATTATTTAATACAAATCGTTAATAGCTTCTTGAAATTTGCATCCAACGTTGTTCGTCTTCTTGAATACATACAAACATAAATGACCGCAAAAGACTTCACCGTTGGATTGTATTTGTTCGCTGTTGTAGAACAGCGGTCTTCGTAGATAGTTTATCAATTCAGTAGGAGTAGGTAGTCCGTAGCTGTCAAAATAGATCTTATCATTGGCGTGCTTGATGCAACACGTGCAATGTGTCCCTTTGCCGTCAGAATCATCGAGATTAAGGATGCCACACTCGTTCGCTCTTGGTTTTTTTGTAACTCGTCTCTTAGAAAAACTCCTAAGAAATTATTTATATTTAGTTTCCTCACCGCTTCGATTAGATCCACGTTAGACAAATCAATGTTAGGTAGTCAATGCCTTCGACATCGATTAGTTTAGTGATCATTTTAAATTTATGGAATAATGTCCATATGCTAGAGTGTGAATTCCATTTTCCTGAATAACTCGTTTGTTGTCGTCTGCTGAGAGGGCTACCTTATTTATTTCTTCGGTGTAGACATCGTGAAGATGCGATCGAATAACATTCATTTTTCTCGATTGTTCTCTCTTATGGAATAGGCAGTCTTTGTAATCTTCGTGAGTGATAGATTTCTCGACGACATTCTTCTTCTTCACTCCTTTGCATTTCGTGTGGTCCGTTCCAACCGTATTGTACGAATACAGCAAACTCTTCAATCTGTTTACCAGATACTTCATCTTTGAATATGCCAATTACCTTTTTACTGATGCTTGTTTCTAAACCAGGGGAAAGGGGATGGTCTTTTGGATAGTCGCTAGTGTCGAATCTACTTCTAATGTCAGGAAATATATCAGCGTAGAAGTTCGAATCTTAATTTCATAGGCTAAAGAATCCGTATCTGTAAAGAGTAACCTTGCTTTATCTTCAAACTATTTCTTGATGTAATTATAATGAAAATCGTACATTATAGTTTTACTCAAGTCTAAAATACAAATGCTAAGATATATAGGCTTGTAGTAATATAGCTTCGTCCGTTTCATGTGAATAGCGATTAGGTTTTCATCAAAAATCGTTCGAGTCTCGTAATTCGTTCTCGCTGCTAGCTTAATGGCTTCCTTCTCACTGCAAACCAGTTTTATGTCTACACGAGCCTCTATATGTTCACATGTCTTGCCAACTATATTTTCACATGTTTTGCCAAACACACTACTGTGCCTTTCTCGAAATCGTTGGTGGCTCTGGTTCTCAGGCTGGTATTTAGATCGATATACTTTTTCAGCCAAGCACTTGCTTCGAATTCTCTTAATCTTTCTCATAACCAAAAACATTACTATTAATATTATTATTACTCTCAAACTTACTTATCACGTTAGCAACCGCTGCGACTGGGAATTCGATGCCAGACCAAATAAGTTTCTCGGACCGTATTGTTAATTCTTTCGTGATTCTTTCTGAATCTTTCTAAACAGGATTTAAGGCTCGCGCCGACCAAAAATGACAGACGCGCCGCCGCTGAAAGTCGGCGCAGTGGTCTACTATATATATGCTGAGTAAATCCCGCTTTGAGACCGAGGACGGTAAAAGCGCACCCGCTACAGACCGTCGGAAAACAAACATTAAACCGCTTTGAGACCGTCATGTAATGATATGGACAATTACTCTACCACTTTATACGCTTCGTGTAGAAGTGATTAAAGGCTGACCTACATGACCTACACCAAAAACCTTTTGCGTCGTGATGTGTAAAATAGGATTTGTCCAGCTGCATTGGCGAAAAGATACGCATCTGGAAGCCGTTACACGCCGTGTCTTTCACTAGTGGAGTTCATTAGAGCGTTCTAATTACGTAAGACAAATGAAGTTAAGAACGAACTTGTTCTGTTTGTCTTGTTTTTGATTTTATGTAAAAACGTATTTCAAAAGGGGCGACTTATTCTTGACTAGCTGGGGAACCATGCGTTGCACTGGTTGAGACAGGTTTTGGGCTATGTATGAATATGGTCTGTATAGACACTGCTGCGCACGCAGCACACCTGATCGACTGTGCAAACGATTAGGTCAGTGTTCTGAGTGTTGCGTCAAGAGATGCTTTTAACAGATAATATTATATAAAATGTCTCATTATCCGATTCACAAAATGGGGTGGATGATACCCAAAATTGATAAATCTGCAAGAACACAACCGGGATTCGTTTCGTGGGAGATGAATGAAGCTGCGTGGGACCGCAAAGACAAATGGGCGGTTTAAGATGGGAGTTTTTTGCCTATTCATTCTCACGAGACAGTTGCTTTACCGTTAGGCTTAGGTGTCCGAATGCCACCTTCGTTTATGGTGACAATTCCAAGATCTCTAAAATTCTTAATATCGAGTAAAATGCCTTCCGCGAATCCTGTTATGGTATTGCTTAGCAAGCGGGGTGCCGCCTGCTTCTGGACTGGGTGTATTAGGTGTAACTTTTCTAAGTACCGTCGTAGCCGCACCAGCTGCAACAATCGTGGTATCTGTATCCGCTGGAGCCTGAGCATTGTGTTGGGTAGGAAAGCAAATCCGCTGAATATTATCGCTACGGCTAGAAAAACATGAAAAAAATCAAGATTATAGCCGGAGGGAAACTCAATTCAATTAGCGACCTTGTTTCGAAAGCATTATATGATAATGATACCTCAGAATTGGAATATTCTGTTACTCTAAGTGAATTCGTGAAATTTAATTAAATCAAGGAAGAGGTTAAAAGTAAAAGCAATGCCAACATAGATGAAGCGACGAAACAATCGCTTATTACGGAAGAGGCATTCTAAAACGTTTAATAAATCATTATTAGAACCTTAGAATTTATATACTAGATTTAGCTACAAAATATTTAAAAGAATACCCCTCGAACAAAAAATTTACGGAATACACTCTACAGGTGACCGATTTTACATCGCGGACAGCCCAATCACGATCGAAAGTGATGATATAACTATCGGGGATGTCACCTATAAGGGAACTCCAGGACTTTGGAATTGTTAACTATGGTAAATCCAGACTAGACGATATATGACATATAAACGATCTCAAAGATTCGAGTGAGATTATGCATGTGACAAACGCAATTCGTCGACCTGATAATCCGAACAAGCCCAAGTCAGAAGCAGTAAATATAGGGAAATCATTAAACCGATATGGGATCTGCGATGAGTTACTTCGACAAAATGCGATAACTGTGTTAGAGTATTTAATGATACAATTATAAAATGATTGTCGTAACTGAGAACAGATTTATTAAAAGATACGTTGTAGGAGGCGCTGGAATATTTGAGACAATATCAGGATTTTTCAAAAGAATATTTTCTTCGAATGCGGCTAGACAGGTAGCATCACCGCATTGAGCGCTGGGAAAGACGCTGCAACGGAGATTAATAAAAATGCTCTCGATGTTGGTAAGGAAATGCAGGAAAGCGATTGGTGGATAAAGCAGCAGCAGAGATGTTTAGTCCACCGCCGCCGCAAGCAGCCGTACTTAACCAACGGAGCAAGGATTTCTAAAGGGTATACCCCAACGGAAATACGGCACTTAGTCGAGGTAGCGAGGAAAAGTCAAAGAGTTTAATATCCAAAGATAGAAATACGATTATAAATAATTTACTGTCCGGCCACGGTGGCGCCGTGTCGATCCGAGATCTGGTGAGTGGGTCTGGAATGAAGTTGGCTTAAAAAATATTTTTTTGGTATATCAAAATGCAGTAAGCTATTCTAAGATTTACTGAAAATATTATTATAGATGAGGGAGTCGAGAGATACAAGTGGCACGATACTGGTAGCGAGAACTAATCTGAACAGCGCTGGGGAAATTCGCATCAATATAGAACTTCAAGAACTGTTCAGCCATCCATCAGAGTCTTATCTGCTATTCGAAGGCAGGCCGAATAAAGCAGATGGAACAGCTTACGCCAATGCCGACGCTGCTGCCATTACCAACGACCGGCTCAAGCACCTTTTCAGCCAAATGCCGTATTCACTGTCAAATCAAGAAGTCGAAGGCGTGTTTCATCCGGGACAATCCACGACTATGCTGTACCTACTGAAATATCTCAACGACTTCGCTCTCGCACAAGGACTTAACCAATTATGGACTAAAGACATAGCCGCGCCTGCCGTCATAGCCGACAACTCTGGATTCGCGATCAAGACAGGGCACATTTCATCGTGCCTCTGGGGCACATAAGATAGTCTATGGTATGAAACAGACTTTGACGCTCGTTCGTAAGTCTGATGACGATGCTATTTTCAGGGCAAATGCAGCAGTGGCTGGTAAAGTCAACATTAGTCCAAATTTTATGGTTTATACCGCATGTCATTTCGTCTGATATGGAAAGAATGCAGCTGTATAAAATGATTGGCAATCAAATCAAATTGAATCAAAGGCAACGTTACCAGTATAGCCTACCGAGCTCATCATTGCGACACCATAACCGTTCCTCAATCTAATACATCTACTTGGCGACTTAGCGTGAAGACATCACTGGAAAAACAGTGGTATATCATCGCTGGAAGTGGCAATCAAGATGCTAATCCATCAATTTTCGATCACTGCGATATCAAGATCATGTATGTGATGACGAACCAAGAAAGATACCCAGCAGTCGACTACAACCTATCATTCCCGAATCTGCAATTTTCGAGACCTTACAGAGATGACATTTAGCGAGAAATTCTATGGGATAGATCAGCTCGTGACTTCTGAGTCAGCCGGCAACATTACGCCGGCTGAATATAAAGATTTACATCCGCTATTCGTCTTCGATGTGAGTAAGCAATATGAGCGGTTAAAGTCATCTGTCCAGATCCAGATCAAGATCAAGGCAACTTTCGATGCATGCGGTGCCAGCTGGAACGGAAGCTTATGCAGTTGTCATTTCAGATAAATTGCTAAACTTCCAATCAGACGGTCAGAAAATGAGCGTAGTATATTAAAGAGAAAAATTTCTATTATAAAAACATGAAGCTTCCTGAACTGAAATCACTAATGAAAGAACACGGTCTAACAAGCTGGTTAGTTATAGAAAAGCTGAAAATTATAAGTGTACTGGTTGAGAATGGAATAATTCCAGAGATGAAGAAACCAGAGAAAGAACAACAGGAGATCGATATAAGATACATGTATCTTAGAGAAATAAGAACGAATCCGACAGCTGTCGATATCTTTGACTTGGAAACGGGTGACCTTGTAAAGTATCCGTCATTGTTCAAATCGGCAAGACCGCATAAGACGCGCGGTAAACTATTAAAAAACCTTGATGGAAAAGTGTGGAGAGAGATGTGTGAGGATCAGAAAGACATTATTTTTAATGAAATAGTCATTACAAATTATTTACATTAATCCTGTTTTTTAAGGATGAGATTCTTTGCAAAATAAACGTATTTCCAGCTTTCGTACTTTCTACTAATACAACTTTCCTCTACTCTTAATTGTATGGACGGTTGTATGGAAGATATTTCCGATGAATATACTGCATGTTAAATCTAGCACGACACTGCCCGGAATATATATTAGTGTTAGAGGGTCGATTGGATTATCGCCTAAATAATAAAATCCGGTTGTTATATCCGTTGATCCATACGCAGTTAACAATTTTGGGAACATCTTCGGCGCTTCATCTTCCTGTTTTTGATTAAAAAATAGACATTTGTTCAACCTGCGAATCTTTATATTTCTTATTCAAGGCCGCTTTTATATCAGGATCGTGCAGGTGCTTTTTCATACGTTCCAAAATATTTTGAAACATACGGATAGTCCCCAATTCTTCCGCAGTCGGTTCCAAATACCTATCGTGCATCACTACCGGTATACTATAACCTACAATGAGGCCATCAGTCTTACCAAAGCCATTATCTGGTGATATTCCCCAGCTTTTTAATACTGGAGTAGCGATATGAAAATCATCTTGGTCACCGTTCGGGTATCATATTTTATCTTAATTCGTTGACCAAAGTTGCTCGTCTTATTCACGAATTTAAATATCATTTTATTTGGAAGAGACGTTTCATATGTGGCAAACATTTTTCATCTTTATGTAGAGAAAGTTTTCTTTTACGTTCAAATAGAAAAAAATTCAGTATATTTTTTTTATAAAGTCTTATTCATGATATTTAAAATGGGTACTCGTAAATTTAAAGATTTCTCAACAATGGAAGAAGACGTAATTTACACGGTTAAAACGAAGCAATATCTATACGGCGCAGTAGGCGTTTTCTACCTGATTACGCCGGATGAGACGTGAGCATATTTGAAGGGCCATTGCTCGCCAAGTTGGGAACGAATAAAGAGAACAAGACATTTACTTTTACAAAAACGAACATAGAAACGGAACCGGAATACATCACACCGTCTATCGTAGTATCTGGAGACAATGATGTTGTTAATCGCAGTTAATCGTTTAGATTTTCAATGATGTTTCTCATTGAAAATCGTAGCGAATTTAATAATTGTACACAAATAACTGTATCACGCTTAATCCGGGCTTATCCGGTTCAGCGTTGAGGCACTGTAACTCATAGGTCTGATATTTTCCAACGGAATCGATCAAAAATTCTTGGTAAGTATTTCCTAAATAAGACGGACTAGACGATATGTGTCACTTATGGTGTCATTGTCCTTCATCACTGTACGCTTTTATCAACCAGTTGGATATCCTATCTCCGTTTTTACTCCTTCCTTTCAAGCCGATTTTCTAGATTCGTACTGCGCTTGGGCACTTGATGATAACCACGAACCGGCGTAAGCATCAGGCACCCATTCTCCTTTGCCTTTGAACGCATTGAAAGGCTTTGTTATTTAGCAATGCTGAACTAGCGTTCGCTTGAAAACCATAATTACTAGTATTCAAAGCTAATCTCGACACGTAACCGACGAAACATTTTGTTCCTTGCGTGAACTCGGTCAGGGTTGGTTTCCACTGTAGCATGCAGATGGCACCAGGGCCCATGGATATAACATGAAATCTCCAATAATTAGACGAAGTGCGAAATGTAAACTCCCTCAAATATCTGAAGGCGAGGATATCCGTTTGAGGGGTTGAAACTTGGAATATCTTTAAATACTAATTCCATCGTTACTAGCTTGAACTTTCCAACTAGCGATATATTCATCAACGTTCCGTTCTGGCTGGCGATGATGTAAATTCCCGACATTGATAGAGGAATGGGGTACTTAATCTGTATCGAAACATTGGTGGTGTTTCAGAGACCCAAATATCGGGGTAGTAAAAAGCGTTTTGAAATGCCCTCCATGGGCTGAATTCGTGACCGAGCACACTGCGATGTTTGCTAGCACTAGCTTCGTAAGTTAAACCGTTTATTATTGTCACATCAGCAGTCATGGTTGGAGCCGCTGCCACGGATGCTCTCAGGTAATCGGTGACAGAATTATTCGTTATCGCCTGATTGACTAAGGTTTCAACTTGACCAAAGCTCGCAGCCTGGCTGGCGATGACTGGTGGATGAATTTTATCGAGCTTTTATCGAGTTGCCGCTCATTTCCAAATCACCGTCCATAGCGTTCATTCCATCTCGTTTTAGAAAGGTATTACTCGCTTGAGACAGAGTAACACATCCAGATACTATTCTTTGCATTGATCCAGCATCGGTTCTTCAAAATTTATCGATTGGCATCTTTGTATGTATATATTATTATTTAATACAAATCGTTAATAGCTTCTTGAAATTTGCATCCAACGTTGTTCGTCTTCTTGAATACATACAAACATAAATGACCGCAAAAGACTTCACCGTTGGATTGTATTTGTTCGCTGTTGTAGAACAGCGGTCTTCGTAGATAGTTTATCAATTCAGTAGGAGTAGGTAGTCCGTAGCTGTCAAAATAGATCTTATCATTGGCGTGCTTGATGCAACACGTGCAATGTGTCCCTTTGCCGTCAGAATCATCGAGATTAAGGATGCCACACTCGTTCGCTCTTGGTTTTTTTGTAACTCGTCTCTTAGAAAAACTCCTAAGAAATTATTTATATTTAGTTTCCTCACCGCTTCGATTAGATCCACGTTAGACAAATCAATGTTAGGTAGTCAATGCCTTCGACATCGATTAGTTTAGTGATCATTTTAAATTTATGGAATAATGTCCATATGCTAGAGTGTGAATTCCATTTTCCTGAATAACTCGTTTGTTGTCGTCTGCTGAGAGGGCTACCTTATTTATTTCTTCGGTGTAGACATCGTGAAGATGCGATCGAATAACATTCATTTTTCTCGATTGTTCTCTCTTATGGAATAGGCAGTCTTTGTAATCTTCGTGAGTGATAGATTTCTCGACGACATTCTTCTTCTTCACTCCTTTGCATTTCGTGTGGTCCGTTCCAACCGTATTGTACGAATACAGCAAACTCTTCAATCTGTTTACCAGATACTTCATCTTTGAATATGCCAATTACCTTTTTACTGATGCTTGTTTCTAAACCAGGGGAAAGGGGATGGTCTTTTGGATAGTCGCTAGTGTCGAATCTACTTCTAATGTCAGGAAATATATCAGCGTAGAAGTTCGAATGTTAATTTCATAGGCTAAAGAATCCGTATCTGTAAAGAGTAACCTTGCTTTATCTTCAAACTATTTCTTGATGTAATTATAATGAAAATCGTACATTATAGTTTTACTCAAGTCTAAAATACAAATGCTAAGATATATAGGCTTGTAGTAATATAGCTTCGTCCGTTTCATGTGAATAGCGATTAGGTTTTCATCAAAAATCGTTCGAGTCTCGTAATTCGTTCTCGCTGCTAGCTTAATGGCTTCCTTCTCACTGCAAACCAGTTTTATGTCTACACGAGCCTCTATATGTTCACATGTCTTGCCAACTATATTTTCACATGTTTTGCCAAACACACTACTGTGCCTTTCTCGAAATCGTTGGTGGCTCTGGTTCTCAGGCTGGTATTTAGATCGATATACTTTTTCAGCCAAGCACTTGCTTCGAATTCTCTTAATCTTTCTCATAACCAAAAACATTACTATTAATATTATTATTACTCTCAAACTTACTTATCACGTTAGCAACCGCTGCGACTGGGAATTCGATGCCAGACCAAATAAGTTTCTCGGACCGTATTGTTAATTCTTTCGTGATTCTTTCTGAATCTTTCTAAACAGGATTTAAGGCTCGCGCCGACCAAAAATGACAGACGCGCCGCCGCTGAAAGTCGGCGCAGTGGTCTACTATATATATGCTGAGTAAATCCCGCTTTGAGACCGAGGACGGTAAAAGCGCACCCGCTACAGACCGTCGGAAAACAAACATTAAACCGCTTTGAGACCGTCATGTAATGATATGGACAATTACTCTACCACTTTATACGCTTCGTGTAGAAGTGATTAAAGGCTGACCTACATGACCTACACCAAAAACCTTTTGCGTCGTGATGTGTAAAATAGGATTTGTCCAGCTGCATTGGCGAAAAGATACGCATCTGGAAGCCGTTACACGCCGTGTCTTTCACTAGTGGAGTTCATTAGAGCGTTCTAATTACGTAAGACAAATGAAGTTAAGAACGAACTTGTTCTGTTTGTCTTGTTTTTGATTTTATGTAAAAACGTATTTCAAAAGGGGCGACTTATTCTTGACTAGCTGGGGAACCATGCGTTGCACTGGTTGAGACAGGTTTTGGGCTATGTATGAATATGGTCTGTATAGACACTGCTGCGCACGCAGCACACCTGATCGACTGTGCAAACGATTAGGTCAGTGTTCTGAGTGTTGCGTCAAGAGATGCTTTTAACAGATAATATTATATAAAATGTCTCATTATCCGATTCACAAAATGGGGTGGATGATACCCAAAATTGATAAATCTGCAAGAACACAACCGGGATTCGTTTCGTGGGAGATGAATGAAGCTGCGTGGGACCGCAAAGACAAATGGGCGGTTTAAGATGGGAGTTTTTTGCCTATTCATTCTCACGAGACAGTTGCTTTACCGTTAGGCTTAGGTGTCCGAATGCCACCTTCGTTTATGGTGACAATTCCAAGATCTCTAAAATTCTTAATATCGAGTAAAATGCCTTCCGCGAATCCTGTTATGGTATTGCTTAGCAAGCGGGGTGCCGCCTGCTTCTGGACTGGGTGTATTAGGTGTAACTTTTCTAAGTACCGTCGTAGCCGCACCAGCTGCAACAATCGTGGTATCTGTATCCGCTGGAGCCTGAGCATTGTGTTGGGTAGGAAAGCAAATCCGCTGAATATTATCGCTACGGCTAGAAAAACATGAAAAAAATCAAGATTATAGCCGGAGGGAAACTCAATTCAATTAGCGACCTTGTTTCGAAAGCATTATATGATAATGATACCTCAGAATTGGAATATTCTGTTACTCTAAGTGAATTCGTGAAATTTAATTAAATCAAGGAAGAGGTTAAAAGTAAAAGCAATGCCAACATAGATGAAGCGACGAAACAATCGCTTATTACGGAAGAGGCATTCTAAAACGTTTAATAAATCATTATTAGAACCTTAGAATTTATATACTAGATTTAGCTACAAAATATTTAAAAGAATACCCCTCGAACAAAAAATTTACGGAATACACTCTACAGGTGACCGATTTTACATCGCGGACAGCCCAATCACGATCGAAAGTGATGATATAACTATCGGGGATGTCACCTATAAGGGAACTCCAGGACTTTGGAATTGTTAACTATGGTAAATCCAGACTAGACGATATATGACATATAAACGATCTCAAAGATTCGAGTGAGATTATGCATGTGACAAACGCAATTCGTCGACCTGATAATCCGAACAAGCCCAAGTCAGAAGCAGTAAATATAGGGAAATCATTAAACCGATATGGGATCTGCGATGAGTTACTTCGACAAAATGCGATAACTGTGTTAGAGTATTTAATGATACAATTATAAAATGATTGTCGTAACTGAGAACAGATTTATTAAAAGATACGTTGTAGGAGGCGCTGGAATATTTGAGACAATATCAGGATTTTTCAAAAGAATATTTTCTTCGAATGCGGCTAGACAGGTAGCATCACCGCATTGAGCGCTGGGAAAGACGCTGCAACGGAGATTAATAAAAATGCTCTCGATGTTGGTAAGGAAATGCAGGAAAGCGATTGGTGGATAAAGCAGCAGCAGAGATGTTTAGTCCACCGCCGCCGCAAGCAGCCGTACTTAACCAACGGAGCAAGGATTTCTAAAGGGTATACCCCAACGGAAATACGGCACTTAGTCGAGGTAGCGAGGAAAAGTCAAAGAGTTTAATATCCAAAGATAGAAATACGATTATAAATAATTTACTGTCCGGCCACGGTGGCGCCGTGTCGATCCGAGATCTGGTGAGTGGGTCTGGAATGAAGTTGGCTTAAAAAATATTTTTTTGGTATATCAAAATGCAGTAAGCTATTCTAAGATTTACTGAAAATATTATTATAGATGAGGGAGTCGAGAGATACAAGTGGCACGATACTGGTAGCGAGAACTAATCTGAACAGCGCTGGGGAAATTCGCATCAATATAGAACTTCAAGAACTGTTCAGCCATCCATCAGAGTCTTATCTGCTATTCGAAGGCAGGCCGAATAAAGCAGATGGAACAGCTTACGCCAATGCCGACGCTGCTGCCATTACCAACGACCGGCTCAAGCACCTTTTCAGCCAAATGCCGTATTCACTGTCAAATCAAGAAGTCGAAGGCGTGTTTCATCCGGGACAATCCACGACTATGCTGTACCTACTGAAATATCTCAACGACTTCGCTCTCGCACAAGGACTTAACCAATTATGGACTAAAGACATAGCCGCGCCTGCCGTCATAGCCGACAACTCTGGATTCGCGATCAAGACAGGGCACATTTCATCGTGCCTCTGGGGCACATAAGATAGTCTATGGTATGAAACAGACTTTGATGCTCGTTCGTAAGTCTGATGACGATGCTATTTTCTGGGCAAATGCAGCAGTGGCTGGTAAAGTCAACATTAGTCCAAATTTTATGGTTTATACCGCATGTCATTTCGTCTGATATGGAAAGAATGCAGCTGTATAAAATGATTGGCAATCAAATCAAATTGAATCAAAGGCAACGTTACCAGTATAGCCTACCGAGCTCATCATTGCGACACCATAACCGTTCCTCAATCTAATACATCTACTTGGCGACTTAGCGTGAAGACATCACTGGAAAAACAGTGGTATATCATCGCTGGAAGTGGCAATCAAGATGCTAATCCATCAATTTTCGATCACTGCGATATCAAGATCATGTATGTGATGACGAACCAAGAAAGATACCCAGCAGTCGACTACAACCTATCATTCCCGAATCTGCAATTTTCGAGACCTTACAGAGATGACATTTAGCGAGAAATTCTATGGGATAGATCAGCTCGTGACTTCTGAGTCAGCCGGCAACATTACGCCGGCTGAATATAAAGATTTACATCCGCTATTCGTCTTCGATGTGAGTAAGCAATATGAGCGGTTAAAGTCATCTGTCCAGATCCAGATCAAGATCAAGGCAACTTTCGATGCATGCGGTGCCAGCTGGAACGGAAGCTTATGCAGTTGTCATTTCAGATAAATTGCTAAACTTCCAATCAGACGGTCAGAAAATGAGCGTAGTATATTAAAGAGAAAAATTTCTATTATAAAAACATGAAGCTTCCTGAACTGAAATCACTAATGAAAGAACACGGTCTAACAAGCTGGTTAGTTATAGAAAAGCTGAAAATTATAAGTGTACTGGTTGAGAATGGAATAATTCCAGAGATGAAGAAACCAGAGAAAGAACAACAGGAGATCGATATAAGATACATGTATCTTAGAGAAATAAGAACGAATCCGACAGCTGTCGATATCTTTGACTTGGAAACGGGTGACCTTGTAAAGTATCCGTCATTGTTCAAATCGGCAAGACCGCATAAGACGCGCGGTAAACTATTAAAAAACCTTGATGGAAAAGTGTGGAGAGAGATGTGTGAGGATCAGAAAGACATTATTTTTAATGAAATAGTCATTACAAATTATTTACATTAATCCTGTTTTTTAAGGATGAGATTCTTTGCAAAATAAACGTATTTCCAGCTTTCGTACTTTCTACTAATACAACTTTCCTCTACTCTTAATTGTATGGACGGTTGTATGGAAGATATTTCCGATGAATATACTGCATGTTAAATCTAGCACGACACTGCCCGGAATATATATTAGTGTTAGAGGGTCGATTGGATTATCGCCTAAATAATAAAATCCGGTTGTTATATCCGTTGATCCATACGCAGTTAACAATTTTGGGAACATCTTCGGCGCTTCATCTTCCTGTTTTTGATTAAAAAATAGACATTTGTTCAACCTGCGAATCTTCATATTTCTTATTCAAGGCCGCTTTTATATCAGGATCGTGCAGGTGCTTTTTCATACGTTCCAAAATATTTTGAAACATACGGATAGTCCCCAATTCTTCCGCAGTCGGTTCCAAATACCTATCGTGCATCACTACCGGTATACTATAACCTACAATGAGGCCATCAGTCTTACCAAAGCCATTATCTGGTGATATTCCCCAGCTTTTTAATACTGGAGTAGCGATATGAAAATCATCTTGGTCACCGTTCGGGTATCATATTTTATCTTAATTCGTTGACCAAAGTTGCTCGTCTTATTCACGAATTTAAATATCATTTTATTTGGAAGAGACGTTTCATATGTGGCAAACATTTTTCATCTTTATGTAGAGAAAGTTTTCTTTTACGTTCAAATAGAAAAAAATTCAGTATATTTTTTTTATAAAGTCTTATTCATGATATTTAAAATGGGTACTCGTAAATTTAAAGATTTCTCAACAATGGAAGAAGACGTAATTTACACGGTTAAAACGAAGCAATATCTATACGGCGCAGTAGGCGTTTTCTACCTGATTACGCCGGATGAGACGTGAGCATATTTGAAGGGCCATTGCTCGCCAAGTTGGGAACGAATAAAGAGAACAAGACATTTACTTTTACAAAAACGAACATAGAAACGGAACCGGAATACATCACACCGTCTATCGTAGTATCTGGAGACAATGATGTTGTTAATCGCAGTTAATCGTTTAGATTTTCAATGATGTTTCTCATTGAAAATCGTAGCGAATTTAATAATTGTACACAAATAACTGTATCACGCTTAATCCGGGCTTATCCGGTTCAGCGTTGAGGCACTGTAACTCATAGGTCTGATATTTTCCAACGGAATCGATCAAAAATTCTTGGTAAGTATTTCCTAAATAAGACGGACTAGACGATATGTGTCACTTATGGTGTCATTGTCCTTCATCACTGTACGCTTTTATCAACCAGTTGGATATCCTATCTCCGTTTTTACTCCTTCCTTTCAAGCCGATTTTCTAGATTCGTACTGCGCTTGGGCACTTGATGATAACCACGAACCGGCGTAAGCATCAGGCACCCATTCTCCTTTGCCTTTGAACGCATTGAAAGGCTTTGTTATTTAGCAATGCTGAACTAGCGTTCGCTTGAAAACCATAATTACTAGTATTCAAAGCTAATCTCGACACGTAACCGACGAAACATTTTGTTCCTTGCGTGAACTCGGTCAGGGTTGGTTTCCACTGTAGCATGCAGATGGCACCAGGGCCCATGGATATAACATGAAATCTCCAATAATTAGACGAAGTGCGAAATGTAAACTCCCTCAAATATCTGAAGGCGAGGATATCCGTTTGAGGGGTTGAAACTTGGAATATCTTTAAATACTAATTCCATCGTTACTAGCTTGAACTTTCCAACTAGCGATATATTCATCAACGTTCCGTTCTGGCTGGCGATGATGTAAATTCCCGACATTGATAGAGGAATGGGGTACTTAATCTGTATCGAAACATTGGTGGTGTTTCAGAGACCCAAATATCGGGGTAGTAAAAAGCGTTTTGAAATGCCCTCCATGGGCTGAATTCGTGACCGAGCACACTGCGATGTTTGCTAGCACTAGCTTCGTAAGTTAAACCGTTTATTATTGTCACATCAGCAGTCATGGTTGGAGCCGCTGCCACGGATGCTCTCAGGTAATCGGTGACAGAATTATTCGTTATCGCCTGATTGACTAAGGTTTCAACTTGACCAAAGCTCGCAGCCTGGCTGGCGATGACTGGTGGATGAATTTTATCGAGCTTTTATCGAGTTGCCGCTCATTTCCAAATCACCGTCCATAGCGTTCATTCCATCTCGTTTTAGAAAGGTATTACTCGCTTGAGACAGAGTAACACATCCAGATACTATTCTTTGCATTGATCCAGCATCGGTTCTTCAAAATTTATCGATTGGCATCTTTGTATGTATATATTATTATTTAATACAAATCGTTAATAGCTTCTTGAAATTTGCATCCAACGTTGTTCGTCTTCTTGAATACATACAAACATAAATGACCGCAAAAGACTTCACCGTTGGATTGTATTTGTTCGCTGTTGTAGAACAGCGGTCTTCGTAGATAGTTTATCAATTCAGTAGGAGTAGGTAGTCCGTAGCTGTCAAAATAGATCTTATCATTGGCGTGCTTGATGCAACACGTGCAATGTGTCCCTTTGCCGTCAGAATCATCGAGATTAAGGATGCCACACTCGTTCGCTCTTGGTTTTTTTGTAACTCGTCTCTTAGAAAAACTCCTAAGAAATTATTTATATTTAGTTTCCTCACCGCTTCGATTAGATCCACGTTAGACAAATCAATGTTAGGTAGTCAATGCCTTCGACATCGATTAGTTTAGTGATCATTTTAAATTTATGGAATAATGTCCATATGCTAGAGTGTGAATTCCATTTTCCTGAATAACTCGTTTGTTGTCGTCTGCTGAGAGGGCTACCTTATTTATTTCTTCGGTGTAGACATCGTGAAGATGCGATCGAATAACATTCATTTTTCTCGATTGTTCTCTCTTATGGAATAGGCAGTCTTTGTAATCTTCGTGAGTGATAGATTTCTCGACGACATTCTTCTTCTTCACTCCTTTGCATTTCGTGTGGTCCGTTCCAACCGTATTGTACGAATACAGCAAACTCTTCAATCTGTTTACCAGATACTTCATCTTTGAATATGCCAATTACCTTTTTACTGATGCTTGTTTCTAAACCAGGGGAAAGGGGATGGTCTTTTGGATAGTCGCTAGTGTCGAATCTACTTCTAATGTCAGGAAATATATCAGCGTAGAAGTTCGAATCTTAATTTCATAGGCTAAAGAATCCGTATCTGTAAAGAGTAACCTTGCTTTATCTTCAAACTATTTCTTGATGTAATTATAATGAAAATCGTACATTATAGTTTTACTCAAGTCTAAAATACAAATGCTAAGATATATAGGCTTGTAGTAATATAGCTTCGTCCGTTTCATGTGAATAGCGATTAGGTTTTCATCAAAAATCGTTCGAGTCTCGTAATTCGTTCTCGCTGCTAGCTTAATGGCTTCCTTCTCACTGCAAACCAGTTTTATGTCTACACGAGCCTCTATATGTTCACATGTCTTGCCAACTATATTTTCACATGTTTTGCCAAACACACTACTGTGCCTTTCTCGAAATCGTTGGTGGCTCTGGTTCTCAGGCTGGTATTTAGATCGATATACTTTTTCAGCCAAGCACTTGCTTCGAATTCTCTTAATCTTTCTCATAACCAAAAACATTACTATTAATATTATTATTACTCTCAAACTTACTTATCACGTTAGCAACCGCTGCGACTGGGAATTCGATGCCAGACCAAATAAGTTTCTCGGACCGTATTGTTAATTCTTTCGTGATTCTTTCTGAATCTTTCTAAACAGGATTTAAGGCTCGCGCCGACCAAAAATGACAGACGCGCCGCCGCTGAAAGTCGGCGCAGTGGTCTACTATATATATGCTGAGTAAATCCCGCTTTGAGACCGAGGACGGTAAAAGCGCACCCGCTACAGACCGTCGGAAAACAAACATTAAACCGCTTTGAGACCGTCATGTAATGATATGGACAATTACTCTACCACTTTATACGCTTCGTGTAGAAGTGATTAAAGGCTGACCTACATGACCTACACCAAAAACCTTTTGCGTCGTGATGTGTAAAATAGGATTTGTCCAGCTGCATTGGCGAAAAGATACGCATCTGGAAGCCGTTACACGCCGTGTCTTTCACTAGTGGAGTTCATTAGAGCGTTCTAATTACGTAAGACAAATGAAGTTAAGAACGAACTTGTTCTGTTTGTCTTGTTTTTGATTTTATGTAAAAACGTATTTCAAAAGGGGCGACTTATTCTTGACTAGCTGGGGAACCATGCGTTGCACTGGTTGAGACAGGTTTTGGGCTATGTATGAATATGGTCTGTATAGACACTGCTGCGCACGCAGCACACCTGATCGACTGTGCAAACGATTAGGTCAGTGTTCTGAGTGTTGCGTCAAGAGATGCTTTTAACAGATAATATTATATAAAATGTCTCATTATCCGATTCACAAAATGGGGTGGATGATACCCAAAATTGATAAATCTGCAAGAACACAACCGGGATTCGTTTCGTGGGAGATGAATGAAGCTGCGTGGGACCGCAAAGACAAATGGGCGGTTTAAGATGGGAGTTTTTTGCCTATTCATTCTCACGAGACAGTTGCTTTACCGTTAGGCTTAGGTGTCCGAATGCCACCTTCGTTTATGGTGACAATTCCAAGATCTCTAAAATTCTTAATATCGAGTAAAATGCCTTCCGCGAATCCTGTTATGGTATTGCTTAGCAAGCGGGGTGCCGCCTGCTTCTGGACTGGGTGTATTAGGTGTAACTTTTCTAAGTACCGTCGTAGCCGCACCAGCTGCAACAATCGTGGTATCTGTATCCGCTGGAGCCTGAGCATTGTGTTGGGTAGGAAAGCAAATCCGCTGAATATTATCGCTACGGCTAGAAAAACATGAAAAAAATCAAGATTATAGCCGGAGGGAAACTCAATTCAATTAGCGACCTTGTTTCGAAAGCATTATATGATAATGATACCTCAGAATTGGAATATTCTGTTACTCTAAGTGAATTCGTGAAATTTAATTAAATCAAGGAAGAGGTTAAAAGTAAAAGCAATGCCAACATAGATGAAGCGACGAAACAATCGCTTATTACGGAAGAGGCATTCTAAAACGTTTAATAAATCATTATTAGAACCTTAGAATTTATATACTAGATTTAGCTACAAAATATTTAAAAGAATACCCCTCGAACAAAAAATTTACGGAATACACTCTACAGGTGACCGATTTTACATCGCGGACAGCCCAATCACGATCGAAAGTGATGATATAACTATCGGGGATGTCACCTATAAGGGAACTCCAGGACTTTGGAATTGTTAACTATGGTAAATCCAGACTAGACGATATATGACATATAAACGATCTCAAAGATTCGAGTGAGATTATGCATGTGACAAACGCAATTCGTCGACCTGATAATCCGAACAAGCCCAAGTCAGAAGCAGTAAATATAGGGAAATCATTAAACCGATATGGGATCTGCGATGAGTTACTTCGACAAAATGCGATAACTGTGTTAGAGTATTTAATGATACAATTATAAAATGATTGTCGTAACTGAGAACAGATTTATTAAAAGATACGTTGTAGGAGGCGCTGGAATATTTGAGACAATATCAGGATTTTTCAAAAGAATATTTTCTTCGAATGCGGCTAGACAGGTAGCATCACCGCATTGAGCGCTGGGAAAGACGCTGCAACGGAGATTAATAAAAATGCTCTCGATGTTGGTAAGGAAATGCAGGAAAGCGATTGGTGGATAAAGCAGCAGCAGAGATGTTTAGTCCACCGCCGCCGCAAGCAGCCGTACTTAACCAACGGAGCAAGGATTTCTAAAGGGTATACCCCAACGGAAATACGGCACTTAGTCGAGGTAGCGAGGAAAAGTCAAAGAGTTTAATATCCAAAGATAGAAATACGATTATAAATAATTTACTGTCCGGCCACGGTGGCGCCGTGTCGATCCGAGATCTGGTGAGTGGGTCTGGAATGAAGTTGGCTTAAAAAATATTTTTTTGGTATATCAAAATGCAGTAAGCTATTCTAAGATTTACTGAAAATATTATTATAGATGAGGGAGTCGAGAGATACAAGTGGCACGATACTGGTAGCGAGAACTAATCTGAACAGCGCTGGGGAAATTCGCATCAATATAGAACTTCAAGAACTGTTCAGCCATCCATCAGAGTCTTATCTGCTATTCGAAGGCAGGCCGAATAAAGCAGATGGAACAGCTTACGCCAATGCCGACGCTGCTGCCATCACCAACGACCGGCTCAAGCACCTTTTCAGCCAAATGCCGTATTCACTGTCAAATCAAGAAGTCGAAGGCGTGTTTCATCCGGGACAATCCACGACTATGCTGTACCTACTGAAATATCTCAACGACTTCGCTCTCGCACAAGGACTTAACCAATTATGGACTAAAGACATAGCCGCGCCTGCCGTCATAGCCGACAACTCTGGATTCGCGATCAAGACAGGGCACATTTCATCGTGCCTCTGGGGCACATAAGATAGTCTATGGTATGAAACAGACTTTGACGCTCGTTCGTAAGTCTGATGACGATGCTATTTTCTGGGCAAATGCAGCAGTGGCTGGTAAAGTCAACATTAGTCCAAATTTTATGGTTTATACCGCATGTCATTTCGTCTGATATGGAAAGAATGCAGCTGTATAAAATGATTGGCAATCAAATCAAATTGAATCAAAGGCAACGTTACCAGTATAGCCTACCGAGCTCATCATTGCGACACCATAACCGTTCCTCAATCTAATACATCTACTTGGCGACTTAGCGTGAAGACATCACTGGAAAAACAGTGGTATATCATCGCTGGAAGTGGCAATCAAGATGCTAATCCATCAATTTTCGATCACTGCGATATCAAGATCATGTATGTGATGACGAACCAAGAAAGATACCCAGCAGTCGACTACAACCTATCATTCCCGAATCTGCAATTTTCGAGACCTTACAGAGATGACATTTAGCGAGAAATTCTATGGGATAGATCAGCTCGTGACTTCTGAGTCAGCCGGCAACATTACGCCGGCTGAATATAAAGATTTACATCCGCTATTCGTCTTCGATGTGAGTAAGCAATATGAGCGGTTAAAGTCATCTGTCCAGATCCAGATCAAGATCAAGGCAACTTTCGATGCATGCGGTGCCAGCTGGAACGGAAGCTTATGCAGTTGTCATTTCAGATAAATTGCTAAACTTCCAATCAGACGGTCAGAAAATGAGCGTAGTATATTAAAGAGAAAAATTTCTATTATAAAAACATGAAGCTTCCTGAACTGAAATCACTAATGAAAGAACACGGTCTAACAAGCTGGTTAGTTATAGAAAAGCTGAAAATTATAAGTGTACTGGTTGAGAATGGAATAATTCCAGAGATGAAGAAACCAGAGAAAGAACAACAGGAGATCGATATAAGATACATGTATCTTAGAGAAATAAGAACGAATCCGACAGCTGTCGATATCTTTGACTTGGAAACGGGTGACCTTGTAAAGTATCCGTCATTGTTCAAATCGGCAAGACCGCATAAGACGCGCGGTAAACTATTAAAAAACCTTGATGGAAAAGTGTGGAGAGAGATGTGTGAGGATCAGAAAGACATTATTTTTAATGAAATAGTCATTACAAATTATTTACATTAATCCTGTTTTTTAAGGATGAGATTCTTTGCAAAATAAACGTATTTCCAGCTTTCGTACTTTCTACTAATACAACTTTCCTCTACTCTTAATTGTATGGACGGTTGTATGGAAGATATTTCCGATGAATATACTGCATGTTAAATCTAGCACGACACTGCCCGGAATATATATTAGTGTTAGAGGGTCGATTGGATTATCGCCTAAATAATAAAATCCGGTTGTTATATCCGTTGATCCATACGCAGTTAACAATTTTGGGAACATCTTCGGCGCTTCATCTTCCTGTTTTTGATTAAAAAATAGACATTTGTTCAACCTGCGAATCTTCATATTTCTTATTCAAGGCCGCTTTTATATCAGGATCGTGCAGGTGCTTTTTCATACGTTCCAAAATATTTTGAAACATACGGATAGTCCCCAATTCTTCCGCAGTCGGTTCCAAATACCTATCGTGCATCACTACCGGTATACTATAACCTACAATGAGGCCATCAGTCTTACCAAAGCCATTATCTGGTGATATTCCCCAGCTTTTTAATACTGGAGTAGCGATATGAAAATCATCTTGGTCACCGTTCGGGTATCATATTTTATCTTAATTCGTTGACCAAAGTTGCTCGTCTTATTCACGAATTTAAATATCATTTTATTTGGAAGAGACGTTTCATATGTGGCAAACATTTTTCATCTTTATGTAGAGAAAGTTTTCTTTTACGTTCAAATAGAAAAAAATTCAGTATATTTTTTTATAAAGTCTTATTCATGATATTTAAAATGGGTACTCGTAAATTTAAAGATTTCTCAACAATGGAAGAAGACGTAATTTACACGGTTAAAACGAAGCAATATCTATACGGCGCAGTAGGCGTTTTCTACCTGATTACGCCGGATGAGACGTGAGCATATTTGAAGGGCCATTGCTCGCCAAGTTGGGAACGAATAAAGAGAACAAGACATTTACTTTTACAAAAACGAACATAGAAACGGAACCGGAATACATCACACCGTCTATCGTAGTATCTGGAGACAATGATGTTGTTAATCGCAGTTAATCGTTTAGATTTTCAATGATGTTTCTCATTGAAAATCGTAGCGAATTTAATAATTGTACACAAATAACTGTATCACGCTTAATCCGGGCTTATCCGGTTCAGCGTTGAGGCACTGTAACTCATAGGTCTGATATTTTCCAACGGAATCGATCAAAAATTCTTGGTAAGTATTTCCTAAATAAGACGGACTAGACGATATGTGTCACTTATGGTGTCATTGTCCTTCATCACTGTACGCTTTTATCAACCAGTTGGATATCCTATCTCCGTTTTTACTCCTTCCTTTCAAGCCGATTTTCTAGATTCGTACTGCGCTTGGGCACTTGATGATAACCACGAACCGGCGTAAGCATCAGGCACCCATTCTCCTTTGCCTTTGAACGCATTGAAAGGCTTTGTTATTTAGCAATGCTGAACTAGCGTTCGCTTGAAAACCATAATTACTAGTATTCAAAGCTAATCTCGACACGTAACCGACGAAACATTTTGTTCCTTGCGTGAACTCGGTCAGGGTTGGTTTCCACTGTAGCATGCAGATGGCACCAGGGCCCATGGATATAACATGAAATCTCCAATAATTAGACGAAGTGCGAAATGTAAACTCCCTCAAATATCTGAAGGCGAGGATATCCGTTTGAGGGGTTGAAACTTGGAATATCTTTAAATACTAATTCCATCGTTACTAGCTTGAACTTTCCAACTAGCGATATATTCATCAACGTTCCGTTCTGGCTGGCGATGATGTAAATTCCCGACATTGATAGAGGAATGGGGTACTTAATCTGTATCGAAACATTGGTGGTGTTTCAGAGACCCAAATATCGGGGTAGTAAAAAGCGTTTTGAAATGCCCTCCATGGGCTGAATTCGTGACCGAGCACACTGCGATGTTTGCTAGCACTAGCTTCGTAAGTTAAACCGTTTATTATTGTCACATCAGCAGTCATGGTTGGAGCCGCTGCCACGGATGCTCTCAGGTAATCGGTGACAGAATTATTCGTTATCGCCTGATTGACTAAGGTTTCAACTTGACCAAAGCTCGCAGCCTGGCTGGCGATGACTGGTGGATGAATTTTATCGAGCTTTTATCGAGTTGCCGCTCATTTCCAAATCACCGTCCATAGCGTTCATTCCATCTCGTTTTAGAAAGGTATTACTCGCTTGAGACAGAGTAACACATCCAGATACTATTCTTTGCATTGATCCAGCATCGGTTCTTCAAAATTTATCGATTGGCATCTTTGTATGTATATATTATTATTTAATACAAATCGTTAATAGCTTCTTGAAATTTGCATCCAACGTTGTTCGTCTTCTTGAATACATACAAACATAAATGACCGCAAAAGACTTCACCGTTGGATTGTATTTGTTCGCTGTTGTAGAACAGCGGTCTTCGTAGATAGTTTATCAATTCAGTAGGAGTAGGTAGTCCGTAGCTGTCAAAATAGATCTTATCATTGGCGTGCTTGATGCAACACGTGCAATGTGTCCCTTTGCCGTCAGAATCATCGAGATTAAGGATGCCACACTCGTTCGCTCTTGGTTTTTTTGTAACTCGTCTCTTAGAAAAACTCCTAAGAAATTATTTATATTTAGTTTCCTCACCGCTTCGATTAGATCCACGTTAGACAAATCAATGTTAGGTAGTCAATGCCTTCGACATCGATTAGTTTAGTGATCATTTTAAATTTATGGAATAATGTCCATATGCTAGAGTGTGAATTCCATTTTCCTGAATAACTCGTTTGTTGTCGTCTGCTGAGAGGGCTACCTTATTTATTTCTTCGGTGTAGACATCGTGAAGATGCGATCGAATAACATTCATTTTTCTCGATTGTTCTCTCTTATGGAATAGGCAGTCTTTGTAATCTTCGTGAGTGATAGATTTCTCGACGACATTCTTCTTCTTCACTCCTTTGCATTTCGTGTGGTCCGTTCCAACCGTATTGTACGAATACAGCAAACTCTTCAATCTGTTTACCAGATACTTCATCTTTGAATATGCCAATTACCTTTTTACTGATGCTTGTTTCTAAACCAGGGGAAAGGGGATGGTCTTTTGGATAGTCGCTAGTGTCGAATCTACTTCTAATGTCAGGAAATATATCAGCGTAGAAGTTCGAATCTTAATTTCATAGGCTAAAGAATCCGTATCTGTAAAGAGTAACCTTGCTTTATCTTCAAACTATTTCTTGATGTAATTATAATGAAAATCGTACATTATAGTTTTACTCAAGTCTAAAATACAAATGCTAAGATATATAGGCTTGTAGTAATATAGCTTCGTCCGTTTCATGTGAATAGCGATTAGGTTTTCATCAAAAATCGTTCGAGTCTCGTAATTCGTTCTCGCTGCTAGCTTAATGGCTTCCTTCTCACTGCAAACCAGTTTTATGTCTACACGAGCCTCTATATGTTCACATGTCTTGCCAACTATATTTTCACATGTTTTGCCAAACACACTACTGTGCCTTTCTCGAAATCGTTGGTGGCTCTGGTTCTCAGGCTGGTATTTAGATCGATATACTTTTTCAGCCAAGCACTTGCTTCGAATTCTCTTAATCTTTCTCATAACCAAAAACATTACTATTAATATTATTATTACTCTCAAACTTACTTATCACGTTAGCAACCGCTGCGACTGGGAATTCGATGCCAGACCAAATAAGTTTCTCGGACCGTATTGTTAATTCTTTCGTGATTCTTTCTGAATCTTTCTAAACAGGATTTAAGGCTCGCGCCGACCAAAAATGACAGACGCGCCGCCGCTGAAAGTCGGCGCAGTGGTCTACTATATATATGCTGAGTAAATCCCGCTTTGAGACCGAGGACGGTAAAAGCGCACCCGCTACAGACCGTCGGAAAACAAACATTAAACCGCTTTGAGACCGTCATGTAATGATATGGACAATTACTCTACCACTTTATACGCTTCGTGTAGAAGTGATTAAAGGCTGACCTACATGACCTACACCAAAAACCTTTTGCGTCGTGATGTGTAAAATAGGATTTGTCCAGCTGCATTGGCGAAAAGATACGCATCTGGAAGCCGTTACACGCCGTGTCTTTCACTAGTGGAGTTCATTAGAGCGTTCTAATTACGTAAGACAAATGAAGTTAAGAACGAACTTGTTCTGTTTGTCTTGTTTTTGATTTTATGTAAAAACGTATTTCAAAAGGGGCGACTTATTCTTGACTAGCTGGGGAACCATGCGTTGCACTGGTTGAGACAGGTTTTGGGCTATGTATGAATATGGTCTGTATAGACACTGCTGCGCACGCAGCACACCTGATCGACTGTGCAAACGATTAGGTCAGTGTTCTGAGTGTTGCGTCAAGAGATGCTTTTAACAGATAATATTATATAAAATGTCTCATTATCCGATTCACAAAATGGGGTGGATGATACCCAAAATTGATAAATCTGCAAGAACACAACCGGGATTCGTTTCGTGGGAGATGAATGAAGCTGCGTGGGACCGCAAAGACAAATGGGCGGTTTAAGATGGGAGTTTTTTGCCTATTCATTCTCACGAGACAGTTGCTTTACCGTTAGGCTTAGGTGTCCGAATGCCACCTTCGTTTATGGTGACAATTCCAAGATCTCTAAAATTCTTAATATCGAGTAAAATGCCTTCCGCGAATCCTGTTATGGTATTGCTTAGCAAGCGGGGTGCCGCCTGCTTCTGGACTGGGTGTATTAGGTGTAACTTTTCTAAGTACCGTCGTAGCCGCACCAGCTGCAACAATCGTGGTATCTGTATCCGCTGGAGCCTGAGCATTGTGTTGGGTAGGAAAGCAAATCCGCTGAATATTATCGCTACGGCTAGAAAAACATGAAAAAAATCAAGATTATAGCCGGAGGGAAACTCAATTCAATTAGCGACCTTGTTTCGAAAGCATTATATGATAATGATACCTCAGAATTGGAATATTCTGTTACTCTAAGTGAATTCGTGAAATTTAATTAAATCAAGGAAGAGGTTAAAAGTAAAAGCAATGCCAACATAGATGAAGCGACGAAACAATCGCTTATTACGGAAGAGGCATTCTAAAACGTTTAATAAATCATTATTAGAACCTTAGAATTTATATACTAGATTTAGCTACAAAATATTTAAAAGAATACCCCTCGAACAAAAAATTTACGGAATACACTCTACAGGTGACCGATTTTACATCGCGGACAGCCCAATCACGATCGAAAGTGATGATATAACTATCGGGGATGTCACCTATAAGGGAACTCCAGGACTTTGGAATTGTTAACTATGGTAAATCCAGACTAGACGATATATGACATATAAACGATCTCAAAGATTCGAGTGAGATTATGCATGTGACAAACGCAATTCGTCGACCTGATAATCCGAACAAGCCCAAGTCAGAAGCAGTAAATATAGGGAAATCATTAAACCGATATGGGATCTGCGATGAGTTACTTCGACAAAATGCGATAACTGTGTTAGAGTATTTAATGATACAATTATAAAATGATTGTCGTAACTGAGAACAGATTTATTAAAAGATACGTTGTAGGAGGCGCTGGAATATTTGAGACAATATCAGGATTTTTCAAAAGAATATTTTCTTCGAATGCGGCTAGACAGGTAGCATCACCGCATTGAGCGCTGGGAAAGACGCTGCAACGGAGATTAATAAAAATGCTCTCGATGTTGGTAAGGAAATGCAGGAAAGCGATTGGTGGATAAAGCAGCAGCAGAGATGTTTAGTCCACCGCCGCCGCAAGCAGCCGTACTTAACCAACGGAGCAAGGATTTCTAAAGGGTATACCCCAACGGAAATACGGCACTTAGTCGAGGTAGCGAGGAAAAGTCAAAGAGTTTAATATCCAAAGATAGAAATACGATTATAAATAATTTACTGTCCGGCCACGGTGGCGCCGTGTCGATCCGAGATCTGGTGAGTGGGTCTGGAATGAAGTTGGCTTAAAAAATATTTTTTTGGTATATCAAAATGCAGTAAGCTATTCTAAGATTTACTGAAAATATTATTATAGATGAGGGAGTCGAGAGATACAAGTGGCACGATACTGGTAGCGAGAACTAATCTGAACAGCGCTGGGGAAATTCGCATCAATATAGAACTTCAAGAACTGTTCAGCCATCCATCAGAGTCTTATCTGCTATTCGAAGGCAGGCCGAATAAAGCAGATGGAACAGCTTACGCCAATGCCGACGCTGCTGCCATTACCAACGACCGGCTCAAGCACCTTTTCAGCCAAATGCCGTATTCACTGTCAAATCAAGAAGTCGAAGGCGTGTTTCATCCGGGACAATCCACGACTATGCTGTACCTACTGAAATATGTCAACGACTTCGCTCTCGCACAAGGACTTAACCAATTATGGACTAAAGACATAGCCGCGCCTGCCGTCATAGCCGACAACTCTGGATTCGCGATCAAGACAGGGCACATTTCATCGTGCCTCTGGGGCACATAAGATAGTCTATGGTATGAAACAGACTTTGACGCTCGTTCGTAAGTCTGATGACGATGCTATTTTCAGGGCAAATGCAGCAGTGGCTGGTAAAGTCAACATTAGTCCAAATTTTATGGTTTATACCGCATGTCATTTCGTCTGATATGGAAAGAATGCAGCTGTATAAAATGATTGGCAATCAAATCAAATTGAATCAAAGGCAACGTTACCAGTATAGCCTACCGAGCTCATCATTGCGACACCATAACCGTTCCTCAATCTAATACATCTACTTGGCGACTTAGCGTGAAGACATCACTGGAAAAACAGTGGTATATCATCGCTGGAAGTGGCAATCAAGATGCTAATCCATCAATTTTCGATCACTGCGATATCAAGATCATGTATGTGATGACGAACCAAGAAAGATACCCAGCAGTCGACTACAACCTATCATTCCCGAATCTGCAATTTTCGAGACCTTACAGAGATGACATTTAGCGAGAAATTCTATGGGATAGATCAGCTCGTGACTTCTGAGTCAGCCGGCAACATTACGCTGGCTGAATATAAAGATTTACATCCGCTATTCGTCTTCGATGTGAGTAAGCAATATGAGCGGTTAAAGTCATCTGTCCAGATCCAGATCAAGATCAAGGCAACTTTCGATGCATGCGGTGCCAGCTGGAACGGAAGCTTATGCAGTCGTCATTTCAGATAAATTGCTAAACTTCCAATCAGACGGTCAGAAAATGAGCGTAGTATATTAAAGAGAAAAATTTCTATTATAAAAACATGAAGCTTCCTGAACTGAAATCACTAATGAAAGAACACGGTCTAACAAGCTGGTTAGTTATAGAAAAGCTGAAAATTATAAGTGTACTGGTTGAGAATGGAATAATTCCAGAGATGAAGAAACCAGAGAAAGAACAACAGGAGATCGATATAAGATACATGTATCTTAGAGAAATAAGAACGAATCCGACAGCTGTCGATATCTTTGACTTGGAAACGGGTGACCTTGTAAAGTATCCGTCATTGTTCAAATCGGCAAGACCGCATAAGACGCGCGGTAAACTATTAAAAAACCTTGATGGAAAAGTGTGGAGAGAGATGTGTGAGGATCAGAAAGACATTATTTTTAATGAAATAGTCATTACAAATTATTTACATTAATCCTGTTTTTTAAGGATGAGATTCTTTGCAAAATAAACGTATTTCCAGCTTTCGTACTTTCTACTAATACAACTTTCCTCTACTCTTAATTGTATGGACGGTTGTATGGAAGATATTTCCGATGAATATACTGCATGTTAAATCTAGCACGACACTGCCCGGAATATATATTAGTGTTAGAGGGTCGATTGGATTATCGCCTAAATAATAAAATCCGGTTGTTATATCCGTTGATCCATACGCAGTTAACAATTTTGGGAACATCTTCGGCGCTTCATCTTCCTGTTTTTGATTAAAAAATAGACATTTGTTCAACCTGCGAATCTTCATATTTCTTATTCAAGGCCGCTTTTATATCAGGATCGTGCAGGTGCTTTTTCATACGTTCCAAAATATTTTGAAACATACGGATAGTCCCCAATTCTTCCGCAGTCGGTTCCAAATACCTATCGTGCATCACTACCGGTATACTATAACCTACAATGAGGCCATCAGTCTTACCAAAGCCATTATCTGGTGATATTCCCCAGCTTTTTAATACTGGAGTAGCGATATGAAAATCATCTTGGTCACCGTTCGGGTATCATATTTTATCTTAATTCGTTGACCAAAGTTGCTCGTCTTATTCACGAATTTAAATATCATTTTATTTGGAAGAGACGTTTCATATGTGGCAAACATTTTTCATCTTTATGTAGAGAAAGTTTTCTTTTACGTTCAAATAGAAAAAAATTCAGTATATTTTTTTTATAAAGTCTTATTCATGATATTTAAAATGGGTACTCGTAAATTTAAAGATTTCTCAACAATGGAAGAAGACGTAATTTACACGGTTAAAACGAAGCAATATCTATACGGCGCAGTAGGCGTTTTCTACCTGATTACGCCGGATGAGACGTGAGCATATTTGAAGGGCCATTGCTCGCCAAGTTGGGAACGAATAAAGAGAACAAGACATTTACTTTTACAAAAACGAACATAGAAACGGAACCGGAATACATCACACCGTCTATCGTAGTATCTGGAGACAATGATGTTGTTAATCGCAGTTAATCGTTTAGATTTTCAATGATGTTTCTCATTGAAAATCGTAGCGAATTTAATAATTGTACACAAATAACTGTATCACGCTTAATCCGGGCTTATCCGGTTCAGCGTTGAGGCACTGTAACTCATAGGTCTGATATTTTCCAACGGAATCGATCAAAAATTCTTGGTAAGTATTTCCTAAATAAGACGGACTAGACGATATGTGTCACTTATGGTGTCATTGTCCTTCATCACTGTACGCTTTTATCAACCAGTTGGATATCCTATCTCCGTTTTTACTCCTTCCTTTCAAGCCGATTTTCTAGATTCGTACTGCGCTTGGGCACTTGATGATAACCACAAACCGGCGTAAGCATCAGGCACCCATTCTCCTTTGCCTTTGAACGCATTGAAAGGCTTTGTTATTTAGCAATGCTGAACTAGCGTTCGCTTGAAAACCATAATTACTAGTATTCAAAGCTAATCTCGACACGTAACCGACGAAACATTTTGTTCCTTGCGTGAACTCGGTCAGGGTTGGTTTCCACTGTAGCATGCAGATGGCACCAGGGCCCATGGATATAACATGATATCTCCAATAATTAGACGAAGTGCGAAATGTAAACTCCCTCAAATATCTGAAGGCGAGGATATCCGTTTGAGGGGTTGAAACTTGGAATATCTTTAAATACTAATTCCATCGTTACTAGCTTGAACTTTCCAACTAGCGATATATTCATCAACGTTCCGTTCTGGCTGGCGATGATGTAAATTCCCGACATTGATAGAGGAATGGGGTACTTAATCTGTATCGAAACATTGGTGGTGTTTCAGAGACCCAAATATCGGGGTAGTAAAAAGCGTTTTGAAATGCCCTCCATGGGCTGAATTCGTGACCGAGCACACTGCGATGTTTGCTAGCACTAGCTTCGTAAGTTAAACCGTTTATTATTGTCACATCAGCAGTCATGGTTGGAGCCGCTGCCACGGATGCTCTCAGGTAATCGGTGACAGAATTATTCGTTATCGCCTGATTGACTAAGGTTTCAACTTGACCAAAGCTCGCAGCCTGGCTGGCGATGACTGGTGGATGAATTTTATCGAGCTTTTATCGAGTTGCCGCTCATTTCCAAATCACCGTCCATAGCGTTCATTCCATCTCGTTTTAGAAAGGTATTACTCGCTTGAGACAGAGTAACACATCCAGATACTATTCTTTGCATTGATCCAGCATCGGTTCTTCAAAATTTATCGATTGGCATCTTTGTATGTATATATTATTATTTAATACAAATCGTTAATAGCTTCTTGAAATTTGCATCCAACGTTGTTCGTCTTCTTGAATACATACAAACATAAATGACCGCAAAAGACTTCACCGTTGGATTGTATTTGTTCGCTGTTGTAGAACAGCGGTCTTCGTAGATAGTTTATCAATTCAGTAGGAGTAGGTAGTCCGTAGCTGTCAAAATAGATCTTATCATTGGCGTGCTTGATGCAACACGTGCAATGTGTCCCTTTGCCGTCAGAATCATCGAGATTAAGGATGCCACACTCGTTCGCTCTTGGTTTTTTTGTAACTCGTCTCTTAGAAAAACTCCTAAGAAATTATTTATATTTAGTTTCCTCACCGCTTCGATTAGATCCACGTTAGACAAATCAATGTTAGGTAGTCAATGCCTTCGACATCGATTAGTTTAGTGATCATTTTAAATTTATGGAATAATGTCCATATGCTAGAGTGTGAATTCCATTTTCCTGAATAACTCGTTTGTTGTCGTCTGCTGAGAGGGCTACCTTATTTATTTCTTCGGTGTAGACATCGTGAAGATGCGATCGAATAACATTCATTTTTCTCGATTGTTCTCTCTTATGGAATAGGCAGTCTTTGTAATCTTCGTGAGTGATAGATTTCTCGACGACATTCTTCTTCTTCACTCCTTTGCATTTCGTGTGGTCCGTTCCAACCGTATTGTACGAATACAGCAAACTCTTCAATCTGTTTACCAGATACTTCATCTTTGAATATGCCAATTACCTTTTTACTGATGCTTGTTTCTAAACCAGGGGAAAGGGGATGGTCTTTTGGATAGTCGCTAGTGTCGAATCTACTTCTAATGTCAGGAAATATATCAGCGTAGAAGTTCGAATCTTAATTTCATAGGCTAAAGAATCCGTATCTGTAAAGAGTAACCTTGCTTTATCTTCAAACTATTTCTTGATGTAATTATAATGAAAATCGTACATTATAGTTTTACTCAAGTCTAAAATACAAATGCTAAGATATATAGGCTTGTAGTAATATAGCTTCGTCCGTTTCATGTGAATAGCGATTAGGTTTTCATCAAAAATCGTTCGAGTCTCGTAATTCGTTCTCGCTGCTAGCTTAATGGCTTCCTTCTCACTGCAAACCAGTTTTATGTCTACACGAGCCTCTATATGTTCACATGTCTTGCCAACTATATTTTCACATGTTTTGCCAAACACACTACTGTGCCTTTCTCGAAATCGTTGGTGGCTCTGGTTCTCAGGCTGGTATTTAGATCGATATACTTTTTCAGCCAAGCACTTGCTTCGAATTCTCTTAATCTTTCTCATAACCAAAAACATTACTATTAATATTATTATTACTCTCAAACTTACTTATCACGTTAGCAACCGCTGCGACTGGGAATTCGATGCCAGACCAAATAAGTTTCTCGGACCGTATTGTTAATTCTTTCGTGATTCTTTCTGAATCTTTCTAAACAGGATTTAAGGCTCGCGCCGACCAAAAATGACAGACGCGCCGCCGCTGAAAGTCGGCGCAGTGGTCTACTATATATATGCTGAGTAAATCCCGCTTTGAGACCGAGGACGGTAAAAGCGCACCCGCTACAGACCGTCGGAAAACAAACATTAAACCGCTTTGAGACCGTCATGTAATGATATGGACAATTACTCTACCACTTTATACGCTTCGTGTAGAAGTGATTAAAGGCTGACCTACATGACCTACACCAAAAACCTTTTGCGTCGTGATGTGTAAAATAGGATTTGTCCAGCTGCATTGGCGAAAAGATACGCATCTGGAAGCCGTTACACGCCGTGTCTTTCACTAGTGGAGTTCATTAGAGCGTTCTAATTACGTAAGACAAATGAAGTTAAGAACGAACTTGTTCTGTTTGTCTTGTTTTTGATTTTATGTAAAAACGTATTTCAAAAGGGGCGACTTATTCTTGACTAGCTGGGGAACCATGCGTTGCACTGGTTGAGACAGGTTTTGGGCTATGTATGAATATGGTCTGTATAGACACTGCTGCGCACGCAGCACACCTGATCGACTGTGCAAACGATTAGGTCAGTGTTCTGAGTGTTGCGTCAAGAGATGCTTTTAACAGATAATATTATATAAAATGTCTCATTATCCGATTCACAAAATGGGGTGGATGATACCCAAAATTGATAAATCTGCAAGAACACAACCGGGATTCGTTTCGTGGGAGATGAATGAAGCTGCGTGGGACCGCAAAGACAAATGGGCGGTTTAAGATGGGAGTTTTTTGCCTATTCATTCTCACGAGACAGTTGCTTTACCGTTAGGCTTAGGTGTCCGAATGCCACCTTCGTTTATGGTGACAATTCCAAGATCTCTAAAATTCTTAATATCGAGTAAAATGCCTTCCGCGAATCCTGTTATGGTATTGCTTAGCAAGCGGGGTGCCGCCTGCTTCTGGACTGGGTGTATTAGGTGTAACTTTTCTAAGTACCGTCGTAGCCGCACCAGCTGCAACAATCGTGGTATCTGTATCCGCTGGAGCCTGAGCATTGTGTTGGGTAGGAAAGCAAATCCGCTGAATATTATCGCTACGGCTAGAAAAACATGAAAAAAATCAAGATTATAGCCGGAGGGAAACTCAATTCAATTAGCGACCTTGTTTCGAAAGCATTATATGATAATGATACCTCAGAATTGGAATATTCTGTTACTCTAAGTGAATTCGTGAAATTTAATTAAATCAAGGAAGAGGTTAAAAGTAAAAGCAATGCCAACATAGATGAAGCGACGAAACAATCGCTTATTACGGAAGAGGCATTCTAAAACGTTTAATAAATCATTATTAGAACCTTAGAATTTATATACTAGATTTAGCTACAAAATATTTAAAAGAATACCCCTCGAACAAAAAATTTACGGAATACACTCTACAGGTGACCGATTTTACATCGCGGACAGCCCAATCACGATCGAAAGTGATGATATAACTATCGGGGATGTCACCTATAAGGGAACTCCAGGACTTTGGAATTGTTAACTATGGTAAATCCAGACTAGACGATATATGACATATAAACGATCTCAAAGATTCGAGTGAGATTATGCATGTGACAAACGCAATTCGTCGACCTGATAATCCGAACAAGCCCAAGTCAGAAGCAGTAAATATAGGGAAATCATTAAACCGATATGGGATCTGCGATGAGTTACTTCGACAAAATGCGATAACTGTGTTAGAGTATTTAATGATACAATTATAAAATGATTGTCGTAACTGAGAACAGATTTATTAAAAGATACGTTGTAGGAGGCGCTGGAATATTTGAGACAATATCAGGATTTTTCAAAAGAATATTTTCTTCGAATGCGGCTAGACAGGTAGCATCACCGCATTGAGCGCTGGGAAAGACGCTGCAACGGAGATTAATAAAAATGCTCTCGATGTTGGTAAGGAAATGCAGGAAAGCGATTGGTGGATAAAGCAGCAGCAGAGATGTTTAGTCCACCGCCGCCGCAAGCAGCCGTACTTAACCAACGGAGCAAGGATTTCTAAAGGGTATACCCCAACGGAAATACGGCACTTAGTCGAGGTAGCGAGGAAAAGTCAAAGAGTTTAATATCCAAAGATAGAAATACGATTATAAATAATTTACTGTCCGGCCACGGTGGCGCCGTGTCGATCCGAGATCTGGTGAGTGGGTCTGGAATGAAGTTGGCTTAAAAAATATTTTTTTGGTATATCAAAATGCAGTAAGCTATTCTAAGATTTACTGAAAATATTATTATAGATGAGGGAGTCGAGAGATACAAGTGGCACGATACTGGTAGCGAGAACTAATCTGAACAGCGCTGGGGAAATTCGCATCAATATAGAACTTCAAGAACTGTTCAGCCATCCATCAGAGTCTTATCTGCTATTCGAAGGCAGGCCGAATAAAGCAGATGGAACAGCTTACGCCAATGCCGACGCTGCTGCCATTACCAACGACCGGCTCAAGCACCTTTTCAGCCAAATGCCGTATTCACTGTCAAATCAAGAAGTCGAAGGCGTGTTTCATCCGGGACAATCCACGACTATGCTGTACCTACTGAAATATCTCAACGACTTCGCTCTCGCACAAGGACTTAACCAATTATGGACTAAAGACATAGCCGCGCCTGCCGTCATAGCCGACAACTCTGGATTCGCGATCAAGACAGGGCACATTTCATCGTGCCTCTGGGGCACATAAGATAGTCTATGGTATGAAACAGACTTTGACGCTCGTTCGTAAGTCTGATGACGATGCTATTTTCAGGGCAAATGCAGCAGTGGCTGGTAAAGTCAACATTAGTCCAAATTTTATGGTTTATACCGCATGTCATTTCGTCTGATATGGAAAGAATGCAGCTGTATAAAATGATTGGCAATCAAATCAAATTGAATCAAAGGCAACGTTACCAGTATAGCCTACCGAGCTCATCATTGCGACACCATAACCGTTCCTCAATCTAATACATCTACTTGGCGACTTAGCGTGAAGACATCACTGGAAAAACAGTGGTATATCATCGCTGGAAGTGGCAATCAAGATGCTAATCCATCAATTTTCGATCACTGCGATATCAAGATCATGTATGTGATGACGAACCAAGAAAGATACCCAGCAGTCGACTACAACCTATCATTCCCGAATCTGCAATTTTCGAGACCTTACAGAGATGACATTTAGCGAGAAATTCTATGGGATAGATCAGCTCGTGACTTCTGAGTCAGCCGGCAACATTACGCCGGCTGAATATAAAGATTTACATCCGCTATTCGTCTTCGATGTGAGTAAGCAATATGAGCGGTTAAAGTCATCTGTCCAGATCCAGATCAAGATCAAGGCAACTTTCGATGCATGCGGTGCCAGCTGGAACGGAAGCTTATGCAGTTGTCATTTCAGATAAATTGCTAAACTTCCAATCAGACGGTCAGAAAATGAGCGTAGTATATTAAAGAGAAAAATTTCTATTATAAAAACATGAAGCTTCCTGAACTGAAATCACTAATGAAAGAACACGGTCTAACAAGCTGGTTAGTTATAGAAAAGCTGAAAATTATAAGTGTACTGGTTGAGAATGGAATAATTCCAGAGATGAAGAAACCAGAGAAAGAACAACAGGAGATCGATATAAGATACATGTATCTTAGAGAAATAAGAACGAATCCGACAGCTGTCGATATCTTTGACTTGGAAACGGGTGACCTTGTAAAGTATCCGTCATTGTTCAAATCGGCAAGACCGCATAAGACGCGCGGTAAACTATTAAAAAACCTTGATGGAAAAGTGTGGAGAGAGATGTGTGAGGATCAGAAAGACATTATTTTTAATGAAATAGTCATTACAAATTATTTACATTAATCCTGTTTTTTAAGGATGAGATTCTTTGCAAAATAAACGTATTTCCAGCTTTCGTACTTTCTACTAATACAACTTTCCTCTACTCTTAATTGTATGGACGGTTGTATGGAAGATATTTCCGATGAATATACTGCATGTTAAATCTAGCACGACACTGCCCGGAATATATATTAGTGTTAGAGGGTCGATTGGATTATCGCCTAAATAATAAAATCCGGTTGTTATATCCGTTGATCCATACGCAGTTAACAATTTTGGGAACATCTTCGGCGCTTCATCTTCCTGTTTTTGATTAAAAAATAGACATTTGTTCAACCTGCGAATCTTCATATTTCTTATTCAAGGCCGCTTTTATATCAGGATCGTGCAGGTGCTTTTTCATACGTTCCAAAATATTTTGAAACATACGGATAGTCCCCAATTCTTCCGCAGTCGGTTCCAAATACCTATCGTGCATCACTACCGGTATACTATAACCTACAATGAGGCCATCAGTCTTACCAAAGCCATTATCTGGTGATATTCCCCAGCTTTTTAATACTGGAGTAGCGATATGAAAATCATCTTGGTCACCGTTCGGGTATCATATTTTATCTTAATTCGTTGACCAAAGTTGCTCGTCTTATTCACGAATTTAAATATCATTTTATTTGGAAGAGACGTTTCATATGTGGCAAACATTTTTCATCTTTATGTAGAGAAAGTTTTCTTTTACGTTCAAATAGAAAAAAATTCAGTATATTTTTTTTATAAAGTCTTATTCATGATATTTAAAATGGGTACTCGTAAATTTAAAGATTTCTCAACAATGGAAGAAGACGTAATTTACACGGTTAAAACGAAGCAATATCTATACGGCGCAGTAGGCGTTTTCTACCTGATTACGCCGGATGAGACGTGAGCATATTTGAAGGGCCATTGCTCGCCAAGTTGGGAACGAATAAAGAGAACAAGACATTTACTTTTACAAAAACGAACATAGAAACGGAACCGGAATACATCACACCGTCTATCGTAGTATCTGGAGACAATGATGTTGTTAATCGCAGTTAATCGTTTAGATTTTCAATGATGTTTCTCATTGAAAATCGTAGCGAATTTAATAATTGTACACAAATAACTGTATCACGCTTAATCCGGGCTTATCCGGTTCAGCGTTGAGGCACTGTAACTCATAGGTCTGATATTTTCCAACGGAATCGATCAAAAATTCTTGGTAAGTATTTCCTAAATAAGACGGACTAGACGATATGTGTCACTTATGGTGTCATTGTCCTTCATCACTGTACGCTTTTATCAACCAGTTGGATATCCTATCTCCGTTTTTACTCCTTCCTTTCAAGCCGATTTTCTAGATTCGTACTGCGCTTGGGCACTTGATGATAACCACGAACCGGCGTAAGCATCAGGCACCCATTCTCCTTTGCCTTTGAACGCATTGAAAGGCTTTGTTATTTAGCAATGCTGAACTAGCGTTCGCTTGAAAACCATAATTACTAGTATTCAAAGCTAATCTCGACACGTAACCGACGAAACATTTTGTTCCTTGCGTGAACTCGGTCAGGGTTGGTTTCCACTGTAGCATGCAGATGGCACCAGGGCCCATGGATATAACATGAAATCTCCAATAATTAGACGAAGTGCGAAATGTAAACTCCCTCAAATATCTGAAGGCGAGGATATCCGTTTGAGGGGTTGAAACTTGGAATATCTTTAAATACTAATTCCATCGTTACTAGCTTGAACTTTCCAACTAGCGATATATTCATCAACGTTCCGTTCTGGCTGGCGATGATGTAAATTCCCGACATTGATAGAGGAATGGGGTACTTAATCTGTATCGAAACATTGGTGGTGTTTCAGAGACCCAAATATCGGGGTAGTAAAAAGCGTTTTGAAATGCCCTCCATGGGCTGAATTCGTGACCGAGCACACTGCGATGTTTGCTAGCACTAGCTTCGTAAGTTAAACCGTTTATTATTGTCACATCAGCAGTCATGGTTGGAGCCGCTGCCACGGATGCTCTCAGGTAATCGGTGACAGAATTATTCGTTATCGCCTGATTGACTAAGGTTTCAACTTGACCAAAGCTCGCAGCCTGGCTGGCGATGACTGGTGGATGAATTTTATCGAGCTTTTATCGAGTTGCCGCTCATTTCCAAATCACCGTCCATAGCGTTCATTCCATCTCGTTTTAGAAAGGTATTACTCGCTTGAGACAGAGTAACACATCCAGATACTATTCTTTGCATTGATCCAGCATCGGTTCTTCAAAATTTATCGATTGGCATCTTTGTATGTATATATTATTATTTAATACAAATCGTTAATAGCTTCTTGAAATTTGCATCCAACGTTGTTCGTCTTCTTGAATACATACAAACATAAATGACCGCAAAAGACTTCACCGTTGGATTGTATTTGTTCGCTGTTGTAGAACAGCGGTCTTCGTAGATAGTTTATCAATTCAGTAGGAGTAGGTAGTCCGTAGCTGTCAAAATAGATCTTATCATTGGCGTGCTTGATGCAACACGTGCAATGTGTCCCTTTGCCGTCAGAATCATCGAGATTAAGGATGCCACACTCGTTCGCTCTTGGTTTTTTTGTAACTCGTCTCTTAGAAAAACTCCTAAGAAATTATTTATATTTAGTTTCCTCACCGCTTCGATTAGATCCACGTTAGACAAATCAATGTTAGGTAGTCAATGCCTTCGACATCGATTAGTTTAGTGATCATTTTAAATTTATGGAATAATGTCCATATGCTAGAGTGTGAATTCCATTTTCCTGAATAACTCGTTTGTTGTCGTCTGCTGAGAGGGCTACCTTATTTATTTCTTCGGTGTAGACATCGTGAAGATGCGATCGAATAACATTCATTTTTCTCGATTGTTCTCTCTTATGGAATAGGCAGTCTTTGTAATCTTCGTGAGTGATAGATTTCTCGACGACATTCTTCTTCTTCACTCCTTTGCATTTCGTGTGGTCCGTTCCAACCGTATTGTACGAATACAGCAAACTCTTCAATCTGTTTACCAGATACTTCATCTTTGAATATGCCAATTACCTTTTTACTGATGCTTGTTTCTAAACCAGGGGAAAGGGGATGGTCTTTTGGATAGTCGCTAGTGTCGAATCTACTTCTAATGTCAGGAAATATATCAGCGTAGAAGTTCGAATCTTAATTTCATAGGCTAAAGAATCCGTATCTGTAAAGAGTAACCTTGCTTTATCTTCAAACTATTTCTTGATGTAATTATAATGAAAATCGTACATTATAGTTTTACTCAAGTCTAAAATACAAATGCTAAGATATATAGGCTTGTAGTAATATAGCTTCGTCCGTTTCATGTGAATAGCGATTAGGTTTTCATCAAAAATCGTTCGAGTCTCGTAATTCGTTCTCGCTGCTAGCTTAATGGCTTCCTTCTCACTGCAAACCAGTTTTATGTCTACACGAGCCTCTATATGTTCACATGTCTTGCCAACTATATTTTCACATGTTTTGCCAAACACACTACTGTGCCTTTCTCGAAATCGTTGGTGGCTCTGGTTCTCAGGCTGGTATTTAGATCGATATACTTTTTCAGCCAAGCACTTGCTTCGAATTCTCTTAATCTTTCTCATAACCAAAAACATTACTATTAATATTATTATTACTCTCAAACTTACTTATCACGTTAGCAACCGCTGCGACTGGGAATTCGATGCCAGACCAAATAAGTTTCTCGGACCGTATTGTTAATTCTTTCGTGATTCTTTCTGAATCTTTCTAAACAGGATTTAAGGCTCGCGCCGACCAAAAATGACAGACGCGCCGCCGCTGAAAGTCGGCGCAGTGGTCTACTATATATATGCTGAGTAAATCCCGCTTTGAGACCGAGGACGGTAAAAGCGCACCCGCTACAGACCGTCGGAAAACAAACATTAAACCGCTTTGAGACCGTCATGTAATGATATGGACAATTACTCTACCACTTTATACGCTTCGTGTAGAAGTGATTAAAGGCTGACCTACATGACCTACACCAAAAACCTTTTGCGTCGTGATGTGTAAAATAGGATTTGTCCAGCTGCATTGGCGAAAAGATACGCATCTGGAAGCCGTTACACGCCGTGTCTTTCACTAGTGGAGTTCATTAGAGCGTTCTAATTACGTAAGACAAATGAAGTTAAGAACGAACTTGTTCTGTTTGTCTTGTTTTTGATTTTATGTAAAAACGTATTTCAAAAGGGGCGACTTATTCTTGACTAGCTGGGGAACCATGCGTTGCACTGGTTGAGACAGGTTTTGGGCTATGTATGAATATGGTCTGTATAGACACTGCTGCGCACGCAGCACACCTGATCGACTGTGCAAACGATTAGGTCAGTGTTCTGAGTGTTGCGTCAAGAGATGCTTTTAACAGATAATATTATATAAAATGTCTCATTATCCGATTCACAAAATGGGGTGGATGATACCCAAAATTGATAAATCTGCAAGAACACAACCGGGATTCGTTTCGTGGGAGATGAATGAAGCTGCGTGGGACCGCAAAGACAAATGGGCGGTTTAAGATGGGAGTTTTTTGCCTATTCATTCTCACGAGACAGTTGCTTTACCGTTAGGCTTAGGTGTCCGAATGCCACCTTCGTTTATGGTGACAATTCCAAGATCTCTAAAATTCTTAATATCGAGTAAAATGCCTTCCGCGAATCCTGTTATGGTATTGCTTAGCAAGCGGGGTGCCGCCTGCTTCTGGACTGGGTGTATTAGGTGTAACTTTTCTAAGTACCGTCGTAGCCGCACCAGCTGCAACAATCGTGGTATCTGTATCCGCTGGAGCCTGAGCATTGTGTTGGGTAGGAAAGCAAATCCGCTGAATATTATCGCTACGGCTAGAAAAACATGAAAAAAATCAAGATTATAGCCGGAGGGAAACTCAATTCAATTAGCGACCTTGTTTCGAAAGCATTATATGATAATGATACCTCAGAATTGGAATATTCTGTTACTCTAAGTGAATTCGTGAAATTTAATTAAATCAAGGAAGAGGTTAAAAGTAAAAGCAATGCCAACATAGATGAAGCGACGAAACAATCGCTTATTACGGAAGAGGCATTCTAAAACGTTTAATAAATCATTATTAGAACCTTAGAATTTATATACTAGATTTAGCTACAAAATATTTAAAAGAATACCCCTCGAACAAAAAATTTACGGAATACACTCTACAGGTGACCGATTTTACATCGCGGACAGCCCAATCACGATCGAAAGTGATGATATAACTATCGGGGATGTCACCTATAAGGGAACTCCAGGACTTTGGAATTGTTAACTATGGTAAATCCAGACTAGACGATATATGACATATAAACGATCTCAAAGATTCGAGTGAGATTATGCATGTGACAAACGCAATTCGTCGACCTGATAATCCGAACAAGCCCAAGTCAGAAGCAGTAAATATAGGGAAATCATTAAACCGATATGGGATCTGCGATGAGTTACTTCGACAAAATGCGATAACTGTGTTAGAGTATTTAATGATACAATTATAAAATGATTGTCGTAACTGAGAACAGATTTATTAAAAGATACGTTGTAGGAGGCGCTGGAATATTTGAGACAATATCAGGATTTTTCAAAAGAATATTTTCTTCGAATGCGGCTAGACAGGTAGCATCACCGCATTGAGCGCTGGGAAAGACGCTGCAACGGAGATTAATAAAAATGCTCTCGATGTTGGTAAGGAAATGCAGGAAAGCGATTGGTGGATAAAGCAGCAGCAGAGATGTTTAGTCCACCGCCGCCGCAAGCAGCCGTTCTTAACCAACGGTGCAAGGATTTCTAAAGGGTATACCCCAACGGAAATACGGCACTTAGTCGAGGTAGCGAGGAAAAGTCAAAGAGTTTAATATCCAAAGATAGAAATACGATTATAAATAATTTACTGTCCGGCCACGGTGGCGCCGTGTCGATCCGAGATCTGGTGAGTGGGTCTGGAATGAAGTTGGCTTAAAAAATATTTTTTTGGTATATCAAAATGCAGTAAGCTATTCTAAGATTTACTGAAAATATTATTATAGATGAGGGAGTCGAGAGATACAAGTGGCACGATACTGGTAGCGAGAACTAATCTGAACAGCGCTGGGGAAATTCGCATCAATATAGAACTTCAAGAACTGTTCAGCCATCCATCAGAGTCTTATCTGCTATTCGAAGGCAGGCCGAATAAAGCAGATGGAACAGCTTACGCCAATGCCGACGCTGCTGCCATTACCAACGACCGGCTCAAGCACCTTTTCAGCCAAATGCCGTATTCACTGTCAAATCAAGAAGTCGAAGGCGTGTTTCATCCGGGACAATCCACGACTATGCTGTACCTACTGAAATATCTCAACGACTTCGCTCTCGCACAAGGACTTAACCAATTATGGACTAAAGACATAGCCGCGCCTGCCGTCATAGCCGACAACTCTGGATTCGCGATCAAGACAGGGCACATTTCATCGTGCCTCTGGGGCACATAAGATAGTCTATGGTATGAAACAGACTTTGACGCTCGTTCGTAAGTCTGATGACGATGCTATTTTCTGGGCAAATGCAGCAGTGGCTGGTAAAGTCAACATTAGTCCAAATTTTATGGTTTATACCGCATGTCATTTCGTCTGATATGGAAAGAATGCAGCTGTATAAAATGATTGGCAATCAAATCAAATTGAATCAAAGGCAACGTTACCAGTATAGCCTACCGAGCTCATCATTGCGACACCATAACCGTTCCTCAATCTAATACATCTACTTGGCGACTTAGCGTGAAGACATCACTGGAAAAACAGTGGTATATCATCGCTGGAAGTGGCAATCAAGATGCTAATCCATCAATTTTCGATCACTGCGATATCAAGATCATGTATGTGATGACGAACCAAGAAAGATACCCAGCAGTCGACTACAACCTATCATTCCCGAATCTGCAATTTTCGAGACCTTACAGAGATGACATTTAGCGAGAAATTCTATGGGATAGATCAGCTCGTGACTTCTGAGTCAGCCGGCAACATTACGCCGGCTGAATATAAAGATTTACATCCGCTATTCGTCTTCGATGTGAGTAAGCAATATGAGCGGTTAAAGTCATCTGTCCAGATCCAGATCAAGATCAAGGCAACTTTCGATGCATGCGGTGCCAGCTGGAACGGAAGCTTATGCAGTTGTCATTTCAGATAAATTGCTAAACTTCCAATCAGACGGTCAGAAAATGAGCGTAGTATATTAAAGAGAAAAATTTCTATTATAAAAACATGAAGCTTCCTGAACTGAAATCACTAATGAAAGAACACGGTCTAACAAGCTGGTTAGTTATAGAAAAGCTGAAAATTATAAGTGTACTGGTTGAGAATGGAATAATTCCAGAGATGAAGAAACCAGAGAAAGAACAACAGGAGATCGATATAAGATACATGTATCTTAGAGAAATAAGAACGAATCCGACAGCTGTCGATATCTTTGACTTGGAAACGGGTGACCTTGTAAAGTATCCGTCATTGTTCAAATCGGCAAGACCGCATAAGACGCGCGGTAAACTATTAAAAAACCTTGATGGAAAAGTGTGGAGAGAGATGTGTGAGGATCAGAAAGACATTATTTTTAATGAAATAGTCATTACAAATTATTTACATTAATCCTGTTTTTTAAGGATGAGATTCTTTGCAAAATAAACGTATTTCCAGCTTTCGTACTTTCTACTAATACAACTTTCCTCTACTCTTAATTGTATGGACGGTTGTATGGAAGATATTTCCGATGAATATACTGCATGTTAAATCTAGCACGACACTGCCCGGAATATATATTAGTGTTAGAGGGTCGATTGGATTATCGCCTAAATAATAAAATCCGGTTGTTATATCCGTTGATCCATACGCAGTTAACAATTTTGGGAACATCTTCGGCGCTTCATCTTCCTGTTTTTGATTAAAAAATAGACATTTGTTCAACCTGCGAATCTTCATATTTCTTATTCAAGGCCGCTTTTATATCAGGATCGTGCAGGTGCTTTTTCATACGTTCCAAAATATTTTGAAACATACGGATAGTCCCCAATTCTTCCGCAGTCGGTTCCAAATACCTATCGTGCATCACTACCGGTATACTATAACCTACAATGAGGCCATCAGTCTTACCAAAGCCATTATCTGGTGATATTCCCCAGCTTTTTAATACTGGAGTAGCGATATGAAAATCATCTTGGTCACCGTTCGGGTATCATATTTTATCTTAATTCGTTGACCAAAGTTGCTCGTCTTATTCACGAATTTAAATATCATTTTATTTGGAAGAGACGTTTCATATGTGGCAAACATTTTTCATCTTTATGTAGAGAAAGTTTTCTTTTACGTTCAAATAGAAAAAAATTCAGTATATTTTTTTTATAAAGTCTTATTCATGATATTTAAAATGGGTACTCGTAAATTTAAAGATTTCTCAACAATGGAAGAAGACGTAATTTACACGGTTAAAACGAAGCAATATCTATACGGCGCAGTAGGCGTTTTCTACCTGATTACGCCGGATGAGACGTGAGCATATTTGAAGGGCCATTGCTCGCCAAGTTGGGAACGAATAAAGAGAACAAGACATTTACTTTTACAAAAACGAACATAGAAACGGAACCGGAATACATCACACCGTCTATCGTAGTATCTGGAGACAATGATGTTGTTAATCGCAGTTAATCGTTTAGATTTTCAATGATGTTTCTCATTGAAAATCGTAGCGAATTTAATAATTGTACACAAATAACTGTATCACGCTTAATCCGGGCTTATCCGGTTCAGCGTTGAGGCACTGTAACTCATAGGTCTGATATTTTCCAACGGAATCGATCAAAAATTCTTGGTAAGTATTTCCTAAATAAGACGGACTAGACGATATGTGTCACTTATGGTGTCATTGTCCTTCATCACTGTACGCTTTTATCAACCAGTTGGATATCCTATCTCCGTTTTTACTCCTTCCTTTCAAGCCGATTTTCTAGATTCGTACTGCGCTTGGGCACTTGATGATAACCACAAACCGGCGTAAGCATCAGGCACCCATTCTCCTTTGCCTTTGAACGCATTGAAAGGCTTTGTTATTTAGCAATGCTGAACTAGCGTTCGCTTGAAAACCATAATTACTAGTATTCAAAGCTAATCTCGACACGTAACCGACGAAACATTTTGTTCCTTGCGTGAACTCGGTCAGGGTTGGTTTCCACTGTAGCATGCAGATGGCACCAGGGCCCATGGATATAACATGATATCTCCAATAATTAGACGAAGTGCGAAATGTAAACTCCCTCAAATATCTGAAGGCGAGGATATCCGTTTGAGGGGTTGAAACTTGGAATATCTTTAAATACTAATTCCATCGTTACTAGCTTGAACTTTCCAACTAGCGATATATTCATCAACGTTCCGTTCTGGCTGGCGATGATGTAAATTCCCGACATTGATAGAGGAATGGGGTACTTAATCTGTATCGAAACATTGGTGGTGTTTCAGAGACCCAAATATCGGGGTAGTAAAAAGCGTTTTGAAATGCCCTCCATGGGCTGAATTCGTGACCGAGCACACTGCGATGTTTGCTAGCACTAGCTTCGTAAGTTAAACCGTTTATTATTGTCACATCAGCAGTCATGGTTGGAGCCGCTGCCACGGATGCTCTCAGGTAATCGGTGACAGAATTATTCGTTATCGCCTGATTGACTAAGGTTTCAACTTGACCAAAGCTCGCAGCCTGGCTGGCGATGACTGGTGGATGAATTTTATCGAGCTTTTATCGAGTTGCCGCTCATTTCCAAATCACCGTCCATAGCGTTCATTCCATCTCGTTTTAGAAAGGTATTACTCGCTTGAGACAGAGTAACACATCCAGATACTATTCTTTGCATTGATCCAGCATCGGTTCTTCAAAATTTATCGATTGGCATCTTTGTATGTATATATTATTATTTAATACAAATCGTTAATAGCTTCTTGAAATTTGCATCCAACGTTGTTCGTCTTCTTGAATACATACAAACATAAATGACCGCAAAAGACTTCACCGTTGGATTGTATTTGTTCGCTGTTGTAGAACAGCGGTCTTCGTAGATAGTTTATCAATTCAGTAGGAGTAGGTAGTCCGTAGCTGTCAAAATAGATCTTATCATTGGCGTGCTTGATGCAACACGTGCAATGTGTCCCTTTGCCGTCAGAATCATCGAGATTAAGGATGCCACACTCGTTCGCTCTTGGTTTTTTTGTAACTCGTCTCTTAGAAAAACTCCTAAGAAATTATTTATATTTAGTTTCCTCACCGCTTCGATTAGATCCACGTTAGACAAATCAATGTTAGGTAGTCAATGCCTTCGACATCGATTAGTTTAGTGATCATTTTAAATTTATGGAATAATGTCCATATGCTAGAGTGTGAATTCCATTTTCCTGAATAACTCGTTTGTTGTCGTCTGCTGAGAGGGCTACCTTATTTATTTCTTCGGTGTAGACATCGTGAAGATGCGATCGAATAACATTCATTTTTCTCGATTGTTCTCTCTTATGGAATAGGCAGTCTTTGTAATCTTCGTGAGTGATAGATTTCTCGACGACATTCTTCTTCTTCACTCCTTTGCATTTCGTGTGGTCCGTTCCAACCGTATTGTACGAATACAGCAAACTCTTCAATCTGTTTACCAGATACTTCATCTTTGAATATGCCAATTACCTTTTTACTGATGCTTGTTTCTAAACCAGGGGAAAGGGGATGGTCTTTTGGATAGTCGCTAGTGTCGAATCTACTTCTAATGTCAGGAAATATATCAGCGTAGAAGTTCGAATGTTAATTTCATAGGCTAAAGAATCCGTATCTGTAAAGAGTAACCTTGCTTTATCTTCAAACTATTTCTTGATGTAATTATAATGAAAATCGTACATTATAGTTTTACTCAAGTCTAAAATACAAATGCTAAGATATATAGGCTTGTAGTAATATAGCTTCGTCCGTTTCATGTGAATAGCGATTAGGTTTTCATCAAAAATCGTTCGAGTCTCGTAATTCGTTCTCGCTGCTAGCTTAATGGCTTCCTTCTCACTGCAAACCAGTTTTATGTCTACACGAGCCTCTATATGTTCACATGTCTTGCCAACTATATTTTCACATGTTTTGCCAAACACACTACTGTGCCTTTCTCGAAATCGTTGGTGGCTCTGGTTCTCAGGCTGGTATTTAGATCGATATACTTTTTCAGCCAAGCACTTGCTTCGAATTCTCTTAATCTTTCTCATAACCAAAAACATTACTATTAATATTATTATTACTCTCAAACTTACTTATCACGTTAGCAACCGCTGCGACTGGGAATTCGATGCCAGACCAAATAAGTTTCTCGGACCGTATTGTTAATTCTTTCGTGATTCTTTCTGAATCTTTCTAAACAGGATTTAAGGCTCGCGCCGACCAAAAATGACAGACGCGCCGCCGCTGAAAGTCGGCGCAGTGGTCTACTATATATATGCTGAGTAAATCCCGCTTTGAGACCGAGGACGGTAAAAGCGCACCCGCTACAGACCGTCGGAAAACAAACATTAAACCGCTTTGAGACCGTCATGTAATGATATGGACAATTACTCTACCACTTTATACGCTTCGTGTAGAAGTGATTAAAGGCTGACCTACATGACCTACACCAAAAACCTTTTGCGTCGTGATGTGTAAAATAGGATTTGTCCAGCTGCATTGGCGAAAAGATACGCATCTGGAAGCCGTTACACGCCGTGTCTTTCACTAGTGGAGTTCATTAGAGCGTTCTAATTACGTAAGACAAATGAAGTTAAGAACGAACTTGTTCTGTTTGTCTTGTTTTTGATTTTATGTAAAAACGTATTTCAAAAGGGGCGACTTATTCTTGACTAGCTGGGGAACCATGCGTTGCACTGGTTGAGACAGGTTTTGGGCTATGTATGAATATGGTCTGTATAGACACTGCTGCGCACGCAGCACACCTGATCGACTGTGCAAACGATTAGGTCAGTGTTCTGAGTGTTGCGTCAAGAGATGCTTTTAACAGATAATATTATATAAAATGTCTCATTATCCGATTCACAAAATGGGGTGGATGATACCCAAAATTGATAAATCTGCAAGAACACAACCGGGATTCGTTTCGTGGGAGATGAATGAAGCTGCGTGGGACCGCAAAGACAAATGGGCGGTTTAAGATGGGAGTTTTTTGCCTATTCATTCTCACGAGACAGTTGCTTTACCGTTAGGCTTAGGTGTCCGAATGCCACCTTCGTTTATGGTGACAATTCCAAGATCTCTAAAATTCTTAATATCGAGTAAAATGCCTTCCGCGAATCCTGTTATGGTATTGCTTAGCAAGCGGGGTGCCGCCTGCTTCTGGACTGGGTGTATTAGGTGTAACTTTTCTAAGTACCGTCGTAGCCGCACCAGCTGCAACAATCGTGGTATCTGTATCCGCTGGAGCCTGAGCATTGTGTTGGGTAGGAAAGCAAATCCGCTGAATATTATCGCTACGGCTAGAAAAACATGAAAAAAATCAAGATTATAGCCGGAGGGAAACTCAATTCAATTAGCGACCTTGTTTCGAAAGCATTATATGATAATGATACCTCAGAATTGGAATATTCTGTTACTCTAAGTGAATTCGTGAAATTTAATTAAATCAAGGAAGAGGTTAAAAGTAAAAGCAATGCCAACATAGATGAAGCGACGAAACAATCGCTTATTACGGAAGAGGCATTCTAAAACGTTTAATAAATCATTATTAGAACCTTAGAATTTATATACTAGATTTAGCTACAAAATATTTAAAAGAATACCCCTCGAACAAAAAATTTACGGAATACACTCTACAGGTGACCGATTTTACATCGCGGACAGCCCAATCACGATCGAAAGTGATGATATAACTATCGGGGATGTCACCTATAAGGGAACTCCAGGACTTTGGAATTGTTAACTATGGTAAATCCAGACTAGACGATATATGACATATAAACGATCTCAAAGATTCGAGTGAGATTATGCATGTGACAAACGCAATTCGTCGACCTGATAATCCGAACAAGCCCAAGTCAGAAGCAGTAAATATAGGGAAATCATTAAACCGATATGGGATCTGCGATGAGTTACTTCGACAAAATGCGATAACTGTGTTAGAGTATTTAATGATACAATTATAAAATGATTGTCGTAACTGAGAACAGATTTATTAAAAGATACGTTGTAGGAGGCGCTGGAATATTTGAGACAATATCAGGATTTTTCAAAAGAATATTTTCTTCGAATGCGGCTAGACAGGTAGCATCACCGCATTGAGCGCTGGGAAAGACGCTGCAACGGAGATTAATAAAAATGCTCTCGATGTTGGTAAGGAAATGCAGGAAAGCGATTGGTGGATAAAGCAGCAGCAGAGATGTTTAGTCCACCGCCGCCGCAAGCAGCCGTACTTAACCAACGGAGCAAGGATTTCTAAAGGGTATACCCCAACGGAAATACGGCACTTAGTCGAGGTAGCGAGGAAAAGTCAAAGAGTTTAATATCCAAAGATAGAAATACGATTATAAATAATTTACTGTCCGGCCACGGTGGCGCCGTGTCGATCCGAGATCTGGTGAGTGGGTCTGGAATGAAGTTGGCTTAAAAAATATTTTTTTGGTATATCAAAATGCAGTAAGCTATTCTAAGATTTACTGAAAATATTATTATAGATGAGGGAGTCGAGAGATACAAGTGGCACGATACTGGTAGCGAGAACTAATCTGAACAGCGCTGGGGAAATTCGCATCAATATAGAACTTCAAGAACTGTTCAGCCATCCATCAGAGTCTTATCTGCTATTCGAAGGCAGGCCGAATAAAGCAGATGGAACAGCTTACGCCAATGCCGACGCTGCTGCCATCACCAACGACCGGCTCAAGCACCTTTTCAGCCAAATGCCGTATTCACTGTCAAATCAAGAAGTCGAAGGCGTGTTTCATCCGGGACAATCCACGACTATGCTGTACCTACTGAAATATCTCAACGACTTCGCTCTCGCACAAGGACTTAACCAATTATGGACTAAAGACATAGCCGCGCCTGCCGTCATAGCCGACAACTCTGGATTCGCGATCAAGACAGGGCACATTTCATCGTGCCTCTGGGGCACATAAGATAGTCTATGGTATGAAACAGACTTTGACGCTCGTTCGTAAGTCTGATGACGATGCTATTTTCTGGGCAAATGCAGCAGTGGCTGGTAAAGTCAACATTAGTCCAAATTTTATGGTTTATACCGCATGTCATTTCGTCTGATATGGAAAGAATGCAGCTGTATAAAATGATTGGCAATCAAATCAAATTGAATCAAAGGCAACGTTACCAGTATAGCCTACCGAGCTCATCATTGCGACACCATAACCGTTCCTCAATCTAATACATCTACTTGGCGACTTAGCGTGAAGACATCACTGGAAAAACAGTGGTATATCATCGCTGGAAGTGGCAATCAAGATGCTAATCCATCAATTTTCGATCACTGCGATATCAAGATCATGTATGTGATGACGAACCAAGAAAGATACCCAGCAGTCGACTACAACCTATCATTCCCGAATCTGCAATTTTCGAGACCTTACAGAGATGACATTTAGCGAGAAATTCTATGGGATAGATCAGCTCGTGACTTCTGAGTCAGCCGGCAACATTACGCCGGCTGAATATAAAGATTTACATCCGCTATTCGTCTTCGATGTGAGTAAGCAATATGAGCGGTTAAAGTCATCTGTCCAGATCCAGATCAAGATCAAGGCAACTTTCGATGCATGCGGTGCCAGCTGGAACGGAAGCTTATGCAGTTGTCATTTCAGATAAATTGCTAAACTTCCAATCAGACGGTCAGAAAATGAGCGTAGTATATTAAAGAGAAAAATTTCTATTATAAAAACATGAAGCTTCCTGAACTGAAATCACTAATGAAAGAACACGGTCTAACAAGCTGGTTAGTTATAGAAAAGCTGAAAATTATAAGTGTACTGGTTGAGAATGGAATAATTCCAGAGATGAAGAAACCAGAGAAAGAACAACAGGAGATCGATATAAGATACATGTATCTTAGAGAAATAAGAACGAATCCGACAGCTGTCGATATCTTTGACTTGGAAACGGGTGACCTTGTAAAGTATCCGTCATTGTTCAAATCGGCAAGACCGCATAAGACGCGCGGTAAACTATTAAAAAACCTTGATGGAAAAGCGTGGAGAGAGATGTGTGAGGATCAGAAAGACATTATTTTTAATGAAATAGTCATTACAAATTATTTACATTAATCCTGTTTTTTAAGGATGAGATTCTTTGCAAAATAAACGTATTTCCAGCTTTCGTACTTTCTACTAATACAACTTTCCTCTACTCTTAATTGTATGGACGGTTGTATGGAAGATATTTCCGATGAATATACTGCATGTTAAATCTAGCACGACACTGCCCGGAATATATATTAGTGTTAGAGGGTCGATTGGATTATCGCCTAAATAATAAAATCCGGTTGTTATATCCGTTGATCCATACGCAGTTAACAATTTTGGGAACATCTTCGGCGCTTCATCTTCCTGTTTTTGATTAAAAAATAGACATTTGTTCAACCTGCGAATCTTCATATTTCTTATTCAAGGCCGCTTTTATATCAGGATCGTGCAGGTGCTTTTTCATACGTTCCAAAATATTTTGAAACATACGGATAGTCCCCAATTCTTCCGCAGTCGGTTCCAAATACCTATCATGCATCACTACCGGTATACTATAACCTACAATGAGGCCATCAGTCTTACCAAAGCCATTATCTGGTGATATTCCCCAGCTTTTTAATACTGGAGTAGCGATATGAAAATCATCTTGGTCACCGTTCGGGTATCATATTTTATCTTAATTCGTTGACCAAAGTTGCTCGTCTTATTCACGAATTTAAATATCATTTTATTTGGAAGAGACGTTTCATATGTGGCAAACATTTTTCATCTTTATGTAGAGAAAGTTTTCTTTTACGTTCAAATAGAAAAAAATTCAGTATATTTTTTTTATAAAGTCTTATTCATGATATTTAAAATGGGTACTCGTAAATTTAAAGATTTCTCAACAATGGAAGAAGACGTAATTTACACGGTTAAAACGAAGCAATATCTATACGGCGCAGTAGGCGTTTTCTACCTGATTACGCCGGATGAGACGTGAGCATATTTGAAGGGCCATTGCTCGCCAAGTTGGGAACGAATAAAGAGAACAAGACATTTACTTTTACAAAAACGAACATAGAAACGGAACCGGAATACATCACACCGTCTATCGTAGTATCTGGAGACAATGATGTTGTTAATCGCAGTTAATCGTTTAGATTTTCAATGATGTTTCTCATTGAAAATCGTAGCGAATTTAATAATTGTACACAAATAACTGTATCACGCTTAATCCGGGCTTATCCGGTTCAGCGTTGAGGCACTGTAACTCATAGGTCTGATATTTTCCAACGGAATCGATCAAAAATTCTTGGTAAGTATTTCCTAAATAAGACGGACTAGACGATATGTGTCACTTATGGTGTCATTGTCCTTCATCACTGTACGCTTTTATCAACCAGTTGGATATCCTATCTCCGTTTTTACTCCTTCCTTTCAAGCCGATTTTCTAGATTCGTACTGCGCTTGGGCACTTGATGATAACCACGAACCGGCGTAAGCATCAGGCACCCATTCTCCTTTGCCTTTGAACGCATTGAAAGGCTTTGTTATTTAGCAATGCTGAACTAGCGTTCGCTTGAAAACCATAATTACTAGTATTCAAAGCTAATCTCGACACGTAACCGACGAAACATTTTGTTCCTTGCGTGAACTCGGTCAGGGTTGGTTTCCACTGTAGCATGCAGATGGCACCAGGGCCCATGGATATAACATGAAATCTCCAATAATTAGACGAAGTGCGAAATGTAAACTCCCTCAAATATCTGAAGGCGAGGATATCCGTTTGAGGGGTTGAAACTTGGAATATCTTTAAATACTAATTCCATCGTTACTAGCTTGAACTTTCCAACTAGCGATATATTCATCAACGTTCCGTTCTGGCTGGCGATGATGTAAATTCCCGACATTGATAGAGGAATGGGGTACTTAATCTGTATCGAAACATTGGTGGTGTTTCAGAGACCCAAATATCGGGGTAGTAAAAAGCGTTTTGAAATGCCCTCCATGGGCTGAATTCGTGACCGAGCACACTGCGATGTTTGCTAGCACTAGCTTCGTAAGTTAAACCGTTTATTATTGTCACATCAGCAGTCATGGTTGGAGCCGCTGCCACGGATGCTCTCAGGTAATCGGTGACAGAATTATTCGTTATCGCCTGATTGACTAAGGTTTCAACTTGACCAAAGCTCGCAGCCTGGCTGGCGATGACTGGTGGATGAATTTTATCGAGCTTTTATCGAGTTGCCGCTCATTTCCAAATCACCGTCCATAGCGTTCATTCCATCTCGTTTTAGAAAGGTATTACTCGCTTGAGACAGAGTAACACATCCAGATACTATTCTTTGCATTGATCCAGCATCGGTTCTTCAAAATTTATCGATTGGCATCTTTGTATGTATATATTATTATTTAATACAAATCGTTAATAGCTTCTTGAAATTTGCATCCAACGTTGTTCGTCTTCTTGAATACATACAAACATAAATGACCGCAAAAGACTTCACCGTTGGATTGTATTTGTTCGCTGTTGTAGAACAGCGGTCTTCGTAGATAGTTTATCAATTCAGTAGGAGTAGGTAGTCCGTAGCTGTCAAAATAGATCTTATCATTGGCGTGCTTGATGCAACACGTGCAATGTGTCCCTTTGCCGTCAGAATCATCGAGATTAAGGATGCCACACTCGTTCGCTCTTGGTTTTTTTGTAACTCGTCTCTTAGAAAAACTCCTAAGAAATTATTTATATTTAGTTTCCTCACCGCTTCGATTAGATCCACGTTAGACAAATCAATGTTAGGTAGTCAATGCCTTCGACATCGATTAGTTTAGTGATCATTTTAAATTTATGGAATAATGTCCATATGCTAGAGTGTGAATTCCATTTTCCTGAATAACTCGTTTGTTGTCGTCTGCTGAGAGGGCTACCTTATTTATTTCTTCGGTGTAGACATCGTGAAGATGCGATCGAATAACATTCATTTTTCTCGATTGTTCTCTCTTATGGAATAGGCAGTCTTTGTAATCTTCGTGAGTGATAGATTTCTCGACGACATTCTTCTTCTTCACTCCTTTGCATTTCGTGTGGTCCGTTCCAACCGTATTGTACGAATACAGCAAACTCTTCAATCTGTTTACCAGATACTTCATCTTTGAATATGCCAATTACCTTTTTACTGATGCTTGTTTCTAAACCAGGGGAAAGGGGATGGTCTTTTGGATAGTCGCTAGTGTCGAATCTACTTCTAATGTCAGGAAATATATCAGCGTAGAAGTTCGAATCTTAATTTCATAGGCTAAAGAATCCGTATCTGTAAAGAGTAACCTTGCTTTATCTTCAAACTATTTCTTGATGTAATTATAATGAAAATCGTACATTATAGTTTTACTCAAGTCTAAAATACAAATGCTAAGATATATAGGCTTGTAGTAATATAGCTTCGTCCGTTTCATGTGAATAGCGATTAGGTTTTCATCAAAAATCGTTCGAGTCTCGTAATTCGTTCTCGCTGCTAGCTTAATGGCTTCCTTCTCACTGCAAACCAGTTTTATGTCTACACGAGCCTCTATATGTTCACATGTCTTGCCAACTATATTTTCACATGTTTTGCCAAACACACTACTGTGCCTTTCTCGAAATCGTTGGTGGCTCTGGTTCTCAGGCTGGTATTTAGATCGATATACTTTTTCAGCCAAGCACTTGCTTCGAATTCTCTTAATCTTTCTCATAACCAAAAACATTACTATTAATATTATTATTACTCTCAAACTTACTTATCACGTTAGCAACCGCTGCGACTGGGAATTCGATGCCAGACCAAATAAGTTTCTCGGACCGTATTGTTAATTCTTTCGTGATTCTTTCTGAATCTTTCTAAACAGGATTTAAGGCTCGCGCCGACCAAAAATGACAGACGCGCCGCCGCTGAAAGTCGGCGCAGTGGTCTACTATATATATGCTGAGTAAATCCCGCTTTGAGACCGAGGACGGTAAAAGCGCACCCGCTACAGACCGTCGGAAAACAAACATTAAACCGCTTTGAGACCGTCATGTAATGATATGGACAATTACTCTACCACTTTATACGCTTCGTGTAGAAGTGATTAAAGGCTGACCTACATGACCTACACCAAAAACCTTTTGCGTCGTGATGTGTAAAATAGGATTTGTCCAGCTGCATTGGCGAAAAGATACGCATCTGGAAGCCGTTACACGCCGTGTCTTTCACTAGTGGAGTTCATTAGAGCGTTCTAATTACGTAAGACAAATGAAGTTAAGAACGAACTTGTTCTGTTTGTCTTGTTTTTGATTTTATGTAAAAACGTATTTCAAAAGGGGCGACTTATTCTTGACTAGCTGGGGAACCATGCGTTGCACTGGTTGAGACAGGTTTTGGGCTATGTATGAATATGGTCTGTATAGACACTGCTGCGCACGCAGCACACCTGATCGACTGTGCAAACGATTAGGTCAGTGTTCTGAGTGTTGCGTCAAGAGATGCTTTTAACAGATAATATTATATAAAATGTCTCATTATCCGATTCACAAAATGGGGTGGATGATACCCAAAATTGATAAATCTGCAAGAACACAACCGGGATTCGTTTCGTGGGAGATGAATGAAGCTGCGTGGGACCGCAAAGACAAATGGGCGGTTTAAGATGGGAGTTTTTTGCCTATTCATTCTCACGAGACAGTTGCTTTACCGTTAGGCTTAGGTGTCCGAATGCCACCTTCGTTTATGGTGACAATTCCAAGATCTCTAAAATTCTTAATATCGAGTAAAATGCCTTCCGCGAATCCTGTTATGGTATTGCTTAGCAAGCGGGGTGCCGCCTGCTTCTGGACTGGGTGTATTAGGTGTAACTTTTCTAAGTACCGTCGTAGCCGCACCAGCTGCAACAATCGTGGTATCTGTATCCGCTGGAGCCTGAGCATTGTGTTGGGTAGGAAAGCAAATCCGCTGAATATTATCGCTACGGCTAGAAAAACATGAAAAAAATCAAGATTATAGCCGGAGGGAAACTCAATTCAATTAGCGACCTTGTTTCGAAAGCATTATATGATAATGATACCTCAGAATTGGAATATTCTGTTACTCTAAGTGAATTCGTGAAATTTAATTAAATCAAGGAAGAGGTTAAAAGTAAAAGCAATGCCAACATAGATGAAGCGACGAAACAATCGCTTATTACGGAAGAGGCATTCTAAAACGTTTAATAAATCATTATTAGAACCTTAGAATTTATATACTAGATTTAGCTACAAAATATTTAAAAGAATACCCCTCGAACAAAAAATTTACGGAATACACTCTACAGGTGACCGATTTTACATCGCGGACAGCCCAATCACGATCGAAAGTGATGATATAACTATCGGGGATGTCACCTATAAGGGAACTCCAGGACTTTGGAATTGTTAACTATGGTAAATCCAGACTAGACGATATATGACATATAAACGATCTCAAAGATTCGAGTGAGATTATGCATGTGACAAACGCAATTCGTCGACCTGATAATCCGAACAAGCCCAAGTCAGAAGCAGTAAATATAGGGAAATCATTAAACCGATATGGGATCTGCGATGAGTTACTTCGACAAAATGCGATAACTGTGTTAGAGTATTTAATGATACAATTATAAAATGATTGTCGTAACTGAGAACAGATTTATTAAAAGATACGTTGTAGGAGGCGCTGGAATATTTGAGACAATATCAGGATTTTTCAAAAGAATATTTTCTTCGAATGCGGCTAGACAGGTAGCATCACCGCATTGAGCGCTGGGAAAGACGCTGCAACGGAGATTAATAAAAATGCTCTCGATGTTGGTAAGGAAATGCAGGAAAGCGATTGGTGGATAAAGCAGCAGCAGAGATGTTTAGTCCACCGCCGCCGCAAGCAGCCGTACTTAACCAACGGAGCAAGGATTTCTAAAGGGTATACCCCAACGGAAATACGGCACTTAGTCGAGGTAGCGAGGAAAAGTCAAAGAGTTTAATATCCAAAGATAGAAATACGATTATAAATAATTTACTGTCCGGCCACGGTGGCGCCGTGTCGATCCGAGATCTGGTGAGTGGGTCTGGAATGAAGTTGGCTTAAAAAATATTTTTTTGGTATATCAAAATGCAGTAAGCTATTCTAAGATTTACTGAAAATATTATTATAGATGAGGGAGTCGAGAGATACAAGTGGCACGATACTGGTAGCGAGAACTAATCTGAACAGCGCTGGGGAAATTCGCATCAATATAGAACTTCAAGAACTGTTCAGCCATCCATCAGAGTCTTATCTGCTATTCGAAGGCAGGCCGAATAAAGCAGATGGAACAGCTTACGCCAATGCCGACGCTGCTGCCATTACCAACGACCGGCTCAAGCACCTTTTCAGCCAAATGCCGTATTCACTGTCAAATCAAGAAGTCGAAGGCGTGTTTCATCCGGGACAATCCACGACTATGCTGTACCTACTGAAATATCTCAACGACTTCGCTCTCGCACAAGGACTTAACCAATTATGGACTAAAGACATAGCCGCGCCTGCCGTCATAGCCGACAACTCTGGATTCGCGATCAAGACAGGGCACATTTCATCGTGCCTCTGGGGCACATAAGATAGTCTATGGTATGAAACAGACTTTGACGCTCGTTCGTAAGTCTGATGACGATGCTATTTTCAGGGCAAATGCAGCAGTGGCTGGTAAAGTCAACATTAGTCCAAATTTTATGGTTTATACCGCATGTCATTTCGTCTGATATGGAAAGAATGCAGCTGTATAAAATGATTGGCAATCAAATCAAATTGAATCAAAGGCAACGTTACCAGTATAGCCTACCGAGCTCATCATTGCGACACCATAACCGTTCCTCAATCTAATACATCTACTTGGCGACTTAGCGTGAAGACATCACTGGAAAAACAGTGGTATATCATCGCTGGAAGTGGCAATCAAGATGCTAATCCATCAATTTTCGATCACTGCGATATCAAGATCATGTATGTGATGACGAACCAAGAAAGATACCCAGCAGTCGACTACAACCTATCATTCCCGAATCTGCAATTTTCGAGACCTTACAGAGATGACATTTAGCGAGAAATTCTATGGGATAGATCAGCTCGTGACTTCTGAGTCAGCCGGCAACATTACGCCGGCTGAATATAAAGATTTACATCCGCTATTCGTCTTCGATGTGAGTAAGCAATATGAGCGGTTAAAGTCATCTGTCCAGATCCAGATCAAGATCAAGGCAACTTTCGATGCATGCGGTGCCAGCTGGAACGGAAGCTTATGCAGTTGTCATTTCAGATAAATTGCTAAACTTCCAATCAGACGGTCAGAAAATGAGCGTAGTATATTAAAGAGAAAAATTTCTATTATAAAAACATGAAGCTTCCTGAACTGAAATCACTAATGAAAGAACACGGTCTAACAAGCTGGTTAGTTATAGAAAAGCTGAAAATTATAAGTGTACTGGTTGAGAATGGAATAATTCCAGAGATGAAGAAACCAGAGAAAGAACAACAGGAGATCGATATAAGATACATGTATCTTAGAGAAATAAGAACGAATCCGACAGCTGTCGATATCTTTGACTTGGAAACGGGTGACCTTGTAAAGTATCCGTCATTGTTCAAATCGGCAAGACCGCATAAGACGCGCGGTAAACTATTAAAAAACCTTGATGGAAAAGTGTGGAGAGAGATGTGTGAGGATCAGAAAGACATTATTTTTAATGAAATAGTCATTACAAATTATTTACATTAATCCTGTTTTTTAAGGATGAGATTCTTTGCAAAATAAACGTATTTCCAGCTTTCGTACTTTCTACTAATACAACTTTCCTCTACTCTTAATTGTATGGACGGTTGTATGGAAGATATTTCCGATGAATATACTGCATGTTAAATCTAGCACGACACTGCCCGGAATATATATTAGTGTTAGAGGGTCGATTGGATTATCGCCTAAATAATAAAATCCGGTTGTTATATCCGTTGATCCATACGCAGTTAACAATTTTGGGAACATCTTCGGCGCTTCATCTTCCTGTTTTTGATTAAAAAATAGACATTTGTTCAACCTGCGAATCTTCATATTTCTTATTCAAGGCCGCTTTTATATCAGGATCGTGCAGGTGCTTTTTCATACGTTCCAAAATATTTTGAAACATACGGATAGTCCCCAATTCTTCCGCAGTCGGTTCCAAATACCTATCGTGCATCACTACCGGTATACTATAACCTACAATGAGGCCATCAGTCTTACCAAAGCCATTATCTGGTGATATTCCCCAGCTTTTTAATACTGGAGTAGCGATATGAAAATCATCTTGGTCACCGTTCGGGTATCATATTTTATCTTAATTCGTTGACCAAAGTTGCTCGTCTTATTCACGAATTTAAATATCATTTTATTTGGAAGAGACGTTTCATATGTGGCAAACATTTTTCATCTTTATGTAGAGAAAGTTTTCTTTTACGTTCAAATAGAAAAAAATTCAGTATATTTTTTTTATAAAGTCTTATTCATGATATTTAAAATGGGTACTCGTAAATTTAAAGATTTCTCAACAATGGAAGAAGACGTAATTTACACGGTTAAAACGAAGCAATATCTATACGGCGCAGTAGGCGTTTTCTACCTGATTACGCCGGATGAGACGTGAGCATATTTGAAGGGCCATTGCTCGCCAAGTTGGGAACGAATAAAGAGAACAAGACATTTACTTTTACAAAAACGAACATAGAAACGGAACCGGAATACATCACACCGTCTATCGTAGTATCTGGAGACAATGATGTTGTTAATCGCAGTTAATCGTTTAGATTTTCAATGATGTTTCTCATTGAAAATCGTAGCGAATTTAATAATTGTACACAAATAACTGTATCACGCTTAATCCGGGCTTATCCGGTTCAGCGTTGAGGCACTGTAACTCATAGGTCTGATATTTTCCAACGGAATCGATCAAAAATTCTTGGTAAGTATTTCCTAAATAAGACGGACTAGACGATATGTGTCACTTATGGTGTCATTGTCCTTCATCACTGTACGCTTTTATCAACCAGTTGGATATCCTATCTCCGTTTTTACTCCTTCCTTTCAAGCCGATTTTCTAGATTCGTACTGCGCTTGGGCACTTGATGATAACCACGAACCGGCGTAAGCATCAGGCACCCATTCTCCTTTGCCTTTGAACGCATTGAAAGGCTTTGTTATTTAGCAATGCTGAACTAGCGTTCGCTTGAAAACCATAATTACTAGTATTCAAAGCTAATCTCGACACGTAACCGACGAAACATTTTGTTCCTTGCGTGAACTCGGTCAGGGTTGGTTTCCACTGTAGCATGCAGATGGCACCAGGGCCCATGGATATAACATGAAATCTCCAATAATTAGACGAAGTGCGAAATGTAAACTCCCTCAAATATCTGAAGGCGAGGATATCCGTTTGAGGGGTTGAAACTTGGAATATCTTTAAATACTAATTCCATCGTTACTAGCTTGAACTTTCCAACTAGCGATATATTCATCAACGTTCCGTTCTGGCTGGCGATGATGTAAATTCCCGACATTGATAGAGGAATGGGGTACTTAATCTGTATCGAAACATTGGTGGTGTTTCAGAGACCCAAATATCGGGGTAGTAAAAAGCGTTTTGAAATGCCCTCCATGGGCTGAATTCGTGACCGAGCACACTGCGATGTTTGCTAGCACTAGCTTCGTAAGTTAAACCGTTTATTATTGTCACATCAGCAGTCATGGTTGGAGCCGCTGCCACGGATGCTCTCAGGTAATCGGTGACAGAATTATTCGTTATCGCCTGATTGACTAAGGTTTCAACTTGACCAAAGCTCGCAGCCTGGCTGGCGATGACTGGTGGATGAATTTTATCGAGCTTTTATCGAGTTGCCGCTCATTTCCAAATCACCGTCCATAGCGTTCATTCCATCTCGTTTTAGAAAGGTATTACTCGCTTGAGACAGAGTAACACATCCAGATACTATTCTTTGCATTGATCCAGCATCGGTTCTTCAAAATTTATCGATTGGCATCTTTGTATGTATATATTATTATTTAATACAAATCGTTAATAGCTTCTTGAAATTTGCATCCAATGTTGTTCGTCTTCTTGAATACATACAAACATAAATGACCGCAAAAGACTTCACCGTTGGATTGTATTTGTTCGCTGTTGTAGAACAGCGGTCTTCGTAGATAGTTTATCAATTCAGTAGGAGTAGGTAGTCCGTAGCTGTCAAAATAGATCTTATCATTGGCGTGCTTGATGCAACACGTGCAATGTGTCCCTTTGCCGTCAGAATCATCGAGATTAAGGATGCCACACTCGTTCGCTCTTGGTTTTTTTGTAACTCGTCTCTTAGAAAAACTCCTAAGAAATTATTTATATTTAGTTTCCTCACCGCTTCGATTAGATCCACGTTAGACAAATCAATGTTAGGTAGTCAATGCCTTCGACATCGATTAGTTTAGTGATCATTTTAAATTTATGGAATAATGTCCATATGCTAGAGTGTGAATTCCATTTTCCTGAATAACTCGTTTGTTGTCGTCTGCTGAGAGGGCTACCTTATTTATTTCTTCGGTGTAGACATCGTGAAGATGCGATCGAATAACATTCATTTTTCTCGATTGTTCTCTCTTATGGAATAGGCAGTCTTTGTAATCTTCGTGAGTGATAGATTTCTCGACGACATTCTTCTTCTTCACTCCTTTGCATTTCGTGTGGTCCGTTCCAACCGTATTGTACGAATACAGCAAACTCTTCAATCTGTTTACCAGATACTTCATCTTTGAATATGCCAATTACCTTTTTACTGATGCTTGTTTCTAAACCAGGGGAAAGGGGATGGTCTTTTGGATAGTCGCTAGTGTCGAATCTACTTCTAATGTCAGGAAATATATCAGCGTAGAAGTTCGAATCTTAATTTCATAGGCTAAAGAATCCGTATCTGTAAAGAGTAACCTTGCTTTATCTTCAAACTATTTCTTGATGTAATTATAATGAAAATCGTACATTATAGTTTTACTCAAGTCTAAAATACAAATGCTAAGATATATAGGCTTGTAGTAATATAGCTTCGTCCGTTTCATGTGAATAGCGATTAGGTTTTCATCAAAAATCGTTCGAGTCTCGTAATTCGTTCTCGCTGCTAGCTTAATGGCTTCCTTCTCACTGCAAACCAGTTTTATGTCTACACGAGCCTCTATATGTTCACATGTCTTGCCAACTATATTTTCACATGTTTTGCCAAACACACTACTGTGCCTTTCTCGAAATCGTTGGTGGCTCTGGTTCTCAGGCTGGTATTTAGATCGATATACTTTTTCAGCCAAGCACTTGCTTCGAATTCTCTTAATCTTTCTCATAACCAAAAACATTACTATTAATATTATTATTACTCTCAAACTTACTTATCACGTTAGCAACCGCTGCGACTGGGAATTCGATGCCAGACCAAATAAGTTTCTCGGACCGTATTGTTAATTCTTTCGTGATTCTTTCTGAATCTTTCTAAACAGGATTTAAGGCTCGCGCCGACCAAAAATGACAGACGCGCCGCCGCTGAAAGTCGGCGCAGTGGTCTACTATATATATGCTGAGTAAATCCCGCTTTGAGACCGAGGACGGTAAAAGCGCACCCGCTACAGACCGTCGGAAAACAAACATTAAACCGCTTTGAGACCGTCATGTAATGATATGGACAATTACTCTACCACTTTATACGCTTCGTGTAGAAGTGATTAAAGGCTGACCTACATGACCTACACCAAAAACCTTTTGCGTCGTGATGTGTAAAATAGGATTTGTCCAGCTGCATTGGCGAAAAGATACGCATCTGGAAGCCGTTACACGCCGTGTCTTTCACTAGTGGAGTTCATTAGAGCGTTCTAATTACGTAAGACAAATGAAGTTAAGAACGAACTTGTTCTGTTTGTCTTGTTTTTGATTTTATGTAAAAACGTATTTCAAAAGGGGCGACTTATTCTTGACTAGCTGGGGAACCATGCGTTGCACTGGTTGAGACAGGTTTTGGGCTATGTATGAATATGGTCTGTATAGACACTGCTGCGCACGCAGCACACCTGATCGACTGTGCAAACGATTAGGTCAGTGTTCTGAGTGTTGCGTCAAGAGATGCTTTTAACAGATAATATTATATAAAATGTCTCATTATCCGATTCACAAAATGGGGTGGATGATACCCAAAATTGATAAATCTGCAAGAACACAACCGGGATTCGTTTCGTGGGAGATGAATGAAGCTGCGTGGGACCGCAAAGACAAATGGGCGGTTTAAGATGGGAGTTTTTTGCCTATTCATTCTCACGAGACAGTTGCTTTACCGTTAGGCTTAGGTGTCCGAATGCCACCTTCGTTTATGGTGACAATTCCAAGATCTCTAAAATTCTTAATATCGAGTAAAATGCCTTCCGCGAATCCTGTTATGGTATTGCTTAGCAAGCGGGGTGCCGCCTGCTTCTGGACTGGGTGTATTAGGTGTAACTTTTCTAAGTACCGTCGTAGCCGCACCAGCTGCAACAATCGTGGTATCTGTATCCGCTGGAGCCTGAGCATTGTGTTGGGTAGGAAAGCAAATCCGCTGAATATTATCGCTACGGCTAGAAAAACATGAAAAAAATCAAGATTATAGCCGGAGGGAAACTCAATTCAATTAGCGACCTTGTTTCGAAAGCATTATATGATAATGATACCTCAGAATTGGAATATTCTGTTACTCTAAGTGAATTCGTGAAATTTAATTAAATCAAGGAAGAGGTTAAAAGTAAAAGCAATGCCAACATAGATGAAGCGACGAAACAATCGCTTATTACGGAAGAGGCATTCTAAAACGTTTAATAAATCATTATTAGAACCTTAGAATTTATATACTAGATTTAGCTACAAAATATTTAAAAGAATACCCCTCGAACAAAAAATTTACGGAATACACTCTACAGGTGACCGATTTTACATCGCGGACAGCCCAATCACGATCGAAAGTGATGATATAACTATCGGGGATGTCACCTATAAGGGAACTCCAGGACTTTGGAATTGTTAACTATGGTAAATCCAGACTAGACGATATATGACATATAAACGATCTCAAAGATTCGAGTGAGATTATGCATGTGACAAACGCAATTCGTCGACCTGATAATCCGAACAAGCCCAAGTCAGAAGCAGTAAATATAGGGAAATCATTAAACCGATATGGGATCTGCGATGAGTTACTTCGACAAAATGCGATAACTGTGTTAGAGTATTTAATGATACAATTATAAAATGATTGTCGTAACTGAGAACAGATTTATTAAAAGATACGTTGTAGGAGGCGCTGGAATATTTGAGACAATATCAGGATTTTTCAAAAGAATATTTTCTTCGAATGCGGCTAGACAGGTAGCATCACCGCATTGAGCGCTGGGAAAGACGCTGCAACGGAGATTAATAAAAATGCTCTCGATGTTGGTAAGGAAATGCAGGAAAGCGATTGGTGGATAAAGCAGCAGCAGAGATGTTTAGTCCACCGCCGCCGCAAGCAGCCGTACTTAACCAACGGAGCAAGGATTTCTAAAGGGTATACCCCAACGGAAATACGGCACTTAGTCGAGGTAGCGAGGAAAAGTCAAAGAGTTTAATATCCAAAGATAGAAATACGATTATAAATAATTTACTGTCCGGCCACGGTGGCGCCGTGTCGATCCGAGATCTGGTGAGTGGGTCTGGAATGAAGTTGGCTTAAAAAATATTTTTTTGGTATATCAAAATGCAGTAAGCTATTCTAAGATTTACTGAAAATATTATTATAGATGAGGGAGTCGAGAGATACAAGTGGCACGATACTGGTAGCGAGAACTAATCTGAACAGCGCTGGGGAAATTCGCATCAATATAGAACTTCAAGAACTGTTCAGCCATCCATCAGAGTCTTATCTGCTATTCGAGGGCAGGCCGAATAAAGCAGATGGAACAGCTTACGCCAATGCCGACGCTGCTGCCATTACCAACGACCGGCTCAAGCACCTTTTCAGCCAAATGCCGTATTCACTGTCAAATCAAGAAGTCGAAGGCGTGTTTCATCCGGGACAATCCACGACTATGCTGTACCTACTGAAATATCTCAACGACTTCGCTCTCGCACAAGGACTTAACCAATTATGGACTAAAGACATAGCCGCGCCTGCCGTCATAGCCGACAACTCTGGATTCGCGATCAAGACAGGGCACATTTCATCGTGCCTCTGGGGCACATAAGATAGTCTATGGTATGAAACAGACTTTGACGCTCGTTCGTAAGTCTGATGACGATGCTATTTTCTGGGCAAATGCAGCAGTGGCTGGTAAAGTCAACATTAGTCCAAATTTTATGGTTTATACCGCATGTCATTTCGTCTGATATGGAAAGAATGCAGCTGTATAAAATGATTGGCAATCAAATCAAATTGAATCAAAGGCAACGTTACCAGTATAGCCTACCGAGCTCATCATTGCGACACCATAACCGTTCCTCAATCTAATACATCTACTTGGCGACTTAGCGTGAAGACATCACTGGAAAAACAGTGGTATATCATCGCTGGAAGTGGCAATCAAGATGCTAATCCATCAATTTTCGATCACTGCGATATCAAGATCATGTATGTGATGACGAACCAAGAAAGATACCCAGCAGTCGACTACAACCTATCATTCCCGAATCTGCAATTTTCGAGACCTTACAGAGATGACATTTAGCGAGAAATTCTATGGGATAGATCAGCTCGTGACTTCTGAGTCAGCCGGCAACATTACGCCGGCTGAATATAAAGATTTACATCCGCTATTCGTCTTCGATGTGAGTAAGCAATATGAGCGGTTAAAGTCATCTGTCCAGATCCAGATCAAGATCAAGGCAACTTTCGATGCATGCGGTGCCAGCTGGAACGGAAGCTTATGCAGTTGTCATTTCAGATAAATTGCTAAACTTCCAATCAGACGGTCAGAAAATGAGCGTAGTATATTAAAGAGAAAAATTTCTATTATAAAAACATGAAGCTTCCTGAACTGAAATCACTAATGAAAGAACACGGTCTAACAAGCTGGTTAGTTATAGAAAAGCTGAAAATTATAAGTGTACTGGTTGAGAATGGAATAATTCCAGAGATGAAGAAACCAGAGAAAGAACAACAGGAGATCGATATAAGATACATGTATCTTAGAGAAATAAGAACGAATCCGACAGCTGTCGATATCTTTGACTTGGAAACGGGTGACCTTGTAAAGTATCCGTCATTGTTCAAATCGGCAAGACCGCATAAGACGCGCGGTAAACTATTAAAAAACCTTGATGGAAAAGTGTGGAGAGAGATGTGTGAGGATCAGAAAGACATTATTTTTAATGAAATAGTCATTACAAATTATTTACATTAATCCTGTTTTTTAAGGATGAGATTCTTTGCAAAATAAACGTATTTCCAGCTTTCGTACTTTCTACTAATACAACTTTCCTCTACTCTTAATTGTATGGACGGTTGTATGGAAGATATTTCCGATGAATATACTGCATGTTAAATCTAGCACGACACTGCCCGGAATATATATTAGTGTTAGAGGGTCGATTGGATTATCGCCTAAATAATAAAATCCGGTTGTTATATCCGTTGATCCATACGCAGTTAACAATTTTGGGAACATCTTCGGCGCTTCATCTTCCTGTTTTTGATTAAAAAATAGACATTTGTTCAACCTGCGAATCTTCATATTTCTTATTCAAGGCCGCTTTTATATCAGGATCGTGCAGGTGCTTTTTCATACGTTCCAAAATATTTTGAAACATACGGATAGTCCCCAATTCTTCCGCAGTCGGTTCCAAATACCTATCGTGCATCACTACCGGTATACTATAACCTACAATGAGGCCATCAGTCTTACCAAAGCCATTATCTGGTGATATTCCCCAGCTTTTTAATACTGGAGTAGCGATATGAAAATCATCTTGGTCACCGTTCGGGTATCATATTTTATCTTAATTCGTTGACCAAAGTTGCTCGTCTTATTCACGAATTTAAATATCATTTTATTTGGAAGAGACGTTTCATATGTGGCAAACATTTTTCATCTTTATGTAGAGAAAGTTTTCTTTTACGTTCAAATAGAAAAAAATTCAGTATATTTTTTTTATAAAGTCTTATTCATGATATTTAAAATGGGTACTCGTAAATTTAAAGATTTCTCAACAATGGAAGAAGACGTAATTTACACGGTTAAAACGAAGCAATATCTATACGGCGCAGTAGGCGTTTTCTACCTGATTACGCCGGATGAGACGTGAGCATATTTGAAGGGCCATTGCTCGCCAAGTTGGGAACGAATAAAGAGAACAAGACATTTACTTTTACAAAAACGAACATAGAAACGGAACCGGAATACATCACACCGTCTATCGTAGTATCTGGAGACAATGATGTTGTTAATCGCAGTTAATCGTTTAGATTTTCAATGATGTTTCTCATTGAAAATCGTAGCGAATTTAATAATTGTACACAAATAACTGTATCACGCTTAATCCGGGCTTATCCGGTTCAGCGTTGAGGCACTGTAACTCATAGGTCTGATATTTTCCAACGGAATCGATCAAAAATTCTTGGTAAGTATTTCCTAAATAAGACGGACTAGACGATATGTGTCACTTATGGTGTCATTGTCCTTCATCACTGTACGCTTTTATCAACCAGTTGGATATCCTATCTCCGTTTTTACTCCTTCCTTTCAAGCCGATTTTCTAGATTCGTACTGCGCTTGGGCACTTGATGATAACCACGAACCGGCGTAAGCATCAGGCACCCATTCTCCTTTGCCTTTGAACGCATTGAAAGGCTTTGTTATTTAGCAATGCTGAACTAGCGTTCGCTTGAAAACCATAATTACTAGTATTCAAAGCTAATCTCGACACGTAACCGACGAAACATTTTGTTCCTTGCGTGAACTCGGTCAGGGTTGGTTTCCACTGTAGCATGCAGATGGCACCAGGGCCCATGGATATAACATGAAATCTCCAATAATTAGACGAAGTGCGAAATGTAAACTCCCTCAAATATCTGAAGGCGAGGATATCCGTTTGAGGGGTTGAAACTTGGAATATCTTTAAATACTAATTCCATCGTTACTAGCTTGAACTTTCCAACTAGCGATATATTCATCAACGTTCCGTTCTGGCTGGCGATGATGTAAATTCCCGACATTGATAGAGGAATGGGGTACTTAATCTGTATCGAAACATTGGTGGTGTTTCAGAGACCCAAATATCGGGGTAGTAAAAAGCGTTTTGAAATGCCCTCCATGGGCTGAATTCGTGACCGAGCACACTGCGATGTTTGCTAGCACTAGCTTCGTAAGTTAAACCGTTTATTATTGTCACATCAGCAGTCATGGTTGGAGCCGCTGCCACGGATGCTCTCAGGTAATCGGTGACAGAATTATTCGTTATCGCCTGATTGACTAAGGTTTCAACTTGACCAAAGCTCGCAGCCTGGCTGGCGATGACTGGTGGATGAATTTTATCGAGCTTTTATCGAGTTGCCGCTCATTTCCAAATCACCGTCCATAGCGTTCATTCCATCTCGTTTTAGAAAGGTATTACTCGCTTGAGACAGAGTAACACATCCAGATACTATTCTTTGCATTGATCCAGCATCGGTTCTTCAAAATTTATCGATTGGCATCTTTGTATGTATATATTATTATTTAATACAAATCGTTAATAGCTTCTTGAAATTTGCATCCAACGTTGTTCGTCTTCTTGAATACATACAAACATAAATGACCGCAAAAGACTTCACCGTTGGATTGTATTTGTTCGCTGTTGTAGAACAGCGGTCTTCGTAGATAGTTTATCAATTCAGTAGGAGTAGGTAGTCCGTAGCTGTCAAAATAGATCTTATCATTGGCGTGCTTGATGCAACACGTGCAATGTGTCCCTTTGCCGTCAGAATCATCGAGATTAAGGATGCCACACTCGTTCGCTCTTGGTTTTTTTGTAACTCGTCTCTTAGAAAAACTCCTAAGAAATTATTTATATTTAGTTTCCTCACCGCTTCGATTAGATCCACGTTAGACAAATCAATGTTAGGTAGTCAATGCCTTCGACATCGATTAGTTTAGTGATCATTTTAAATTTATGGAATAATGTCCATATGCTAGAGTGTGAATTCCATTTTCCTGAATAACTCGTTTGTTGTCGTCTGCTGAGAGGGCTACCTTATTTATTTCTTCGGTGTAGACATCGTGAAGATGCGATAACATTCATTTTTCTCGATTGTTCTCTCTTATGGAATAGGCAGTCTTTGTAATCTTCGTGAGTGATAGATTTCTCGACGACATTCTTCTTCTTCACTCCTTTGCATTTCGTGTGGTCCGTTCCAACCGTATTGTACGAATACAGCAAACTCTTCAATCTGTTTACCAGATACTTCATCTTTGAATATGCCAATTACCTTTTTACTGATGCTTGTTTCTAAACCAGGGGAAAGGGGATGGTCTTTTGGATAGTCGCTAGTGTCGAATCTACTTCTAATGTCAGGAAATATATCAGCGTAGAAGTTCGAATCTTAATTTCATAGGCTAAAGAATCCGTATCTGTAAAGAGTAACCTTGCTTTATCTTCAAACTATTTCTTGATGTAATTATAATGAAAATCGTACATTATAGTTTTACTCAAGTCTAAAATACAAATGCTAAGATATATAGGCTTGTAGTAATATAGCTTCGTCCGTTTCATGTGAATAGCGATTAGGTTTTCATCAAAAATCGTTCGAGTCTCGTAATTCGTTCTCGCTGCTAGCTTAATGGCTTCCTTCTCACTGCAAACCAGTTTTATGTCTACACGAGCCTCTATATGTTCACATGTCTTGCCAACTATATTTTCACATGTTTTGCCAAACACACTACTGTGCCTTTCTCGAAATCGTTGGTGGCTCTGGTTCTCAGGCTGGTATTTAGATCGATATACTTTTTCAGCCAAGCACTTGCTTCGAATTCTCTTAATCTTTCTCATAACCAAAAACATTACTATTAATATTATTATTACTCTCAAACTTACTTATCACGTTAGCAACCGCTGCGACTGGGAATTCGATGCCAGACCAAATAAGTTTCTCGGACCGTATTGTTAATTCTTTCGTGATTCTTTCTGAATCTTTCTAAACAGGATTTAAGGCTCGCGCCGACCAAAAATGACAGACGCGCCGCCGCTGAAAGTCGGCGCAGTGGTCTACTATATATATGCTGAGTAAATCCCGCTTTGAGACCGAGGACGGTAAAAGCGCACCCGCTACAGACCGTCGGAAAACAAACATTAAACCGCTTTGAGACCGTCATGTAATGATATGGACAATTACTCTACCACTTTATACGCTTCGTGTAGAAGTGATTAAAGGCTGACCTACATGACCTACACCAAAAACCTTTTGCGTCGTGATGTGTAAAATAGGATTTGTCCAGCTGCATTGGCGAAAAGATACGCATCTGGAAGCCGTTACACGCCGTGTCTTTCACTAGTGGAGTTCATTAGAGCGTTCTAATTACGTAAGACAAATGAAGTTAAGAACGAACTTGTTCTGTTTGTCTTGTTTTTGATTTTATGTAAAAACGTATTTCAAAAGGGGCGACTTATTCTTGACTAGCTGGGGAACCATGCGTTGCACTGGTTGAGACAGGTTTTGGGCTATGTATGAATATGGTCTGTATAGACACTGCTGCGCACGCAGCACACCTGATCGACTGTGCAAACGATTAGGTCAGTGTTCTGAGTGTTGCGTCAAGAGATGCTTTTAACAGATAATATTATATAAAATGTCTCATTATCCGATTCACAAAATGGGGTGGATGATACCCAAAATTGATAAATCTGCAAGAACACAACCGGGATTCGTTTCGTGGGAGATGAATGAAGCTGCGTGGGACCGCAAAGACAAATGGGCGGTTTAAGATGGGATTTTTTTGCCTATTCATTCTCACGAGACAGTTGCTTTACCGTTAGGCTTAGGTGTCCGAATGCCACCTTCGTTTATGGTGACAATTCCAAGATCTCTAAAATTCTTAATATCGAGTAAAATGCCTTCCGCGAATCCTGTTATGGTATTGCTTAGCAAGCGGGGTGCCGCCTGCTTCTGGACTGGGTGTATTAGGTGTAACTTTTCTAAGTACCGTCGTAGCCGCACCAGCTGCAACAATCGTGGTATCTGTATCCGCTGGAGCCTGAGCATTGTGTTGGGTAGGAAAGCAAATCCGCTGAATATTATCGCTACGGCTAGAAAAACATGAAAAAAATCAAGATTATAGCCGGAGGGAAACTCAATTCAATTAGCGACCTTGTTTCGAAAGCATTATATGATAATGATACCTCAGAATTGGAATATTCTGTTACTCTAAGTGAATTCGTGAAATTTAATTAAATCAAGGAAGAGGTTAAAAGTAAAAGCAATGCCAACATAGATGAAGCGACGAAACAATCGCTTATTACGGAAGAGGCATTCTAAAACGTTTAATAAATCATTATTAGAACCTTAGAATTTATATACTAGATTTAGCTACAAAATATTTAAAAGAATACCCCTCGAACAAAAAATTTACGGAATACACTCTACAGGTGACCGATTTTACATCGCGGACAGCCCAATCACGATCGAAAGTGATGATATAACTATCGGGGATATCACCTATAAGGGAACTCCAGGACTTTGGAATTGTTAACTATGGTAAATCCAGACTAGACGATATATGACATATAAACGATCTCAAAGATTCGAGTGAGATTATGCATGTGACAAACGCAATTCGTCGACCTGATAATCCGAACAAGCCCAAGTCAGAAGCAGTAAATATAGGGAAATCATTAAACCGATATGGGATCTGCGATGAGTTACTTCGACAAAATGCGATAACTGTGTTAGAGTATTTAATGATACAATTATAAAATGATTGTCGTAACTGAGAACAGATTTATTAAAAGATACGTTGTAGGAGGCGCTGGAATATTTGAGACAATATCAGGATTTTTCAAAAGAATATTTTCTTCGAATGCGGCTAGACAGGTAGCATCACCGCATTGAGCGCTGGGAAAGACGCTGCAACGGAGATTAATAAAAATGCTCTCGATGTTGGTAAGGAAATGCAGGAAAGCGATTGGTGGATAAAGCAGCAGCAGAGATGTTTAGTCCACCGCCGCCGCAAGCAGCCGTACTTAACCAACGGAGCAAGGATTTCTAAAGGGTATACCCCAACGGAAATACGGCACTTAGTCGAGGTAGCGAGGAAAAGTCAAAGAGTTTAATATCCAAAGATAGAAATACGATTATAAATAATTTACTGTCCGGCCACGGTGGCGCCGTGTCGATCCGAGATCTGGTGAGTGGGTCTGGAATGAAGTTGGCTTAAAAAATATTTTTTTGGTATATCAAAATGCAGTAAGCTATTCTAAGATTTACTGAAAATATTATTATAGATGAGGGAGTCGAGAGATACAAGTGGCACGATACTGGTAGCGAGAACTAATCTGAACAGCGCTGGGGAAATTCGCATCAATATAGAACTTCAAGAACTGTTCAGCCATCCATCAGAGTCTTATCTGCTATTCGAAGGCAGGCCGAATAAAGCAGATGGAACAGCTTACGCCAATGCCGACGCTGCTGCCATTACCAACGACCGGCTCAAGCACCTTTTCAGCCAAATGCCGTATTCACTGTCAAATCAAGAAGTCGAAGGCGTGTTTCATCCGGGACAATCCACGACTATGCTGTACCTACTGAAATATCTCAACGACTTCGCTCTCGCACAAGGACTTAACCAATTATGGACTAAAGACATAGCCGCGCCTGCCGTCATAGCCGACAACTCTGGATTCGCGATCAAGACAGGGCACATTTCATCGTGCCTCTGGGGCACATAAGATAGTCTATGGTATGAAACAGACTTTGACGCTCGTTCGTAAGTCTGATGACGATGCTATTTTCAGGGCAAATGCAGCAGTGGCTGGTAAAGTCAACATTAGTCCAAATTTTATGGTTTATACCGCATGTCATTTCGTCTGATATGGAAAGAATGCAGCTGTATAAAATGATTGGCAATCAAATCAAATTGAATCAAAGGCAACGTTACCAGTATAGCCTACCGAGCTCATCATTGCGACACCATAACCGTTCCTCAATCTAATACATCTACTTGGCGACTTAGCGTGAAGACATCACTGGAAAAACAGTGGTATATCATCGCTGGAAGTGGCAATCAAGATGCTAATCCATCAATTTTCGATCACTGCGATATCAAGATCATGTATGTGATGACGAACCAAGAAAGATACCCAGCAGTCGACTACAACCTATCATTCCCGAATCTGCAATTTTCGAGACCTTACAGAGATGACATTTAGCGAGAAATTCTATGGGATAGATCAGCTCGTGACTTCTGAGTCAGCCGGCAACATTACGCCGGCTGAATATAAAGATTTACATCCGCTATTCGTCTTCGATGTGAGTAAGCAATATGAGCGGTTAAAGTCATCTGTCCAGATCCAGATCAAGATCAAGGCAACTTTCGATGCATGCGGTGCCAGCTGGAACGGAAGCTTATGCAGTTGTCATTTCAGATAAATTGCTAAACTTCCAATCAGACGGTCAGAAAATGAGCGTAGTATATTAAAGAGAAAAATTTCTATTATAAAAACATGAAGCTTCCTGAACTGAAATCACTAATGAAAGAACACGGTCTAACAAGCTGGTTAGTTATAGAAAAGCTGAAAATTATAAGTGTACTGGTTGAGAATGGAATAATTCCAGAGATGAAGAAACCAGAGAAAGAACAACAGGAGATCGATATAAGATACATGTATCTTAGAGAAATAAGAACGAATCCGACAGCTGTCGATATCTTTGACTTGGAAACGGGTGACCTTGTAAAGTATCCGTCATTGTTCAAATCGGCAAGACCGCATAAGACGCGCGGTAAACTATTAAAAAACCTTGATGGAAAAGTGTGGAGAGAGATGTGTGAGGATCAGAAAGACATTATTTTTAATGAAATAGTCATTACAAATTATTTACATTAATCCTGTTTTTTAAGGATGAGATTCTTTGCAAAATAAACGTATTTCCAGCTTTCGTACTTTCTACTAATACAACTTTCCTCTACTCTTAATTGTATGGACGGTTGTATGGAAGATATTTCCGATGAATATACTGCATGTTAAATCTAGCACGACACTGCCCGGAATATATATTAGTGTTAGAGGGTCGATTGGATTATCGCCTAAATAATAAAATCCGGTTGTTATATCCGTTGATCCATACGCAGTTAACAATTTTGGGAACATCTTCGGCGCTTCATCTTCCTGTTTTTGATTAAAAAATAGACATTTGTTCAACCTGCGAATCTTCATATTTCTTATTCAAGGCCGCTTTTATATCAGGATCGTGCAGGTGCTTTTTCATACGTTCCAAAATATTTTGAAACATACGGATAGTCCCCAATTCTTCCGCAGTCGGTTCCAAATACCTATCGTGCATCACTACCGGTATACTATAACCTACAATGAGGCCATCAGTCTTACCAAAGCCATTATCTGGTGATATTCCCCAGCTTTTTAATACTGGAGTAGCGATATGAAAATCATCTTGGTCACCGTTCGGGTATCATATTTTATCTTAATTCGTTGACCAAAGTTGCTCGTCTTATTCACGAATTTAAATATCATTTTATTTGGAAGAGACGTTTCATATGTGGCAAACATTTTTCATCTTTATGTAGAGAAAGTTTTCTTTTACGTTCAAATAGAAAAAAATTCAGTATATTTTTTTTATAAAGTCTTATTCATGATATTTAAAATGGGTACTCGTAAATTTAAAGATTTCTCAACAATGGAAGAAGACGTAATTTACACGGTTAAAACGAAGCAATATCTATACGGCGCAGTAGGCGTTTTCTACCTGATTACGCCGGATGAGACGTGAGCATATTTGAAGGGCCATTGCTCGCCAAGTTGGGAACGAATAAAGAGAACAAGACATTTACTTTTACAAAAACGAACATAGAAACGGAACCGGAATACATCACACCGTCTATCGTAGTATCTGGAGACAATGATGTTGTTAATCGCAGTTAATCGTTTAGATTTTCAATGATGTTTCTCATTGAAAATCGTAGCGAATTTAATAATTGTACACAAATAACTGTATCACGCTTAATCCGGGCTTATCCGGTTCAGCGTTGAGGCACTGTAACTCATAGGTCTGATATTTTCCAACGGAATCGATCAAAAATTCTTGGTAAGTATTTCCTAAATAAGACGGACTAGACGATATGTGTCACTTATGGTGTCATTGTCCTTCATCACTGTACGCTTTTATCAACCAGTTGGATATCCTATCTCCGTTTTTACTCCTTCCTTTCAAGCCGATTTTCTAGATTCGTACTGCGCTTGGGCACTTGATGATAACCACGAACCGGCGTAAGCATCAGGCACCCATTCTCCTTTGCCTTTGAACGCATTGAAAGGCTTTGTTATTTAGCAATGCTGAACTAGCGTTCGCTTGAAAACCATAATTACTAGTATTCAAAGCTAATCTCGACACGTAACCGACGAAACATTTTGTTCCTTGCGTGAACTCGGTCAGGGTTGGTCTCCACTGTAGCATGCAGATGGCACCAGGGCCCATGGATATAACATGAAATCTCCAATAATTAGACGAAGTGCGAAATGTAAACTCCCTCAAATATCTGAAGGCGAGGATATCCGTTTGAGGGGTTGAAACTTGGAATATCTTTAAATACTAATTCCATCGTTACTAGCTTGAACTTTCCAACTAGCGATATATTCATCAACGTTCCGTTCTGGCTGGCGATGATGTAAATTCCCGACATTGATAGAGGAATGGGGTACTTAATCTGTATCGAAACATTGGTGGTGTTTCAGAGACCCAAATATCGGGGTAGTAAAAAGCGTTTTGAAATGCCCTCCATGGGCTGAATTCGTGACCGAGCACACTGCGATGTTTGCTAGCACTAGCTTCGTAAGTTAAACCGTTTATTATTGTCACATCAGCAGTCATGGTTGGAGCCGCTGCCACGGATGCTCTCAGGTAATCGGTGACAGAATTATTCGTTATCGCCTGATTGACTAAGGTTTCAACTTGACCAAAGCTCGCAGCCTGGCTGGCGATGACTGGTGGATGAATTTTATCGAGCTTTTATCGAGTTGCCGCTCATTTCCAAATCACCGTCCATAGCGTTCATTCCATCTCGTTTTAGAAAGGTATTACTCGCTTGAGACAGAGTAACACATCCAGATACTATTCTTTGCATTGATCCAGCATCGGTTCTTCAAAATTTATCGATTGGCATCTTTGTATGTATATATTATTATTTAATACAAATCGTTAATAGCTTCTTGAAATTTGCATCCAACGTTGTTCGTCTTCTTGAATACATACAAACATAAATGACCGCAAAAGACTTCACCGTTGGATTGTATTTGTTCGCTGTTGTAGAACAGCGGTCTTCGTAGATAGTTTATCAATTCAGTAGGAGTAGGTAGTCCGTAGCTGTCAAAATAGATCTTATCATTGGCGTGCTTGATGCAACACGTGCAATGTGTCCCTTTGCCGTCAGAATCATCGAGATTAAGGATGCCACACTCGTTCGCTCTTGGTTTTTTTGTAACTCGTCTCTTAGAAAAACTCCTAAGAAATTATTTATATTTAGTTTCCTCACCGCTTCGATTAGATCCACGTTAGACAAATCAATGTTAGGTAGTCAATGCCTTCGACATCGATTAGTTTAGTGATCATTTTAAATTTATGGAATAATGTCCATATGCTAGAGTGTGAATTCCATTTTCCTGAATAACTCGTTTGTTGTCGTCTGCTGAGAGGGCTACCTTATTTATTTCTTCGGTGTAGACATCGTGAAGATGCGATAACATTCATTTTTCTCGATTGTTCTCTCTTATGGAATAGGCAGTCTTTGTAATCTTCGTGAGTGATAGATTTCTCGACGACATTCTTCTTCTTCACTCCTTTGCATTTCGTGTGGTCCGTTCCAACCGTATTGTACGAATACAGCAAACTCTTCAATCTGTTTACCAGATACTTCATCTTTGAATATGCCAATTACCTTTTTACTGATGCTTGTTTCTAAACCAGGGGAAAGGGGATGGTCTTTTGGATAGTCGCTAGTGTCGAATCTACTTCTAATGTCAGGAAATATATCAGCGTAGAAGTTCGAATCTTAATTTCATAGGCTAAAGAATCCGTATCTGTAAAGAGTAACCTTGCTTTATCTTCAAACTATTTCTTGATGTAATTATAATGAAAATCGTACATTATAGTTTTACTCAAGTCTAAAATACAAATGCTAAGATATATAGGCTTGTAGTAATATAGCTTCGTCCGTTTCATGTGAATAGCGATTAGGTTTTCATCAAAAATCGTTCGAGTCTCGTAATTCGTTCTCGCTGCTAGCTTAATGGCTTCCTTCTCACTGCAAACCAGTTTTATGTCTACACGAGCCTCTATATGTTCACATGTCTTGCCAACTATATTTTCACATGTTTTGCCAAACACACTACTGTGCCTTTCTCGAAATCGTTGGTGGCTCTGGTTCTCAGGCTGGTATTTAGATCGATATACTTTTTCAGCCAAGCACTTGCTTCGAATTCTCTTAATCTTTCTCATAACCAAAAACATTACTATTAATATTATTATTACTCTCAAACTTACTTATCACGTTAGCAACCGCTGCGACTGGGAATTCGATGCCAGACCAAATAAGTTTCTCGGACCGTATTGTTAATTCTTTCGTGATTCTTTCTGAATCTTTCTAAACAGGATTTAAGGCTCGCGCCGACCAAAAATGACAGACGCGCCGCCGCTGAAAGTCGGCGCAGTGGTCTACTATATATATGCTGAGTAAATCCCGCTTTGAGACCGAGGACGGTAAAAGCGCACCCGCTACAGACCGTCGGAAAACAAACATTAAACCGCTTTGAGACCGTCATGTAATGATATGGACAATTACTCTACCACTTTATACGCTTCGTGTAGAAGTGATTAAAGGCTGACCTACATGACCTACACCAAAAACCTTTTGCGTCGTGATGTGTAAAATAGGATTTGTCCAGCTGCATTGGCGAAAAGATACGCATCTGGAAGCCGTTACACGCCGTGTCTTTCACTAGTGAAGTTCATTAGAGCGTTCTAATTACGTAAGACAAATGAAGTTAAGAACGAACTTGTTCTGTTTGTCTTGTTTTTGATTTTATGTAAAAACGTATTTCAAAAGGGGCGACTTATTCTTGACTAGCTGGGGAACCATGCGTTGCACTGGTTGAGACAGGTTTTGGGCTATGTATGAATATGGTCTGTATAGACACTGCTGCGCACGCAGCACACCTGATCGACTGTGCAAACGATTAGGTCAGTGTTCTGAGTGTTGCGTCAAGAGATGCTTTTAACAGATAATATTATATAAAATGTCTCATTATCCGATTCACAAAATGGGGTGGATGATACCCAAAATTGATAAATCTGCAAGAACACAACCGGGATTCGTTTCGTGGGAGATGAATGAAGCTGCGTGGGACCGCAAAGACAAATGGGCGGTTTAAGATGGGAGTTTTTTGCCTATTCATTCTCACGAGACAGTTGCTTTACCGTTAGGCTTAGGTGTCCGAATGCCACCTTCGTTTATGGTGACAATTCCAAGATCTCTAAAATTCTTAATATCGAGTAAAATGCCTTCCGCGAATCCTGTTATGGTATTGCTTAGCAAGCGGGGTGCCGCCTGCTTCTGGACTGGGTGTATTAGGTGTAACTTTTCTAAGTACCGTCGTAGCCGCACCAGCTGCAACAATCGTGGTATCTGTATCCGCTGGAGCCTGAGCATTGTGTTGGGTAGGAAAGCAAATCCGCTGAATATTATCGCTACGGCTAGAAAAACATGAAAAAAATCAAGATTATAGCCGGAGGGAAACTCAATTCAATTAGCGACCTTGTTTCGAAAGCATTATATGATAATGATACCTCAGAATTGGAATATTCTGTTACTCTAAGTGAATTCGTGAAATTTAATTAAATCAAGGAAGAGGTTAAAAGTAAAAGCAATGCCAACATAGATGAAGCGACGAAACAATCGCTTATTACGGAAGAGGCATTCTAAAACGTTTAATAAATCATTATTAGAACCTTAGAATTTATATACTAGATTTAGCTACAAAATATTTAAAAGAATACCCCTCGAACAAAAAATTTACGGAATACACTCTACAGGTGACCGATTTTACATCGCGGACAGCCCAATCACGATCGAAAGTGATGATATAACTATCGGGGATGTCACCTATAAGGGAACTCCAGGACTTTGGAATTGTTAACTATGGTAAATCCAGACTAGACGATATATGACATATAAACGATCTCAAAGATTCGAGTGAGATTATGCATGTGACAAACGCAATTCGTCGACCTGATAATCCGAACAAGCCCAAGTCAGAAGCAGTAAATATAGGGAAATCATTAAACCGATATGGGATCTGCGATGAGTTACTTCGACAAAATGCGATAACTGTGTTAGAGTATTTAATGATACAATTATAAAATGATTGTCGTAACTGAGAACAGATTTATTAAAAGATACGTTGTAGGAGGCGCTGGAATATTTGAGACAATATCAGGATTTTTCAAAAGAATATTTTCTTCGAATGCGGCTAGACAGGTAGCATCACCGCATTGAGCGCTGGGAAAGACGCTGCAACGGAGATTAATAAAAATGCTCTCGATGTTGGTAAGGAAATGCAGGAAAGCGATTGGTGGATAAAGCAGCAGCAGAGATGTTTAGTCCACCGCCGCCGCAAGCAGCCGTACTTAACCAACGGAGCAAGGATTTCTAAAGGGTATACCCCAACGGAAATACGGCACTTAGTCGAGGTAGCGAGGAAAAGTCAAAGAGTTTAATATCCAAAGATAGAAATACGATTATAAATAATTTACTGTCCGGCCACGGTGGCGCCGTGTCGATCCGAGATCTGGTGAGTGGGTCTGGAATGAAGTTGGCTTAAAAAATATTTTTTTGGTATATCAAAATGCAGTAAGCTATTCTAAGATTTACTGAAAATATTATTATAGATGAGGGAGTCGAGAGATACAAGTGGCACGATACTGGTAGCGAGAACTAATCTGAACAGCGCTGGGGAAATTCGCATCAATATAGAACTTCAAGAACTGTTCAGCCATCCATCAGAGTCTTATCTGCTATTCGAAGGCAGGCCGAATAAAGCAGATGGAACAGCTTACGCCAATGCCGACGCTGCTGCCATTACCAACGACCGGCTCAAGCACCTTTTCAGCCAAATGCCGTATTCACTGTCAAATCAAGAAGTCGAAGGCGTGTTTCATCCGGGACAATCCACGACTATGCTGTACCTACTGAAATATCTCAACGACTTCGCTCTCGCACAAGGACTTAACCAATTATGGACTAAAGACATAGCCGCGCCTGCCGTCATAGCCGACAACTCTGGATTCGCGATCAAGACAGGGCACATTTCATCGTGCCTCTGGGGCACATAAGATAGTCTATGGTATGAAACAGACTTTGACGCTCGTTCGTAAGTCTGATGACGATGCTATTTTCAGGGCAAATGCAGCAGTGGCTGGTAAAGTCAACATTAGTCCAAATTTTATGGTTTATACCGCATGTCATTTCGTCTGATATGGAAAGAATGCAGCTGTATAAAATGATTGGCAATCAAATCAAATTGAATCAAAGGCAACGTTACCAGTATAGCCTACCGAGCTCATCATTGCGACACCATAACCGTTCCTCAATCTAATACATCTACTTGGCGACTTAGCGTGAAGACATCACTGGAAAAACAGTGGTATATCATCGCTGGAAGTGGCAATCAAGATGCTAATCCATCAATTTTCGATCACTGCGATATCAAGATCATGTATGTGATGACGAACCAAGAAAGATACCCAGCAGTCGACTACAACCTATCATTCCCGAATCTGCAATTTTCGAGACCTTACAGAGATGACATTTAGCGAGAAATTCTATGGGATAGATCAGCTCGTGACTTCTGAGTCAGCCGGCAACATTACGCCGGCTGAATATAAAGATTTACATCCGCTATTCGTCTTCGATGTGAGTAAGCAATATGAGCGGTTAAAGTCATCTGTCCAGATCCAGATCAAGATCAAGGCAACTTTCGATGCATGCGGTGCCAGCTGGAACGGAAGCTTATGCAGTTGTCATTTCAGATAAATTGCTAAACTTCCAATCAGACGGTCAGAAAATGAGCGTAGTATATTAAAGAGAAAAATTTCTATTATAAAAACATGAAGCTTCCTGAACTGAAATCACTAATGAAAGAACACGGTCTAACAAGCTGGTTAGTTATAGAAAAGCTGAAAATTATAAGTGTACTGGTTGAGAATGGAATAATTCCAGAGATGAAGAAACCAGAGAAAGAACAACAGGAGATCGATATAAGATACATGTATCTTAGAGAAATAAGAACGAATCCGACAGCTGTCGATATCTTTGACTTGGAAACGGGTGACCTTGTAAAGTATCCGTCATTGTTCAAATCGGCAAGACCGCATAAGACGCGCGGTAAACTATTAAAAAACCTTGATGGAAAAGTGTGGAGAGAGATGTGTGAGGATCAGAAAGACATTATTTTTAATGAAATAGTCATTACAAATTATTTACATTAATCCTGTTTTTTAAGGATGAGATTCTTTGCAAAATAAACGTATTTCCAGCTTTCGTACTTTCTACTAATACAACTTTCCTCTACTCTTAATTGTATGGACGGTTGTATGGAAGATATTTCCGATGAATATACTGCATGTTAAATCTAGCACGACACTGCCCGGAATATATATTAGTGTTAGAGGGTCGATTGGATTATCGCCTAAATAATAAAATCCGGTTGTTATATCCGTTGATCCATACGCAGTTAACAATTTTGGGAACATCTTCGGCGCTTCATCTTCCTGTTTTTGATTAAAAAATAGACATTTGTTCAACCTGCGAATCTTCATATTTCTTATTCAAGGCCGCTTTTATATCAGGATCGTGCAGGTGCTTTTTCATACGTTCCAAAATATTTTGAAACATACGGATAGTCCCCAATTCTTCCGCAGTCGGTTCCAAATACCTATCGTGCATCACTACCGGTATACTATAACCTACAATGAGGCCATCAGTCTTACCAAAGCCATTATCTGGTGATATTCCCCAGCTTTTTAATACTGGAGTAGCGATATGAAAATCATCTTGGTCACCGTTCGGGTATCATATTTTATCTTAATTCGTTGACCAAAGTTGCTCGTCTTATTCACGAATTTAAATATCATTTTATTTGGAAGAGACGTTTCATATGTGGCAAACATTTTTCATCTTTATGTAGAGAAAGTTTTCTTTTACGTTCAAATAGAAAAAAATTCAGTATATTTTTTTTATAAAGTCTTATTCATGATATTTAAAATGGGTACTCGTAAATTTAAAGATTTCTCAACAATGGAAGAAGACGTAATTTACACGGTTAAAACGAAGCAATATCTATACGGCGCAGTAGGCGTTTTCTACCTGATTACGCCGGATGAGACGTGAGCATATTTGAAGGGCCATTGCTCGCCAAGTTGGGAACGAATAAAGAGAACAAGACATTTACTTTTACAAAAACGAACATAGAAACGGAACCGGAATACATCACACCGTCTATCGTAGTATCTGGAGACAATGATGTTGTTAATCGCAGTTAATCGTTTAGATTTTCAATGATGTTTCTCATTGAAAATCGTAGCGAATTTAATAATTGTACACAAATAACTGTATCACGCTTAATCCGGGCTTATCCGGTTCAGCGTTGAGGCACTGTAACTCATAGGTCTGATATTTTCCAACGGAATCGATCAAAAATTCTTGGTAAGTATTTCCTAAATAAGACGGACTAGACGATATGTGTCACTTATGGTGTCATTGTCCTTCATCACTGTACGCTTTTATCAACCAGTTGGATATCCTATCTCCGTTTTTACTCCTTCCTTTCAAGCCGATTTTCTAGATTCGTACTGCGCTTGGGCACTTGATGATAACCACGAACCGGCGTAAGCATCAGGCACCCATTCTCCTTTGCCTTTGAACGCATTGAAAGGCTTTGTTATTTAGCAATGCTGAACTAGCGTTCGCTTGAAAACCATAATTACTAGTATTCAAAGCTAATCTCGACACGTAACCGACGAAACATTTTGTTCCTTGCGTGAACTCGGTCAGGGTTGGTCTCCACTGTAGCATGCAGATGGCACCAGGGCCCATGGATATAACATGAAATCTCCAATAATTAGACGAAGTGCGAAATGTAAACTCCCTCAAATATCTGAAGGCGAGGATATCCGTTTGAGGGGTTGAAACTTGGAATATCTTTAAATACTAATTCCATCGTTACTAGCTTGAACTTTCCAACTAGCGATATATTCATCAACGTTCCGTTCTGGCTGGCGATGATGTAAATTCCCGACATTGATAGAGGAATGGGGTACTTAATCTGTATCGAAACATTGGTGGTGTTTCAGAGACCCAAATATCGGGGTAGTAAAAAGCGTTTTGAAATGCCCTCCATGGGCTGAATTCGTGACCGAGCACACTGCGATGTTTGCTAGCACTAGCTTCGTAAGTTAAACCGTTTATTATTGTCACATCAGCAGTCATGGTTGGAGCCGCTGCCACGGATGCTCTCAGGTAATCGGTGACAGAATTATTCGTTATCGCCTGATTGACTAAGGTTTCAACTTGACCAAAGCTCGCAGCCTGGCTGGCGATGACTGGTGGATGAATTTTATCGAGCTTTTATCGAGTTGCCGCTCATTTCCAAATCACCGTCCATAGCGTTCATTCCATCTCGTTTTAGAAAGGTATTACTCGCTTGAGACAGAGTAACACATCCAGATACTATTCTTTGCATTGATCCAGCATCGGTTCTTCAAAATTTATCGATTGGCATCTTTGTATGTATATATTATTATTTAATACAAATCGTTAATAGCTTCTTGAAATTTGCATCCAACGTTGTTCGTCTTCTTGAATACATACAAACATAAATGACCGCAAAAGACTTCACCGTTGGATTGTATTTGTTCGCTGTTGTAGAACAGCGGTCTTCGTAGATAGTTTATCAATTCAGTAGGAGTAGGTAGTCCGTAGCTGTCAAAATAGATCTTATCATTGGCGTGCTTGATGCAACACGTGCAATGTGTCCCTTTGCCGTCAGAATCATCGAGATTAAGGATGCCACACTCGTTCGCTCTTGGTTTTTTTGTAACTCGTCTCTTAGAAAAACTCCTAAGAAATTATTTATATTTAGTTTCCTCACCGCTTCGATTAGATCCACGTTAGACAAATCAATGTTAGGTAGTCAATGCCTTCGACATCGATTAGTTTAGTGATCATTTTAAATTTATGGAATAATGTCCATATGCTAGAGTGTGAATTCCATTTTCCTGAATAACTCGTTTGTTGTCGTCTGCTGAGAGGGCTACCTTATTTATTTCTTCGGTGTAGACATCGTGAAGATGCGATCGAATAACATTCATTTTTCTCGATTGTTCTCTGTTATGGAATAGGCAGTCTTTGTAATCTTCGTGAGTGATAGATTTCTCGACGACATTCTTCTTCTTCACTCCTTTGCATTTCTTGTGGTCCGTTCCAACCGTATTGTACGAATACAGCAAACTCTTCAATCTGTTTACCAGATACTTCATCTTTGAATATGCCAATTACCTTTTTACTGATGCTTGTTTCTAAACCAGGGGAAAGGGGATGGTCTTTTGGATAGTCGCTAGTGTCGAATCTACTTCTAATGTCAGGAAATATATCAGCGTAGAAGTTCGAATCTTAATTTCATAGGCTAAAGAATCCGTATCTGTAAAGAGTAACCTTGCTTTATCTTCAAACTATTTCTTGATGTAATTATAATGAAAATCGTACATTATAGTTTTACTCAAGTCTAAAATACAAATGCTAAGATATATAGGCTTGTAGTAATATAGCTTCGTCCGTTTCATGTGAATAGCGATTAGGTTTTCATCAAAAATCGTTCGAGTCTCGTAATTCGTTCTCGCTGCTAGCTTAATGGCTTCCTTCTCACTGCAAACCAGTTTTATGTCTACACGAGCCTCTATATGTTCACATGTCTTGCCAACTATATTTTCACATGTTTTGCCAAACACACTACTGTGCCTTTCTCGAAATCGTTGGTGGCTCTGGTTCTCAGGCTGGTATTTAGATCGATATACTTTTTCAGCCAAGCACTTGCTTCGAATTCTCTTAATCTTTCTCATAACCAAAAACATTACTATTAATATTATTATTACTCTCAAACTTACTTATCACGTTAGCAACCGCTGCGACTGGGAATTCGATGCCAGACCAAATAAGTTTCTCGGACCGTATTGTTAATTCTTTCGTGATTCTTTCTGAATCTTTCTAAACAGGATTTAAGGCTCGCGCCGACCAAAAATGACAGACGCGCCGCCGCTGAAAGTCGGCGCAGTGGTCTACTATATATATGCTGAGTAAATCCCGCTTTGAGACCGAGGACGGTAAAAGCGCACCCGCTACAGACCGTCGGAAAACAAACATTAAACCGCTTTGAGACCGTCATGTAATGATATGGACAATTACTCTACCACTTTATACGCTTCGTGTAGAAGTGATTAAAGGCTGACCTACATGACCTACACCAAAAACCTTTTGCGTCGTGATGTGTAAAATAGGATTTGTCCAGCTGCATTGGCGAAAAGATACGCATCTGGAAGCCGTTACACGCCGTGTCTTTCACTAGTGGAGTTCATTAGAGCGTTCTAATTACGTAAGACAAATGAAGTTAAGAACGAACTTGTTCTGTTTGTCTTGTTTTTGATTTTATGTAAAAACGTATTTCAAAAGGGGCGACTTATTCTTGACTAGCTGGGGAACCATGCGTTGCACTGGTTGAGACAGGTTTTGGGCTATGTATGAATATGGTCTGTATAGACACTGCTGCGCACGCAGCACACCTGATCGACTGTGCAAACGATTAGGTCAGTGTTCTGAGTGTTGCGTCAAGAGATGCTTTTAACAGATAATATTATATAAAATGTCTCATTATCCGATTCACAAAATGGGGTGGATGATACCCAAAATTGATAAATCTGCAAGAACACAACCGGGATTCGTTTCGTGGGAGATGAATGAAGCTGCGTGGGACCGCAAAGACAAATGGGCGGTTTAAGATGGGAGTTTTTTGCCTATTCATTCTCACGAGACAGTTGCTTTACCGTTAGGCTTAGGTGTCCGAATGCCACCTTCGTTTATGGTGACAATTCCAAGATCTCTAAAATTCTTAATATCGAGTAAAATGCCTTCCGCGAATCCTGTTATGGTATTGCTTAGCAAGCGGGGTGCCGCCTGCTTCTGGACTGGGTGTATTAGGTGTAACTTTTCTAAGTACCGTCGTAGCCGCACCAGCTGCAACAATCGTGGTATCTGTATCCGCTGGAGCCTGAGCATTGTGTTGGGTAGGAAAGCAAATCCGCTGAATATTATCGCTACGGCTAGAAAAACATGAAAAAAATCAAGATTATAGCCGGAGGGAAACTCAATTCAATTAGCGACCTTGTTTCGAAAGCATTATATGATAATGATACCTCAGAATTGGAATATTCTGTTACTCTAAGTGAATTCGTGAAATTTAATTAAATCAAGGAAGAGGTTAAAAGTAAAAGCAATGCCAACATAGATGAAGCGACGAAACAATCGCTTATTACGGAAGAGGCATTCTAAAACGTTTAATAAATCATTATTAGAACCTTAGAATTTATATACTAGATTTAGCTACAAAATATTTAAAAGAATACCCCTCGAACAAAAAATTTACGGAATACACTCTACAGGTGACCGATTTTACATCGCGGACAGCCCAATCACGATCGAAAGTGATGATATAACTATCGGGGATGTCACCTATAAGGGAACTCCAGGACTTTGGAATTGTTAACTATGGTAAATCCAGACTAGACGATATATGACATATAAACGATCTCAAAGATTCGAGTGAGATTATGCATGTGACAAACGCAATTCGTCGACCTGATAATCCGAACAAGCCCAAGTCAGAAGCAGTAAATATAGGGAAATCATTAAACCGATATGGGATCTGCGATGAGTTACTTCGACAAAATGCGATAACTGTGTTAGAGTATTTAATGATACAATTATAAAATGATTGTCGTAACTGAGAACAGATTTATTAAAAGATACGTTGTAGGAGGCGCTGGAATATTTGAGACAATATCAGGATTTTTCAAAAGAATATTTTCTTCGAATGCGGCTAGACAGGTAGCATCACCGCATTGAGCGCTGGGAAAGACGCTGCAACGGAGATTAATAAAAATGCTCTCGATGTTGGTAAGGAAATGCAGGAAAGCGATTGGTGGATAAAGCAGCAGCAGAGATGTTTAGTCCACCGCCGCCGCAAGCAGCCGTACTTAACCAACGGAGCAAGGATTTCTAAAGGGTATACCCCAACGGAAATACGGCACTTAGTCGAGGTAGCGAGGAAAAGTCAAAGAGTTTAATATCCAAAGATAGAAATACGATTATAAATAATTTACTGTCCGGCCACGGTGGCGCCGTGTCGATCCGAGATCTGGTGAGTGGGTCTGGAATGAAGTTGGCTTAAAAAATATTTTTTTGGTATATCAAAATGCAGTAAGCTATTCTAAGATTTACTGAAAATATTATTATAGATGAGGGAGTCGAGAGATACAAGTGGCACGATACTGGTAGCGAGAACTAATCTGAACAGCGCTGGGGAAATTCGCATCAATATAGAACTTCAAGAACTGTTCAGCCATCCATCAGAGTCTTATCTGCTATTCGAAGGCAGGCCGAATAAAGCAGATGGAACAGCTTACGCCAATGCCGACGCTGCTGCCATTACCAACGACCGGCTCAAGCACCTTTTCAGCCAAATGCCGTATTCACTGTCAAATCAAGAAGTCGAAGGCGTGTTTCATCCGGGACAATCCACGACTATGCTGTACCTACTGAAATATCTCAACGACTTCGCTCTCGCACAAGGACTTAACCAATTATGGACTAAAGACATAGCCGCGCCTGCCGTCATAGCCGACAACTCTGGATTCGCGATCAAGACAGGGCACATTTCATCGTGCCTCTGGGGCACATAAGATAGTCTATGGTATGAAACAGACTTTGACGCTCGTTCGTAAGTCTGATGACGATGCTATTTTCAGGGCAAATGCAGCAGTGGCTGGTAAAGTCAACATTAGTCCAAATTTTATGGTTTATACCGCATGTCATTTCGTCTGATATGGAAAGAATGCAGCTGTATAAAATGATTGGCAATCAAATCAAATTGAATCAAAGGCAACGTTACCAGTATAGCCTACCGAGCTCATCATTGCGACACCATAACCGTTCCTCAATCTAATACATCTACTTGGCGACTTAGCGTGAAGACATCACTGGAAAAACAGTGGTATATCAACGCTGGAAGTGGCAATCAAGATGCTAATCCATCAATTTTCGATCACTGCGATATCAAGATCATGTATGTGATGACGAACCAAGAAAGATACCCAGCAGTCGACTACAACCTATCATTCCCGAATCTGCAATTTTCGAGACCTTACAGAGATGACATTTAGCGAGAAATTCTATGGGATAGATCAGCTCGTGACTTCTGAGTCAGCCGGCAACATTACGCCGGCTGAATATAAAGATTTACATCCGCTATTCGTCTTCGATGTGAGTAAGCAATATGAGCGGTTAAAGTCATCTGTCCAGATCCAGATCAAGATCAAGGCAACTTTCGATGCATGCGGTGCCAGCTGGAACGGAAGCTTATGCAGTTGTCATTTCAGATAAATTGCTAAACTTCCAATCAGACGGTCAGAAAATGAGCGTAGTATATTAAAGAGAAAAATTTCTATTATAAAAACATGAAGCTTCCTGAACTGAAATCACTAATGAAAGAACACGGTCTAACAAGCTGGTTAGTTATAGAAAAGCTGAAAATTATAAGTGTACTGGTTGAGAATGGAATAATTCCAGAGATGAAGAAACCAGAGAAAGAACAACAGGAGATCGATATAAGATACATGTATCTTAGAGAAATAAGAACGAATCCGACAGCTGTCGATATCTTTGACTTGGAAACGGGTGACCTTGTAAAGTATCCGTCATTGTTCAAATCGGCAAGACCGCATAAGACGCGCGGTAAACTATTAAAAAACCTTGATGGAAAAGTGTGGAGAGAGATGTGTGAGGATCAGAAAGACATTATTTTTAATGAAATAGTCATTACAAATTATTTACATTAATCCTGTTTTTTAAGGATGAGATTCTTTGCAAAATAAACGTATTTCCAGCTTTCGTACTTTCTACTAATACAACTTTCCTCTACTCTTAATTGTATGGACGGTTGTATGGAAGATATTTCCGATGAATATACTGCATGTTAAATCTAGCACGACACTGCCCGGAATATATATTAGTGTTAGAGGGTCGATTGGATTATCGCCTAAATAATAAAATCCGGTTGTTATATCCGTTGATCCATACGCAGTTAACAATTTTGGGAACATCTTCGGCGCTTCATCTTCCTGTTTTTGATTAAAAAATAGACATTTGTTCAACCTGCGAATCTTCATATTTCTTATTCAAGGCCGCTTTTATATCAGGATCGTGCAGGTGCTTTTTCATACGTTCCAAAATATTTTGAAACATACGGATAGTCCCCAATTCTTCCGCAGTCGGTTCCAAATACCTATCGTGCATCACTACCGGTATACTATAACCTACAATGAGGCCATCAGTCTTACCAAAGCCATTATCTGGTGATATTCCCCAGCTTTTTAATACTGGAGTAGCGATATGAAAATCATCTTGGTCACCGTTCGGGTATCATATTTTATCTTAATTCGTTGACCAAAGTTGCTCGTCTTATTCACGAATTTAAATATCATTTTATTTGGAAGAGACGTTTCATATGTGGCAAACATTTTTCATCTTTATGTAGAGAAAGTTTTCTTTTACGTTCAAATAGAAAAAAATTCAGTATATTTTTTTTATAAAGTCTTATTCATGATATTTAAAATGGGTACTCGTAAATTTAAAGATTTCTCAACAATGGAAGAAGACGTAATTTACACGGTTAAAACGAAGCAATATCTATACGGCGCAGTAGGCGTTTTCTACCTGATTACGCCGGATGAGACGTGAGCATATTTGAAGGGCCATTGCTCGCCAAGTTGGGAACGAATAAAGAGAACAAGACATTTACTTTTACAAAAACGAACATAGAAACGGAACCGGAATACATCACACCGTCTATCGTAGTATCTGGAGACAATGATGTTGTTAATCGCAGTTAATCGTTTAGATTTTCAATGATGTTTCTCATTGAAAATCGTAGCGAATTTAATAATTGTACACAAATAACTGTATCACGCTTAATCCGGGCTTATCCGGTTCAGCGTTGAGGCACTGTAACTCATAGGTCTGATATTTTCCAACGGAATCGATCAAAAATTCTTGGTAAGTATTTCCTAAATAAGACGGACTAGACGATATGTGTCACTTATGGTGTCATTGTCCTTCATCACTGTACGCTTTTATCAACCAGTTGGATATCCTATCTCCGTTTTTACTCCTTCCTTTCAAGCCGATTTTCTAGATTCGTACTGCGCTTGGGCACTTGATGATAACCACGAACCGGCGTAAGCATCAGGCACCCATTCTCCTTTGCCTTTGAACGCATTGAAAGGCTTTGTTATTTAGCAATGCTGAACTAGCGTTCGCTTGAAAACCATAATTACTAGTATTCAAAGCTAATCTCGACACGTAACCGACGAAACATTTTGTTCCTTGCGTGAACTCGGTCAGGGTTGGTCTCCACTGTAGCATGCAGATGGCACCAGGGCCCATGGATATAACATGAAATCTCCAATAATTAGACGAAGTGCGAAATGTAAACTCCCTCAAATATCTGAAGGCGAGGATATCCGTTTGAGGGGTTGAAACTTGGAATATCTTTAAATACTAATTCCATCGTTACTAGCTTGAACTTTCCAACTAGCGATATATTCATCAACGTTCCGTTCTGGCTGGCGATGATGTAAATTCCCGACATTGATAGAGGAATGGGGTACTTAATCTGTATCGAAACATTGGTGGTGTTTCAGAGACCCAAATATCGGGGTAGTAAAAAGCGTTTTGAAATGCCCTCCATGGGCTGAATTCGTGACCGAGCACACTGCGATGTTTGCTAGCACTAGCTTCGTAAGTTAAACCGTTTATTATTGTCACATCAGCAGTCATGGTTGGAGCCGCTGCCACGGATGCTCTCAGGTAATCGGTGACAGAATTATTCGTTATCGCCTGATTGACTAAGGTTTCAACTTGACCAAAGCTCGCAGCCTGGCTGGCGATGACTGGTGGATGAATTTTATCGAGCTTTTATCGAGTTGCCGCTCATTTCCAAATCACCGTCCATAGCGTTCATTCCATCTCGTTTTAGAAAGGTATTACTCGCTTGAGACAGAGTAACACATCCAGATACTATTCTTTGCATTGATCCAGCATCGGTTCTTCAAAATTTATCGATTGGCATCTTTGTATGTATATATTATTATTTAATACAAATCGTTAATAGCTTCTTGAAATTTGCATCCAACGTTGTTCGTCTTCTTGAATACATACAAACATAAATGACCGCAAAAGACTTCACCGTTGGATTGTATTTGTTCGCTGTTGTAGAACAGCGGTCTTCGTAGATAGTTTATCAATTCAGTAGGAGTAGGTAGTCCGTAGCTGTCAAAATAGATCTTATCATTGGCGTGCTTGATGCAACACGTGCAATGTGTCCCTTTGCCGTCAGAATCATCGAGATTAAGGATGCCACACTCGTTCGCTCTTGGTTTTTTTGTAACTCGTCTCTTAGAAAAACTCCTAAGAAATTATTTATATTTAGTTTCCTCACCGCTTCGATTAGATCCACGTTAGACAAATCAATGTTAGGTAGTCAATGCCTTCGACATCGATTAGTTTAGTGATCATTTTAAATTTATGGAATAATGTCCATATGCTAGAGTGTGAATTCCATTTTCCTGAATAACTCGTTTGTTGTCGTCTGCTGAGAGGGCTACCTTATTTATTTCTTCGGTGTAGACATCGTGAAGATGCGATCGAATAACATTCATTTTTCTCGATTGTTCTCTCTTATGGAATAGGCAGTCTTTGTAATCTTCGTGAGTGATAGATTTCTCGACGACATTCTTCTTCTTCACTCCTTTGCATTTCGTGTGGTCCGTTCCAACCGTATTGTACGAATACAGCAAACTCTTCAATCTGTTTACCAGATACTTCATCTTTGAATATGCCAATTACCTTTTTACTGATGCTTGTTTCTAAACCAGGGGAAAGGGGATGGTCTTTTGGATAGTCGCTAGTGTCGAATCTACTTCTAATGTCAGGAAATATATCAGCGTAGAAGTTCGAATCTTAATTTCATAGGCTAAAGAATCCGTATCTGTAAAGAGTAACCTTGCTTTATCTTCAAACTATTTCTTGATGTAATTATAATGAAAATCGTACATTATAGTTTTACTCAAGTCTAAAATACAAATGCTAAGATATATAGGCTTGTAGTAATATAGCTTCGTCCGTTTCATGTGAATAGCGATTAGGTTTTCATCAAAAATCGTTCGAGTCTCGTAATTCGTTCTCGCTGCTAGCTTAATGGCTTCCTTCTCACTGCAAACCAGTTTTATGTGTACACGAGCCTCTATATGTTCACATGTCTTGCCAACTATATTTTCACATGTTTTGCCAAACACACTACTGTGCCTTTCTCGAAATCGTTGGTGGCTCTGGTTCTCAGGCTGGTATTTAGATCGATATACTTTTTCAGCCAAGCACTTGCTTCGAATTCTCTTAATCTTTCTCATAACCAAAAACATTACTATTAATATTATTATTACTCTCAAACTTACTTATCACGTTAGCAACCGCTGCGACTGGGAATTCGATGCCAGACCAAATAAGTTTCTCGGACCGTATTGTTAATTCTTTCGTGATTCTTTCTGAATCTTTCTAAACAGGATTTAAGGCTCGCGCCGACCAAAAATGACAGACGCGCCGCCGCTGAAAGTCGGCGCAGTGGTCTACTATATATATGCTGAGTAAATCCCGCTTTGAGACCGAGGACGGTAAAAGCGCACCCGCTACAGACCGTCGGAAAACAAACATTAAACCGCTTTGAGACCGTCATGTAATGATATGGACAATTACTCTACCACTTTATACGCTTCGTGTAGAAGTGATTAAAGGCTGACCTACATGACCTACACCAAAAACCTTTTGCGTCGTGATGTGTAAAATAGGATTTGTCCAGCTGCATTGGCGAAAAGATACGCATCTGGAAGCCGTTACACGCCGTGTCTTTCACTAGTGGAGTTCATTAGAGCGTTCTAATTACGTAAGACAAATGAAGTTAAGAACGAACTTGTTCTGTTTGTCTTGTTTTTGATTTTATGTAAAAACGTATTTCAAAAGGGGCGACTTATTCTTGACTAGCTGGGGAACCATGCGTTGCACTGGTTGAGACAGGTTTTGGGCTATGTATGAATATGGTCTGTATAGACACTGCTGCGCACGCAGCACACCTGATCGACTGTGCAAACGATTAGGTCAGTGTTCTGAGTGTTGCGTCAAGAGATGCTTTTAACAGATAATATTATATAAAATGTCTCATTATCCGATTCACAAAATGGGGTGGATGATACCCAAAATTGATAAATCTGCAAGAACACAACCGGGATTCGTTTCGTGGGAGATGAATGAAGCTGCGTGGGACCGCAAAGACAAATGGGCGGTTTAAGATGGGAGTTTTTTGCCTATTCATTCTCACGAGACAGTTGCTTTACCGTTAGGCTTAGGTGTCCGAATGCCACCTTCGTTTATGGTGACAATTCCAAGATCTCTAAAATTCTTAATATCGAGTAAAATGCCTTCCGCGAATCCTGTTATGGTATTGCTTAGCAAGCGGGGTGCCGCCTGCTTCTGGACTGGGTGTATTAGGTGTAACTTTTCTAAGTACCGTCGTAGCCGCACCAGCTGCAACAATCGTGGTATCTGTATCCGCTGGAGCCTGAGCATTGTGTTGGGTAGGAAAGCAAATCCGCTGAATATTATCGCTACGGCTAGAAAAACATGAAAAAAATCAAGATTATAGCCGGAGGGAAACTCAATTCAATTAGCGACCTTGTTTCGAAAGCATTATATGATAATGATACCTCAGAATTGGAATATTCTGTTACTCTAAGTGAATTCGTGAAATTTAATTAAATCAAGGAAGAGGTTAAAAGTAAAAGCAATGCCAACATAGATGAAGCGACGAAACAATCGCTTATTACGGAAGAGGCATTCTAAAACGTTTAATAAATCATTATTAGAACCTTAGAATTTATATACTAGATTTAGCTACAAAATATTTAAAAGAATACCCCTCGAACAAAAAATTTACGGAATACACTCTACAGGTGACCGATTTTACATCGCGGACAGCCCAATCACGATCGAAAGTGATGATATAACTATCGGGGATGTCACCTATAAGGGAACTCCAGGACTTTGGAATTGTTAACTATGGTAAATCCAGACTAGACGATATATGACATATAAACGATCTCAAAGATTCGAGTGAGATTATGCATGTGACAAACGCAATTCGTCGACCTGATAATCCGAACAAGCCCAAGTCAGAAGCAGTAAATATAGGGAAATCATTAAACCGATATGGGATCTGCGATGAGTTACTTCGACAAAATGCGATAACTGTGTTAGAGTATTTAATGATACAATTATAAAATGATTGTCGTAACTGAGAACAGATTTATTAAAAGATACGTTGTAGGAGGCGCTGGAATATTTGAGACAATATCAGGATTTTTCAAAAGAATATTTTCTTCGAATGCGGCTAGACAGGTAGCATCACCGCATTGAGCGCTGGGAAAGACGCTGCAACGGAGATTAATAAAAATGCTCTCGATGTTGGTAAGGAAATGCAGGAAAGCGATTGGTGGATAAAGCAGCAGCAGAGATGTTTAGTCCACCGCCGCCGCAAGCAGCCGTACTTAACCAACGGAGCAAGGATTTCTAAAGGGTATACCCCAACGGAAATACGGCACTTAGTCGAGGTAGCGAGGAAAAGTCAAAGAGTTTAATATCCAAAGATAGAAATACGATTATAAATAATTTACTGTCCGGCCACGGTGGCGCCGTGTCGATCCGAGATCTGGTGAGTGGGTCTGGAATGAAGTTGGCTTAAAAAATATTTTTTTGGTATATCAAAATGCAGTAAGCTATTCTAAGATTTACTGAAAATATTATTATAGATGAGGGAGTCGAGAGATACAAGTGGCACGATACTGGTAGCGAGAACTAATCTGAACAGCGCTGGGGAAATTCGCATCAATATAGAACTTCAAGAACTGTTCAGCCATCCATCAGAGTCTTATCTGCTATTCGAAGGCAGGCCGAATAAAGCAGATGGAACAGCTTACGCCAATGCCGACGCTGCTGCCATTACCAACGACCGGCTCAAGCACCTTTTCAGCCAAATGCCGTATTCACTGTCAAATCAAGAAGTCGAAGGCGTGTTTCATCCGGGACAATCCACGACTATGCTGTACCTACTGAAATATCTCAACGACTTCGCTCTCGCACAAGGACTTAACCAATTATGGACTAAAGACATAGCCGCGCCTGCCGTCATAGCCGACAACTCTGGATTCGCGATCAAGACAGGGCACATTTCATCGTGCCTCTGGGGCACATAAGATAGTCTATGGTATGAAACAGACTTTGACGCTCGTTCGTAAGTCTGATGACGATGCTATTTTCTGGGCAAATGCAGCAGTGGCTGGTAAAGTCAACATTAGTCCAAATTTTATGGTTTATACCGCATGTCATTTCGTCTGATATGGAAAGAATGCAGCTGTATAAAATGATTGGCAATCAAATCAAATTGAATCAAAGGCAACGTTACCAGTATAGCCTACCGAGCTCATCATTGCGACACCATAACCGTTCCTCAATCTAATACATCTACTTGGCGACTTAGCGTGAAGACATCACTGGAAAAACAGTGGTATATCATCGCTGGAAGTGGCAATCAAGATGCTAATCCATCAATTTTCGATCACTGCGATATCAAGATCATGTATGTGATGACGAACCAAGAAAGATACCCAGCAGTCGACTACAACCTATCATTCCCGAATCTGCAATTTTCGAGACCTTACAGAGATGACATTTAGCGAGAAATTCTATGGGATAGATCAGCTCGTGACTTCTGAGTCAGCCGGCAACATTACGCCGGCTGAATATAAAGATTTACATCCGCTATTCGTCTTCGATGTGAGTAAGCAATATGAGCGGTTAAAGTCATCTGTCCAGATCCAGATCAAGATCAAGGCAACTTTCGATGCATGCGGTGCCAGCTGGAACGGAAGCTTATGCAGTTGTCATTTCAGATAAATTGCTAAACTTCCAATCAGACGGTCAGAAAATGAGCGTAGTATATTAAAGAGAAAAATTTCTATTATAAAAACATGAAGCTTCCTGAACTGAAATCACTAATGAAAGAACACGGTCTAACAAGCTGGTTAGTTATAGAAAAGCTGAAAATTATAAGTGTACTGGTTGAGAATGGAATAATTCCAGAGATGAAGAAACCAGAGAAAGAACAACAGGAGATCGATATAAGATACATGTATCTTAGAGAAATAAGAACGAATCCGACAGCTGTCGATATCTTTGACTTGGAAACGGGTGACCTTGTAAAGTATCCGTCATTGTTCAAATCGGCAAGACCGCATAAGACGCGCGGTAAACTATTAAAAAACCTTGATGGAAAAGTGTGGAGAGAGATGTGTGAGGATCAGAAAGACATTATTTTTAATGAAATAGTCATTACAAATTATTTACATTAATCCTGTTTTTTAAGGATGAGATTCTTTGCAAAATAAACGTATTTCCAGCTTTCGTACTTTCTACTAATACAACTTTCCTCTACTCTTAATTGTATGGACGGTTGTATGGAAGATATTTCCGATGAATATACTGCATGTTAAATCTAGCACGACACTGCCCGGAATATATATTAGTGTTAGAGGGTCGATTGGATTATCGCCTAAATAATAAAATCCGGTTGTTATATCCGTTGATCCATACGCAGTTAACAATTTTGGGAACATCTTCGGCGCTTCATCTTCCTGTTTTTGATTAAAAAATAGACATTTGTTCAACCTGCGAATCTTCATATTTCTTATTCAAGGCCGCTTTTATATCAGGATCGTGCAGGTGCTTTTTCATACGTTCCAAAATATTTTGAAACATACGGATAGTCCCCAATTCTTCCGCAGTCGGTTCCAAATACCTATCGTGCATCACTACCGGTATACTATAACCTACAATGAGGCCATCAGTCTTACCAAAGCCATTATCTGGTGATATTCCCCAGCTTTTTAATACTGGAGTAGCGATATGAAAATCATCTTGGTCACCGTTCGGGTATCATATTTTATCTTAATTCGTTGACCAAAGTTGCTCGTCTTATTCACGAATTTAAATATCATTTTATTTGGAAGAGACGTTTCATATGTGGCAAACATTTTTCATCTTTATGTAGAGAAAGTTTTCTTTTACGTTCAAATAGAAAAAAATTCAGTATATTTTTTTTATAAAGTCTTATTCATGATATTTAAAATGGGTACTCGTAAATTTAAAGATTTCTCAACAATGGAAGAAGACGTAATTTACACGGTTAAAACGAAGCAATATCTATACGGCGCAGTAGGCGTTTTCTACCTGATTACGCCGGATGAGACGTGAGCATATTTGAAGGGCCATTGCTCGCCAAGTTGGGAACGAATAAAGAGAACAAGACATTTACTTTTACAAAAACGAACATAGAAACGGAACCGGAATACATCACACCGTCTATCGTAGTATCTGGAGACAATGATGTTGTTAATCGCAGTTAATCGTTTAGATTTTCAATGATGTTTCTCATTGAAAATCGTAGCGAATTTAATAATTGTACACAAATAACTGTATCACGCTTAATCCGGGCTTATCCGGTTCAGCGTTGAGGCACTGTAACTCATAGGTCTGATATTTTCCAACGGAATCGATCAAAAATTCTTGGTAAGTATTTCCTAAATAAGACGGACTAGACGATATGTGTCACTTATGGTGTCATTGTCCTTCATCACTGTACGCTTTTATCAACCAGTTGGATATCCTATCTCCGTTTTTACTCCTTCCTTTCAAGCCGATTTTCTAGATTCGTACTGCGCTTGGGCACTTGATGATAACCACGAACCGGCGTAAGCATCAGGCACCCATTCTCCTTTGCCTTTGAACGCATTGAAAGGCTTTGTTATTTAGCAATGCTGAACTAGCGTTCGCTTGAAAACCATAATTACTAGTATTCAAAGCTAATCTCGACACGTAACCGACGAAACATTTTGTTCCTTGCGTGAACTCGGTCAGGGTTGGTCTCCACTGTAGCATGCAGATGGCACCAGGGCCCATGGATATAACATGAAATCTCCAATAATTAGACGAAGTGCGAAATGTAAACTCCCTCAAATATCTGAAGGCGAGGATATCCGTTTGAGGGGTTGAAACTTGGAATATCTTTAAATACTAATTCCATCGTTACTAGCTTGAACTTTCCAACTAGCGATATATTCATCAACGTTCCGTTCTGGCTGGCGATGATGTAAATTCCCGACATTGATAGAGGAATGGGGTACTTAATCTGTATCGAAACATTGGTGGTGTTTCAGAGACCCAAATATCGGGGTAGTAAAAAGCGTTTTGAAATGCCCTCCATGGGCTGAATTCGTGACCGAGCACACTGCGATGTTTGCTAGCACTAGCTTCGTAAGTTAAACCGTTTATTATTGTCACATCAGCAGTCATGGTTGGAGCCGCTGCCACGGATGCTCTCAGGTAATCGGTGACAGAATTATTCGTTATCGCCTGATTGACTAAGGTTTCAACTTGACCAAAGCTCGCAGCCTGGCTGGCGATGACTGGTGGATGAATTTTATCGAGCTTTTATCGAGTTGCCGCTCATTTCCAAATCACCGTCCATAGCGTTCATTCCATCTCGTTTTAGAAAGGTATTACTCGCTTGAGACAGAGTAACACATCCAGATACTATTCTTTGCATTGATCCAGCATCGGTTCTTCAAAATTTATCGATTGGCATCTTTGTATGTATATATTATTATTTAATACAAATCGTTAATAGCTTCTTGAAATTTGCATCCAACGTTGTTCGTCTTCTTGAATACATACAAACATAAATGACCGCAAAAGACTTCACCGTTGGATTGTATTTGTTCGCTGTTGTAGAACAGCGGTCTTCGTAGATAGTTTATCAATTCAGTAGGAGTAGGTAGTCCGTAGCTGTCAAAATAGATCTTATCATTGGCGTGCTTGATGCAACACGTGCAATGTGTCCCTTTGCCGTCAGAATCATCGAGATTAAGGATGCCACACTCGTTCGCTCTTGGTTTTTTTGTAACTCGTCTCTTAGAAAAACTCCTAAGAAATTATTTATATTTAGTTTCCTCACCGCTTCGATTAGATCCACGTTAGACAAATCAATGTTAGGTAGTCAATGCCTTCGACATCGATTAGTTTAATGATCATTTTAAATTTATGGAATAATGTCCATATGCTAGAGTGTGAATTCCATTTTCCTGAATAACTCGTTTGTTGTCGTCTGCTGAGAGGGCTACCTTATTTATTTCTTCGGTGTAGACATCGTGAAGATGCGATCGAATAACATTCATTTTTCTCGATTGTTCTCTCTTATGGAATAGGCAGTCTTTGTAATCTTCGTGAGTGATAGATTTCTCGACGACATTCTTCTTCTTCACTCCTTTGCATTTCTTGTGGTCCGTTCCAACCGTATTGTACGAATACAGCAAACTCTTCAATCTGTTTACCAGATACTTCATCTTTGAATATGCCAATTACCTTTTTACTGATGCTTGTTTCTAAACCAGGGGAAAGGGGATGGTCTTTTGGATAGTCGCTAGTGTCGAATCTACTTCTAATGTCAGGAAATATATCAGCGTAGAAGTTCGAATCTTAATTTCATAGGCTAAAGAATCCGTATCTGTAAAGAGTAACCTTGCTTTATCTTCAAACTATTTCTTGATGTAATTATAATGAAAATCGTACATTATAGTTTTACTCAAGTCTAAAATACAAATGCTAAGATATATAGGCTTGTAGTAATATAGCTTCGTCCGTTTCATGTGAATAGCGATTAGGTTTTCATCAAAAATCGTTCGAGTCTCGTAATTCGTTCTCGCTGCTAGCTTAATGGCTTCCTTCTCACTGCAAACCAGTTTTATGTCTACACGAGCCTCTATATGTTCACATGTCTTGCCAACTATATTTTCACATGTTTTGCCAAACACACTACTGTGCCTTTCTCGAAATCGTTGGTGGCTCTGGTTCTCAGGCTGGTATTTAGATCGATATACTTTTTCAGCCAAGCACTTGCTTCGAATTCTCTTAATCTTTCTCATAACCAAAAACATTACTATTAATATTATTATTACTCTCAAACTTACTTATCACGTTAGCAACCGCTGCGACTGGGAATTCGATGCCAGACCAAATAAGTTTCTCGGACCGTATTGTTAATTCTTTCGTGATTCTTTCTGAATCTTTCTAAACAGGATTTAAGGCTCGCGCCGACCAAAAATGACAGACGCGCCGCCGCTGAAAGTCGGCGCAGTGGTCTACTATATATATGCTGAGTAAATCCCGCTTTGAGACCGAGGACGGTAAAAGCGCACCCGCTACAGACCGTCGGAAAACAAACATTAAACCGCTTTGAGACCGTCATGTAATGATATGGACAATTACTCTACCACTTTATACGCTTCGTGTAGAAGTGATTAAAGGCTGACCTACATGACCTACACCAAAAACCTTTTGCGTCGTGATGTGTAAAATAGGATTTGTCCAGCTGCATTGGCGAAAAGATACGCATCTGGAAGCCGTTACACGCCGTGTCTTTCACTAGTGGAGTTCATTAGAGCGTTCTAATTACGTAAGACAAATGAAGTTAAGAACGAACTTGTTCTGTTTGTCTTGTTTTTGATTTTATGTAAAAACGTATTTCAAAAGGGGCGACTTATTCTTGACTAGCTGGGGAACCATGCGTTGCACTGGTTGAGACAGGTTTTGGGCTATGTATGAATATGGTCTGTATAGACACTGCTGCGCACGCAGCACACCTGATCGACTGTGCAAACGATTAGGTCAGTGTTCTGAGTGTTGCGTCAAGAGATGCTTTTAACAGATAATATTATATAAAATGTCTCATTATCCGATTCACAAAATGGGGTGGATGATACCCAAAATTGATAAATCTGCAAGAACACAACCGGGATTCGTTTCGTGGGAGATGAATGAAGCTGCGTGGGACCGCAAAGACAAATGGGCGGTTTAAGATGGGAGTTTTTTGCCTATTCATTCTCACGAGACAGTTGCTTTACCGTTAGGCTTAGGTGTCCGAATGCCACCTTCGTTTATGGTGACAATTCCAAGATCTCTAAAATTCTTAATATCGAGTAAAATGCCTTCCGCGAATCCTGTTATGGTATTGCTTAGCAAGCGGGGTGCCGCCTGCTTCTGGACTGGGTGTATTAGGTGTAACTTTTCTAAGTACCGTCGTAGCCGCACCAGCTGCAACAATCGTGGTATCTGTATCCGCTGGAGCCTGAGCATTGTGTTGGGTAGGAAAGCAAATCCGCTGAATATTATCGCTACGGCTAGAAAAACATGAAAAAAATCAAGATTATAGCCGGAGGGAAACTCAATTCAATTAGCGACCTTGTTTCGAAAGCATTATATGATAATGATACCTCAGAATTGGAATATTCTGTTACTCTAAGTGAATTCGTGAAATTTAATTAAATCAAGGAAGAGGTTAAAAGTAAAAGCAATGCCAACATAGATGAAGCGACGAAACAATCGCTTATTACGGAAGAGGCATTCTAAAACGTTTAATAAATCATTATTAGAACCTTAGAATTTATATACTAGATTTAGCTACAAAATATTTAAAAGAATACCCCTCGAACAAAAAATTTACGGAATACACTCTACAGGTGACCGATTTTACATCGCGGACAGCCCAATCACGATCGAAAGTGATGATATAACTATCGGGGATGTCACCTATAAGGGAACTCCAGGACTTTGGAATTGTTAACTATGGTAAATCCAGACTAGACGATATATGACATATAAACGATCTCAAAGATTCGAGTGAGATTATGCATGTGACAAACGCAATTCGTCGACCTGATAATCCGAACAAGCCCAAGTCAGAAGCAGTAAATATAGGGAAATCATTAAACCGATATGGGATCTGCGATGAGTTACTTCGACAAAATGCGATAACTGTGTTAGAGTATTTAATGATACAATTATAAAATGATTGTCGTAACTGAGAACAGATTTATTAAAAGATACGTTGTAGGAGGCGCTGGAATATTTGAGACAATATCAGGATTTTTCAAAAGAATATTTTCTTCGAATGCGGCTAGACAGGTAGCATCACCGCATTGAGCGCTGGGAAAGACGCTGCAACGGAGATTAATAAAAATGCTCTCGATGTTGGTAAGGAAATGCAGGAAAGCGATTGGTGGATAAAGCAGCAGCAGAGATGTTTAGTCCACCGCCGCCGCAAGCAGCCGTACTTAACCAACGGAGCAAGGATTTCTAAAGGGTATACCCCAACGGAAATACGGCACTTAGTCGAGGTAGCGAGGAAAAGTCAAAGAGTTTAATATCCAAAGATAGAAATACGATTATAAATAATTTACTGTCCGGCCACGGTGGCGCCGTGTCGATCCGAGATCTGGTGAGTGGGTCTGGAATGAAGTTGGCTTAAAAAATATTTTTTTGGTATATCAAAATGCAGTAAGCTATTCTAAGATTTACTGAAAATATTATTATAGATGAGGGAGTCGAGAGATACAAGTGGCACGATACTGGTAGCGAGAACTAATCTGAACAGCGCTGGGGAAATTCGCATCAATATAGAACTTCAAGAACTGTTCAGCCATCCATCAGAGTCTTATCTGCTATTCGAAGGCAGGCCGAATAAAGCAGATGGAACAGCTTACGCCAATGCCGACGCTGCTGCCATTACCAACGACCGGCTCAAGCACCTTTTCAGCCAAATGCCGTATTCACTGTCAAATCAAGAAGTCGAAGGCGTGTTTCATCCGGGACAATCCACGACTATGCTGTACCTACTGAAATATCTCAACGACTTCGCTCTCGCACAAGGACTTAACCAATTATGGACTAAAGACATAGCCGCGCCTGCCGTCATAGCCGACAACTCTGGATTCGCGATCAAGACAGGGCACATTTCATCGTGCCTCTGGGGCACATAAGATAGTCTATGGTATGAAACAGACTTTGACGCTCGTTCGTAAGTCTGATGACGATGCTATTTTCAGGGCAAATGCAGCAGTGGCTGGTAAAGTCAACATTAGTCCAAATTTTATGGTTTATACCGCATGTCATTTCGTCTGATATGGAAAGAATGCAGCTGTATAAAATGATTGGCAATCAAATCAAATTGAATCAAAGGCAACGTTACCAGTATAGCCTACCGAGCTCATCATTGCGACACCATAACCGTTCCTCAATCTAATACATCTACTTGGCGACTTAGCGTGAAGACATCACTGGAAAAACAGTGGTATATCATCGCTGGAAGTGGCAATCAAGATGCTAATCCATCAATTTTCGATCACTGCGATATCAAGATCATGTATGTGATGACGAACCAAGAAAGATACCCAGCAGTCGACTACAACCTATCATTCCCGAATCTGCAATTTTCGAGACCTTACAGAGATGACATTTAGCGAGAAATTCTATGGGATAGATCAGCTCGTGACTTCTGAGTCAGCCGGCAACATTACGCCGGCTGAATATAAAGATTTACATCCGCTATTCGTCTTCGATGTGAGTAAGCAATATGAGCGGTTAAAGTCATCTGTCCAGATCCAGATCAAGATCAAGGCAACTTTCGATGCATGCGGTGCCAGCTGGAACGGAAGCTTATGCAGTTGTCATTTCAGATAAATTGCTAAACTTCCAATCAGACGGTCAGAAAATGAGCGTAGTATATTAAAGAGAAAAATTTCTATTATAAAAACATGAAGCTTCCTGAACTGAAATCACTAATGAAAGAACACGGTCTAACAAGCTGGTTAGTTATAGAAAAGCTGAAAATTATAAGTGTACTGGTTGAGAATGGAATAATTCCAGAGATGAAGAAACCAGAGAAAGAACAACAGGAGATCGATATAAGATACATGTATCTTAGAGAAATAAGAACGAATCCGACAGCTGTCGATATCTTTGACTTGGAAACGGGTGACCTTGTAAAGTATCCGTCATTGTTCAAATCGGCAAGACCGCATAAGACGCGCGGTAAACTATTAAAAAACCTTGATGGAAAAGTGTGGAGAGAGATGTGTGAGGATCAGAAAGACATTATTTTTAATGAAATAGTCATTACAAATTATTTACATTAATCCTGTTTTTTAAGGATGAGATTCTTTGCAAAATAAACGTATTTCCAGCTTTCGTACTTTCTACTAATACAACTTTCCTCTACTCTTAATTGTATGGACGGTTGTATGGAAGATATTTCCGATGAATATACTGCATGTTAAATCTAGCACGACACTGCCCGGAATATATATTAGTGTTAGAGGGTCGATTGGATTATCGCCTAAATAATAAAATCCGGTTGTTATATCCGTTGATCCATACGCAGTTAACAATTTTGGGAACATCTTCGGCGCTTCATCTTCCTGTTTTTGATTAAAAAATAGACATTTGTTCAACCTGCGAATCTTCATATTTCTTATTCAAGGCCGCTTTTATATCAGGATCGTGCAGGTGCTTTTTCATACGTTCCAAAATATTTTGAAACATACGGATAGTCCCCAATTCTTCCGCAGTCGGTTCCAAATACCTATCGTGCATCACTACCGGTATACTATAACCTACAATGAGGCCATCAGTCTTACCAAAGCCATTATCTGGTGATATTCCCCAGCTTTTTAATACTGGAGTAGCGATATGAAAATCATCTTGGTCACCGTTCGGGTATCATATTTTATCTTAATTCGTTGACCAAAGTTGCTCGTCTTATTCACGAATTTAAATATCATTTTATTTGGAAGAGACGTTTCATATGTGGCAAACATTTTTCATCTTTATGTAGAGAAAGTTTTCTTTTACGTTCAAATAGAAAAAAATTCAGTATATTTTTTTTATAAAGTCTTATTCATGATATTTAAAATGGGTACTCGTAAATTTAAAGATTTCTCAACAATGGAAGAAGACGTAATTTACACGGTTAAAACGAAGCAATATCTATACGGCGCAGTAGGCGTTTTCTACCTGATTACGCCGGATGAGACGTGAGCATATTTGAAGGGCCATTGCTCGCCAAGTTGGGAACGAATAAAGAGAACAAGACATTTACTTTTACAAAAACGAACATAGAAACGGAACCGGAATACATCACACCGTCTATCGTAGTATCTGGAGACAATGATGTTGTTAATCGCAGTTAATCGTTTAGATTTTCAATGATGTTTCTCATTGAAAATCGTAGCGAATTTAATAATTGTACACAAATAACTGTATCACGCTTAATCCGGGCTTATCCGGTTCAGCGTTGAGGCACTGTAACTCATAGGTCTGATATTTTCCAACGGAATCGATCAAAAATTCTTGGTAAGTATTTCCTAAATAAGACGGACTAGACGATATGTGTCACTTATGGTGTCATTGTCCTTCATCACTGTACGCTTTTATCAACCAGTTGGATATCCTATCTCCGTTTTTACTCCTTCCTTTCAAGCCGATTTTCTAGATTCGTACTGCGCTTGGGCACTTGATGATAACCACGAACCGGCGTAAGCATCAGGCACCCATTCTCCTTTGCCTTTGAACGCATTGAAAGGCTTTGTTATTTAGCAATGCTGAACTAGCGTTCGCTTGAAAACCATAATTACTAGTATTCAAAGCTAATCTCGACACGTAACCGACGAAACATTTTGTTCCTTGCGTGAACTCGGTCAGGGTTGGTCTCCACTGTAGCATGCAGATGGCACCAGGGCCCATGGATATAACATGAAATCTCCAATAATTAGACGAAGTGCGAAATGTAAACTCCCTCAAATATCTGAAGGCGAGGATATCCGTTTGAGGGGTTGAAACTTGGAATATCTTTAAATACTAATTCCATCGTTACTAGCTTGAACTTTCCAACTAGCGATATATTCATCAACGTTCCGTTCTGGCTGGCGATGATGTAAATTCCCGACATTGATAGAGGAATGGGGTACTTAATCTGTATCGAAACATTGGTGGTGTTTCAGAGACCCAAATATCGGGGTAGTAAAAAGCGTTTTGAAATGCCCTCCATGGGCTGAATTCGTGACCGAGCACACTGCGATGTTTGCTAGCACTAGCTTCGTAAGTTAAACCGTTTATTATTGTCACATCAGCAGTCATGGTTGGAGCCGCTGCCACGGATGCTCTCAGGTAATCGGTGACAGAATTATTCGTTATCGCCTGATTGACTAAGGTTTCAACTTGACCAAAGCTCGCAGCCTGGCTGGCGATGACTGGTGGATGAATTTTATCGAGCTTTTATCGAGTTGCCGCTCATTTCCAAATCACCGTCCATAGCGTTCATTCCATCTCGTTTTAGAAAGGTATTACTCGCTTGAGACAGAGTAACACATCCAGATACTATTCTTTGCATTGATCCAGCATCGGTTCTTCAAAATTTATCGATTGGCATCTTTGTATGTATATATTATTATTTAATACAAATCGTTAATAGCTTCTTGAAATTTGCATCCAACGTTGTTCGTCTTCTTGAATACATACAAACATAAATGACCGCAAAAGACTTCACCGTTGGATTGTATTTGTTCGCTGTTGTAGAACAGCGGTCTTCGTAGATAGTTTATCAATTCAGTAGGAGTAGGTAGTCCGTAGCTGTCAAAATAGATCTTATCATTGGCGTGCTTGATGCAACACGTGCAATGTGTCCCTTTGCCGTCAGAATCATCGAGATTAAGGATGCCACACTCGTTCGCTCTTGGTTTTTTTGTAACTCGTCTCTTAGAAAAACTCCTAAGAAATTATTTATATTTAGTTTCCTCACCGCTTCGATTAGATCCACGTTAGACAAATCAATGTTAGGTAGTCAATGCCTTCGACATCGATTAGTTTAATGATCATTTTAAATTTATGGAATAATGTCCATATGCTAGAGTGTGAATTCCATTTTCCTGAATAACTCGTTTGTTGTCGTCTGCTGAGAGGGCTACCTTATTTATTTCTTCGGTGTAGACATCGTGAAGATGCGATCGAATAACATTCATTTTTCTCGATTGTTCTCTCTTATGGAATAGGCAGTCTTTGTAATCTTCGTGAGTGATAGATTTCTCGACGACATTCTTCTTCTTCACTCCTTTGCATTTCTTGTGGTCCGTTCCAACCGTATTGTACGAATACAGCAAACTCTTCAATCTGTTTACCAGATACTTCATCTTTGAATATGCCAATTACCTTTTTACTGATGCTTGTTTCTAAACCAGGGGAAAGGGGATGGTCTTTTGGATAGTCGCTAGTGTCGAATCTACTTCTAATGTCAGGAAATATATCAGCGTAGAAGTTCGAATCTTAATTTCATAGGCTAAAGAATCCGTATCTGTAAAGAGTAACCTTGCTTTATCTTCAAACTATTTCTTGATGTAATTATAATGAAAATCGTACATTATAGTTTTACTCAAGTCTAAAATACAAATGCTAAGATATATAGGCTTGTAGTAATATAGCTTCGTCCGTTTCATGTGAATAGCGATTAGGTTTTCATCAAAAATCGTTCGAGTCTCGTAATTCGTTCTCGCTGCTAGCTTAATGGCTTCCTTCTCACTGCAAACCAGTTTTATGTCTACACGAGCCTCTATATGTTCACATGTCTTGCCAACTATATTTTCACATGTTTTGCCAAACACACTACTGTGCCTTTCTCGAAATCGTTGGTGGCTCTGGTTCTCAGGCTGGTATTTAGATCGATATACTTTTTCAGCCAAGCACTTGCTTCGAATTCTCTTAATCTTTCTCATAACCAAAAACATTACTATTAATATTATTATTACTCTCAAACTTACTTATCACGTTAGCAACCGCTGCGACTGGGAATTCGATGCCAGACCAAATAAGTTTCTCGGACCGTATTGTTAATTCTTTCGTGATTCTTTCTGAATCTTTCTAAACAGGATTTAAGGCTCGCGCCGACCAAAAATGACAGACGCGCCGCCGCTGAAAGTCGGCGCAGTGGTCTACTATATATATGCTGAGTAAATCCCGCTTTGAGACCGAGGACGGTAAAAGCGCACCCGCTACAGACCGTCGGAAAACAAACATTAAACCGCTTTGAGACCGTCATGTAATGATATGGACAATTACTCTACCACTTTATACGCTTCGTGTAGAAGTGATTAAAGGCTGACCTACATGACCTACACCAAAAACCTTTTGCGTCGTGATGTGTAAAATAGGATTTGTCCAGCTGCATTGGCGAAAAGATACGCATCTGGAAGCCGTTACACGCCGTGTCTTTCACTAGTGGAGTTCATTAGAGCGTTCTAATTACGTAAGACAAATGAAGTTAAGAACGAACTTGTTCTGTTTGTCTTGTTTTTGATTTTATGTAAAAACGTATTTCAAAAGGGGCGACTTATTCTTGACTAGCTGGGGAACCATGCGTTGCACTGGTTGAGACAGGTTTTGGGCTATGTATGAATATGGTCTGTATAGACACTGCTGCGCACGCAGCACACCTGATCGACTGTGCAAACGATTAGGTCAGTGTTCTGAGTGTTGCGTCAAGAGATGCTTTTAACAGATAATATTATATAAAATGTCTCATTATCCGATTCACAAAATGGGGTGGATGATACCCAAAATTGATAAATCTGCAAGAACACAACCGGGATTCGTTTCGTGGGAGATGAATGAAGCTGCGTGGGACCGCAAAGACAAATGGGCGGTTTAAGATGGGAGTTTTTTGCCTATTCATTCTCACGAGACAGTTGCTTTACCGTTAGGCTTAGGTGTCCGAATGCCACCTTCGTTTATGGTGACAATTCCAAGATCTCTAAAATTCTTAATATCGAGTAAAATGCCTTCCGCGAATCCTGTTATGGTATTGCTTAGCAAGCGGGGTGCCGCCTGCTTCTGGACTGGGTGTATTAGGTGTAACTTTTCTAAGTACCGTCGTAGCCGCACCAGCTGCAACAATCGTGGTATCTGTATCCGCTGGAGCCTGAGCATTGTGTTGGGTAGGAAAGCAAATCCGCTGAATATTATCGCTACGGCTAGAAAAACATGAAAAAAATCAAGATTATAGCCGGAGGGAAACTCAATTCAATTAGCGACCTTGTTTCGAAAGCATTATATGATAATGATACCTCAGAATTGGAATATTCTGTTACTCTAAGTGAATTCGTGAAATTTAATTAAATCAAGGAAGAGGTTAAAAGTAAAAGCAATGCCAACATAGATGAAGCGACGAAACAATCGCTTATTACGGAAGAGGCATTCTAAAACGTTTAATAAATCATTATTAGAACCTTAGAATTTATATACTAGATTTAGCTACAAAATATTTAAAAGAATACCCCTCGAACAAAAAATTTACGGAATACACTCTACAGGTGACCGATTTTACATCGCGGACAGCCCAATCACGATCGAAAGTGATGATATAACTATCGGGGATGTCACCTATAAGGGAACTCCAGGACTTTGGAATTGTTAACTATGGTAAATCCAGACTAGACGATATATGACATATAAACGATCTCAAAGATTCGAGTGAGATTATGCATGTGACAAACGCAATTCGTCGACCTGATAATCCGAACAAGCCCAAGTCAGAAGCAGTAAATATAGGGAAATCATTAAACCGATATGGGATCTGCGATGAGTTACTTCGACAAAATGCGATAACTGTGTTAGAGTATTTAATGATACAATTATAAAATGATTGTCGTAACTGAGAACAGATTTATTAAAAGATACGTTGTAGGAGGCGCTGGAATATTTGAGACAATATCAGGATTTTTCAAAAGAATATTTTCTTCGAATGCGGCTAGACAGGTAGCATCACCGCATTGAGCGCTGGGAAAGACGCTGCAACGGAGATTAATAAAAATGCTCTCGATGTTGGTAAGGAAATGCAGGAAAGCGATTGGTGGATAAAGCAGCAGCAGAGATGTTTAGTCCACCGCCGCCGCAAGCAGCCGTACTTAACCAACGGAGCAAGGATTTCTAAAGGGTATACCCCAACGGAAATACGGCACTTAGTCGAGGTAGCGAGGAAAAGTCAAAGAGTTTAATATCCAAAGATAGAAATACGATTATAAATAATTTACTGTCCGGCCACGGTGGCGCCGTGTCGATCCGAGATCTGGTGAGTGGGTCTGGAATGAAGTTGGCTTAAAAAATATTTTTTTGGTATATCAAAATGCAGTAAGCTATTCTAAGATTTACTGAAAATATTATTATAGATGAGGGAGTCGAGAGATACAAGTGGCACGATACTGGTAGCGAGAACTAATCTGAACAGCGCTGGGGAAATTCGCATCAATATAGAACTTCAAGAACTGTTCAGCCATCCATCAGAGTCTTATCTGCTATTCGAAGGCAGGCCGAATAAAGCAGATGGAACAGCTTACGCCAATGCCGACGCTGCTGCCATTACCAACGACCGGCTCAAGCACCTTTTCAGCCAAATGCCGTATTCACTGTCAAATCAAGAAGTCGAAGGCGTGTTTCATCCGGGACAATCCACGACTATGCTGTACCTACTGAAATATCTCAACGACTTCGCTCTCGCACAAGGACTTAACCAATTATGGACTAAAGACATAGCCGCGCCTGCCGTCATAGCCGACAACTCTGGATTCGCGATCAAGACAGGGCACATTTCATCGTGCCTCTGGGGCACATAAGATAGTCTATGGTATGAAACAGACTTTGACGCTCGTTCGTAAGTCTGATGACGATGCTATTTTCTGGGCAAATGCAGCAGTGGCTGGTAAAGTCAACATTAGTCCAAATTTTATGGTTTATACCGCATGTCATTTCGTCTGATATGGAAAGAATGCAGCTGTATAAAATGATTGGCAATCAAATCAAATTGAATCAAAGGCAACGTTACCAGTATAGCCTACCGAGCTCATCATTGCGACACCATAACCGTTCCTCAATCTAATACATCTACTTGGCGACTTAGCGTGAAGACATCACTGGAAAAACAGTGGTATATCATCGCTGGAAGTGGCAATCAAGATGCTAATCCATCAATTTTCGATCACTGCGATATCAAGATCATGTATGTGATGACGAACCAAGAAAGATACCCAGCAGTCGACTACAACCTATCATTCCCGAATCTGCAATTTTCGAGACCTTACAGAGATGACATTTAGCGAGAAATTCTATGGGATAGATCAGCTCGTGACTTCTGAGTCAGCCGGCAACATTACGCCGGCTGAATATAAAGATTTACATCCGCTATTCGTCTTCGATGTGAGTAAGCAATATGAGCGGTTAAAGTCATCTGTCCAGATCCAGATCAAGATCAAGGCAACTTTCGATGCATGCGGTGCCAGCTGGAACGGAAGCTTATGCAGTTGTCATTTCAGATAAATTGCTAAACTTCCAATCAGACGGTCAGAAAATGAGCGTAGTATATTAAAGAGAAAAATTTCTATTATAAAAACATGAAGCTTCCTGAACTGAAATCACTAATGAAAGAACACGGTCTAACAAGCTGGTTAGTTATAGAAAAGCTGAAAATTATAAGTGTACTGGTTGAGAATGGAATAATTCCAGAGATGAAGAAACCAGAGAAAGAACAACAGGAGATCGATATAAGATACATGTATCTTAGAGAAATAAGAACGAATCCGACAGCTGTCGATATCTTTGACTTGGAAACGGGTGACCTTGTAAAGTATCCGTCATTGTTCAAATCGGCAAGACCGCATAAGACGCGCGGTAAACTATTAAAAAACCTTGATGGAAAAGTGTGGAGAGAGATGTGTGAGGATCAGAAAGACATTATTTTTAATGAAATAGTCATTACAAATTATTTACATTAATCCTGTTTTTTAAGGATGAGATTCTTTGCAAAATAAACGTATTTCCAGCTTTCGTACTTTCTACTAATACAACTTTCCTCTACTCTTAATTGTATGGACGGTTGTATGGAAGATATTTCCGATGAATATACTGCATGTTAAATCTAGCACGACACTGCCCGGAATATATATTAGTGTTAGAGGGTCGATTGGATTATCGCCTAAATAATAAAATCCGGTTGTTATATCCGTTGATCCATACGCAGTTAACAATTTTGGGAACATCTTCGGCGCTTCATCTTCCTGTTTTTGATTAAAAAATAGACATTTGTTCAACCTGCGAATCTTCATATTTCTTATTCAAGGCCGCTTTTATATCAGGATCGTGCAGGTGCTTTTTCATACGTTCCAAAATATTTTGAAACATACGGATAGTCCCCAATTCTTCCGCAGTCGGTTCCAAATACCTATCGTGCATCACTACCGGTATACTATAACCTACAATGAGGCCATCAGTCTTACCAAAGCCATTATCTGGTGATATTCCCCAGCTTTTTAATACTGGAGTAGCGATATGAAAATCATCTTGGTCACCGTTCGGGTATCATATTTTATCTTAATTCGTTGACCAAAGTTGCTCGTCTTATTCACGAATTTAAATATCATTTTATTTGGAAGAGACGTTTCATATGTGGCAAACATTTTTCATCTTTATGTAGAGAAAGTTTTCTTTTACGTTCAAATAGAAAAAAATTCAGTATATTTTTTTTATAAAGTCTTATTCATGATATTTAAAATGGGTACTCGTAAATTTAAAGATTTCTCAACAATGGAAGAAGACGTAATTTACACGGTTAAAACGAAGCAATATCTATACGGCGCAGTAGGCGTTTTCTACCTGATTACGCCGGATGAGACGTGAGCATATTTGAAGGGCCATTGCTCGCCAAGTTGGGAACGAATAAAGAGAACAAGACATTTACTTTTACAAAAACGAACATAGAAACGGAACCGGAATACATCACACCGTCTATCGTAGTATCTGGAGACAATGATGTTGTTAATCGCAGTTAATCGTTTAGATTTTCAATGATGTTTCTCATTGAAAATCGTAGCGAATTTAATAATTGTACACAAATAACTGTATCACGCTTAATCCGGGCTTATCCGGTTCAGCGTTGAGGCACTGTAACTCATAGGTCTGATATTTTCCAACGGAATCGATCAAAAATTCTTGGTAAGTATTTCCTAAATAAGACGGACTAGACGATATGTGTCACTTATGGTGTCATTGTCCTTCATCACTGTACGCTTTTATCAACCAGTTGGATATCCTATCTCCGTTTTTACTCCTTCCTTTCAAGCCGATTTTCTAGATTCGTACTGCGCTTGGGCACTTGATGATAACCACGAACCGGCGTAAGCATCAGGCACCCATTCTCCTTTGCCTTTGAACGCATTGAAAGGCTTTGTTATTTAGCAATGCTGAACTAGCGTTCGCTTGAAAACCATAATTACTAGTATTCAAAGCTAATCTCGACACGTAACCGACGAAACATTTTGTTCCTTGCGTGAACTCGGTCAGGGTTGGTTTCCACTGTAGCATGCAGATGGCACCAGGGCCCATGGATATAACATGAAATCTCCAATAATTAGACGAAGTGCGAAATGTAAACTCCCTCAAATATCTGAAGGCGAGGATATCCGTTTGAGGGGTTGAAACTTGGAATATCTTTAAATACTAATTCCATCGTTACTAGCTTGAACTTTCCAACTAGCGATATATTCATCAACGTTCCGTTCTGGCTGGCGATGATGTAAATTCCCGACATTGATAGAGGAATGGGGTACTTAATCTGTATCGAAACATTGGTGGTGTTTCAGAGACCCAAATATCGGGGTAGTAAAAAGCGTTTTGAAATGCCCTCCATGGGCTGAATTCGTGACCGAGCACACTGCGATGTTTGCTAGCACTAGCTTCGTAAGTTAAACCGTTTATTATTGTCACATCAGCAGTCATGGTTGGAGCCGCTGCCACGGATGCTCTCAGGTAATCGGTGACAGAATTATTCGTTATCGCCTGATTGACTAAGGTTTCAACTTGACCAAAGCTCGCAGCCTGGCTGGCGATGACTGGTGGATGAATTTTATCGAGCTTTTATCGAGTTGCCGCTCATTTCCAAATCACCGTCCATAGCGTTCATTCCATCTCGTTTTAGAAAGGTATTACTCGCTTGAGACAGAGTAACACATCCAGATACTATTCTTTGCATTGATCCAGCATCGGTTCTTCAAAATTTATCGAATGGCATCTTTGTATGTATATATTATTATTTAATACAAATCGTTAATAGCTTCTTGAAATTTGCATCCAACGTTGTTCGTCTTCTTGAATACATACAAACATAAATGACCGCAAAAGACTTCACCGTTGGATTGTATTTGTTCGCTGTTGTAGAACAGCGGTCTTCGTAGATAGTTTATCAATTCAGTAGGAGTAGGTAGTCCGTAGCTGTCAAAATAGATCTTATCATTGGCGTGCTTGATGCAACACGTGCAATGTGTCCCTTTGCCGTCAGAATCATCGAGATTAAGGATGCCACACTCGTTCGCTCTTGGTTTTTTTGTAACTCGTCTCTTAGAAAAACTCCTAAGAAATTATTTATATTTAGTTTCCTCACCGCTTCGATTAGATCCACGTTAGACAAATCAATGTTAGGTAGTCAATGCCTTCGACATCGATTAGTTTAGTGATCATTTTAAATTTATGGAATAATGTCCATATGCTAGAGTGTGAATTCCATTTTCCTGAATAACTCGTTTGTTGTCGTCTGCTGAGAGGGCTACCTTATTTATTTCTTCGGTGTAGACATCGTGAAGATGCGATCGAATAACATTCATTTTTCTCGATTGTTCTCTCTTATGGAATAGGCAGTCTTTGTAATCTTCGTGAGTGATAGATTTCTCGACGACATTCTTCTTCTTCACTCCTTTGCATTTCTTGTGGTCCGTTCCAACCGTATTGTACGAATACAGCAAACTCTTCAATCTGTTTACCAGATACTTCATCTTTGAATATGCCAATTACCTTTTTACTGATGCTTGTTTCTAAACCAGGGGAAAGGGGATGGTCTTTTGGATAGTCGCTAGTGTCGAATCTACTTCTAATGTCAGGAAATATATCAGCGTAGAAGTTCGAATCTTAATTTCATAGGCTAAAGAATCCGTATCTGTAAAGAGTAACCTTGCTTTATCTTCAAACTATTTCTTGATGTAATTATAATGAAAATCGTACATTATAGTTTTACTCAAGTCTAAAATACAAATGCTAAGATATATAGGCTTGTAGTAATATAGCTTCGTCCGTTTCATGTGAATAGCGATTAGGTTTTCATCAAAAATCGTTCGAGTCTCGTAATTCGTTCTCGCTGCTAGCTTAATGGCTTCCTTCTCACTGCAAACCAGTTTTATGTGTACACGAGCCTCTATATGTTCACATGTCTTGCCAACTATATTTTCACATGTTTTGCCAAACACACTACTGTGCCTTTCTCGAAATCGTTGGTGGCTCTGGTTCTCAGGCTGGTATTTAGATCGATATACTTTTTCAGCCAAGCACTTGCTTCGAATTCTCTTAATCTTTCTCATAACCAAAAACATTACTATTAATATTATTATTACTCTCAAACTTACTTATCACGTTAGCAACCGCTGCGACTGGGAATTCGATGCCAGACCAAATAAGTTTCTCGGACCGTATTGTTAATTCTTTCGTGATTCTTTCTGAATCTTTCTAAACAGGATTTAAGGCTCGCGCCGACCAAAAATGACAGACGCGCCGCCGCTGAAAGTCGGCGCAGTGGTCTACTATATATATGCTGAGTAAATCCCGCTTTGAGACCGAGGACGGTAAAAGCGCACCCGCTACAGACCGTCGGAAAACAAACATTAAACCGCTTTGAGACCGTCATGTAATGATATGGACAATTACTCTACCACTTTATACGCTTCGTGTAGAAGTGATTAAAGGCTGACCTACATGACCTACACCAAAAACCTTTTGCGTCGTGATGTGTAAAATAGGATTTGTCCAGCTGCATTGGCGAAAAGATACGCATCTGGAAGCCGTTACACGCCGTGTCTTTCACTAGTGGAGTTCATTAGAGCGTTCTAATTACGTAAGACAAATGAAGTTAAGAACGAACTTGTTCTGTTTGTCTTGTTTTTGATTTTATGTAAAAACGTATTTCAAAAGGGGCGACTTATTCTTGACTAGCTGGGGAACCATGCGTTGCACTGGTTGAGACAGGTTTTGGGCTATGTATGAATATGGTCTGTATAGACACTGCTGCGCACGCAGCACACCTGATCGACTGTGCAAACGATTAGGTCAGTGTTCTGAGTGTTGCGTCAAGAGATGCTTTTAACAGATAATATTATATAAAATGTCTCATTATCCGATTCACAAAATGGGGTGGATGATACCCAAAATTGATAAATCTGCAAGAACACAACCGGGATTCGTTTCGTGGGAGATGAATGAAGCTGCGTGGGACCGCAAAGACAAATGGGCGGTTTAAGATGGGAGTTTTTTGCCTATTCATTCTCACGAGACAGTTGCTTTACCGTTAGGCTTAGGTGTCCGAATGCCACCTTCGTTTATGGTGACAATTCCAAGATCTCTAAAATTCTTAATATCGAGTAAAATGCCTTCCGCGAATCCTGTTATGGTATTGCTTAGCAAGCGGGGTGCCGCCTGCTTCTGGACTGGGTGTATTAGGTGTAACTTTTCTAAGTACCGTCGTAGCCGCACCAGCTGCAACAATCGTGGTATCTGTATCCGCTGGAGCCTGAGCATTGTGTTGGGTAGGAAAGCAAATCCGCTGAATATTATCGCTACGGCTAGAAAAACATGAAAAAAATCAAGATTATAGCCGGAGGGAAACTCAATTCAATTAGCGACCTTGTTTCGAAAGCATTATATGATAATGATACCTCAGAATTGGAATATTCTGTTACTCTAAGTGAATTCGTGAAATTTAATTAAATCAAGGAAGAGGTTAAAAGTAAAAGCAATGCCAACATAGATGAAGCGACGAAACAATCGCTTATTACGGAAGAGGCATTCTAAAACGTTTAATAAATCATTATTAGAACCTTAGAATTTATATACTAGATTTAGCTACAAAATATTTAAAAGAATACCCCTCGAACAAAAAATTTACGGAATACACTCTACAGGTGACCGATTTTACATCGCGGACAGCCCAATCACGATCGAAAGTGATGATATAACTATCGGGGATGTCACCTATAAGGGAACTCCAGGACTTTGGAATTGTTAACTATGGTAAATCCAGACTAGACGATATATGACATATAAACGATCTCAAAGATTCGAGTGAGATTATGCATGTGACAAACGCAATTCGTCGACCTGATAATCCGAACAAGCCCAAGTCAGAAGCAGTAAATATAGGGAAATCATTAAACCGATATGGGATCTGCGATGAGTTACTTCGACAAAATGCGATAACTGTGTTAGAGTATTTAATGATACAATTATAAAATGATTGTCGTAACTGAGAACAGATTTATTAAAAGATACGTTGTAGGAGGCGCTGGAATATTTGAGACAATATCAGGATTTTTCAAAAGAATATTTTCTTCGAATGCGGCTAGACAGGTAGCATCACCGCATTGAGCGCTGGGAAAGACGCTGCAACGGAGATTAATAAAAATGCTCTCGATGTTGGTAAGGAAATGCAGGAAAGCGATTGGTGGATAAAGCAGCAGCAGAGATGTTTAGTCCACCGCCGCCGCAAGCAGCCGTACTTAACCAACGGAGCAAGGATTTCTAAAGGGTATACCCCAACGGAAATACGGCACTTAGTCGAGGTAGCGAGGAAAAGTCAAAGAGTTTAATATCCAAAGATAGAAATACGATTATAAATAATTTACTGTCCGGCCACGGTGGCGCCGTGTCGATCCGAGATCTGGTGAGTGGGTCTGGAATGAAGTTGGCTTAAAAAATATTTTTTTGGTATATCAAAATGCAGTAAGCTATTCTAAGATTTACTGAAAATATTATTATAGATGAGGGAGTCGAGAGATACAAGTGGCACGATACTGGTAGCGAGAACTAATCTGAACAGCGCTGGGGAAATTCGCATCAATATAGAACTTCAAGAACTGTTCAGCCATCCATCAGAGTCTTATCTGCTATTCGAAGGCAGGCCGAATAAAGCAGATGGAACAGCTTACGCCAATGCCGACGCTGCTGCCATTACCAACGACCGGCTCAAGCACCTTTTCAGCCAAATGCCGTATTCACTGTCAAATCAAGAAGTCGAAGGCGTGTTTCATCCGGGACAATCCACGACTATGCTGTACCTACTGAAATATCTCAACGACTTCGCTCTCGCACAAGGACTTAACCAATTATGGACTAAAGACATAGCCGCGCCTGCCGTCATAGCCGACAACTCTGGATTCGCGATCAAGACAGGGCACATTTCATCGTGCCTCTGGGGCACATAAGATATAACATATGGTATGAAACAGACTTTGACGCTCGTTCGTAAGTCTGATGACGATGCTATTTTCAGGGCAAATGCAGCAGTGGCTGGTAAAGTCAACATTAGTCCAAATTTTATGGTTTATACCGCATGTCATTTCGTCTGATATGGAAAGAATGCAGCTGTATAAAATGATTGGCAATCAAATCAAATTGAATCAAAGGCAACGTTACCAGTATAGCCTACCGAGCTCATCATTGCGACACCATAACCGTTCCTCAATCTAATACATCTACTTGGCGACTTAGCGTGAAGACATCACTGGAAAAACAGTGGTATATCATCGCTGGAAGTGGCAATCAAGATGCTAATCCATCAATTTTCGATCACTGCGATATCAAGATCATGTATGTGATGACGAACCAAGAAAGATACCCAGCAGTCGACTACAACCTATCATTCCCGAATCTGCAATTTTCGAGACCTTACAGAGATGACATTTAGCGAGAAATTCTATGGGATAGATCAGCTCGTGACTTCTGAGTCAGCCGGCAACATTACGCCGGCTGAATATAAAGATTTACATCCGCTATTCGTCTTCGATGTGAGTAAGCAATATGAGCGGTTAAAGTCATCTGTCCAGATCCAGATCAAGATCAAGGCAACTTTCGATGCATGCGGTGCCAGCTGGAACGGAAGCTTATGCAGTTGTCATTTCAGATAAATTGCTAAACTTCCAATCAGACGGTCAGAAAATGAGCGTAGTATATTAAAGAGAAAAATTTCTATTATAAAAACATGAAGCTTCCTGAACTGAAATCACTAATGAAAGAACACGGTCTAACAAGCTGGTTAGTTATAGAAAAGCTGAAAATTATAAGTGTACTGGTTGAGAATGGAATAATTCCAGAGATGAAGAAACCAGAGAAAGAACAACAGGAGATCGATATAAGATACATGTATCTTAGAGAAATAAGAACGAATCCGACAGCTGTCGATATCTTTGACTTGGAAACGGGTGACCTTGTAAAGTATCCGTCATTGTTCAAATCGGCAAGACCGCATAAGACGCGCGGTAAACTATTAAAAAACCTTGATGGAAAAGTGTGGAGAGAGATGTGTGAGGATCAGAAAGACATTATTTTTAATGAAATAGTCATTACAAATTATTTACATTAATCCTGTTTTTTAAGGATGAGATTCTTTGCAAAATAAACGTATTTCCAGCTTTCGTACTTTCTACTAATACAACTTTCCTCTACTCTTAATTGTATGGACGGTTGTATGGAAGATATTTCCGATGAATATACTGCATGTTAAATCTAGCACGACACTGCCCGGAATATATATTAGTGTTAGAGGGTCGATTGGATTATCGCCTAAATAATAAAATCCGGTTGTTATATCCGTTGATCCATACGCAGTTAACAATTTTGGGAACATCTTCGGCGCTTCATCTTCCTGTTTTTGATTAAAAAATAGACATTTGTTCAACCTGCGAATCTTCATATTTCTTATTCAAGGCCGCTTTTATATCAGGATCGTGCAGGTGCTTTTTCATACGTTCCAAAATATTTTGAAACATACGGATAGTCCCCAATTCTTCCGCAGTCGGTTCCAAATACCTATCGTGCATCACTACCGGTATACTATAACCTACAATGAGGCCATCAGTCTTACCAAAGCCATTATCTGGTGATATTCCCCAGCTTTTTAATACTGGAGTAGCGATATGAAAATCATCTTGGTCACCGTTCGGGTATCATATTTTATCTTAATTCGTTGACCAAAGTTGCTCGTCTTATTCACGAATTTAAATATCATTTTATTTGGAAGAGACGTTTCATATGTGGCAAACATTTTTCATCTTTATGTAGAGAAAGTTTTCTTTTACGTTCAAATAGAAAAAAATTCAGTATATTTTTTTTATAAAGTCTTATTCATGATATTTAAAATGGGTACTCGTAAATTTAAAGATTTCTCAACAATGGAAGAAGACGTAATTTACACGGTTAAAACGAAGCAATATCTATACGGCGCAGTAGGCGTTTTCTACCTGATTACGCCGGATGAGACGTGAGCATATTTGAAGGGCCATTGCTCGCCAAGTTGGGAACGAATAAAGAGAACAAGACATTTACTTTTACAAAAACGAACATAGAAACGGAACCGGAATACATCACACCGTCTATCGTAGTATCTGGAGACAATGATGTTGTTAATCGCAGTTAATCGTTTAGATTTTCAATGATGTTTCTCATTGAAAATCGTAGCGAATTTAATAATTGTACACAAATAACTGTATCACGCTTAATCCGGGCTTATCCGGTTCAGCGTTGAGGCACTGTAACTCATAGGTCTGATATTTTCCAACGGAATCGATCAAAAATTCTTGGTAAGTATTTCCTAAATAAGACGGACTAGACGATATGTGTCACTTATGGTGTCATTGTCCTTCATCACTGTACGCTTTTATCAACCAGTTGGATATCCTATCTCCGTTTTTACTCCTTCCTTTCAAGCCGATTTTCTAGATTCGTACTGCGCTTGGGCACTTGATGATAACCACGAACCGGCGTAAGCATCAGGCACCCATTCTCCTTTGCCTTTGAACGCATTGAAAGGCTTTGTTATTTAGCAATGCTGAACTAGCGTTCGCTTGAAAACCATAATTACTAGTATTCAAAGCTAATCTCGACACGTAACCGACGAAACATTTTGTTCCTTGCGTGAACTCGGTCAGGGTTGGTCTCCACTGTAGCATGCAGATGGCACCAGGGCCCATGGATATAACATGAAATCTCCAATAATTAGACGAAGTGCGAAATGTAAACTCCCTCAAATATCTGAAGGCGAGGATATCCGTTTGAGGGGTTGAAACTTGGAATATCTTTAAATACTAATTCCATCGTTACTAGCTTGAACTTTCCAACTAGCGATATATTCATCAACGTTCCGTTCTGGCTGGCGATGATGTAAATTCCCGACATTGATAGAGGAATGGGGTACTTAATCTGTATCGAAACATTGGTGGTGTTTCAGAGACCCAAATATCGGGGTAGTAAAAAGCGTTTTGAAATGCCCTCCATGGGCTGAATTCGTGACCGAGCACACTGCGATGTTTGCTAGCACTAGCTTCGTAAGTTAAACCGTTTATTATTGTCACATCAGCAGTCATGGTTGGAGCCGCTGCCACGGATGTTCTCAGGTAATCGGTGACAGAATTATTCGTTATCGCCTGATTGACTAAGGTTTCAACTTGACCAAAGCTCGCAGCCTGGCTGGCGATGACTGGTGGATGAATTTTATCGAGCTTTTATCGAGTTGCCGCTCATTTCCAAATCACCGTCCATAGCGTTCATTCCATCTCGTTTTAGAAAGGTATTACTCGCTTGAGACAGAGTAACACATCCAGATACTATTCTTTGCATTGATCCAGCATCGGTTCTTCAAAATTTATCGATTGGCATCTTTGTATGTATATATTATTATTTAATACAAATCGTTAATAGCTTCTTGAAATTTGCATCCAACGTTGTTCGTCTTCTTGAATACATACAAACATAAATGACCGCAAAAGACTTCACCGTTGGATTGTATTTGTTCGCTGTTGTAGAACAGCGGTCTTCGTAGATAGTTTATCAATTCAGTAGGAGTAGGTAGTCCGTAGCTGTCAAAATAGATCTTATCATTGGCGTGCTTGATGCAACACGTGCAATGTGTCCCTTTGCCGTCAGAATCATCGAGATTAAGGATGCCACACTCGTTCGCTCTTGGTTTTTTTGTAACTCGTCTCTTAGAAAAACTCCTAAGAAATTATTTATATTTAGTTTCCTCACCGCTTCGATTAGATCCACGTTAGACAAATCAATGTTAGGTAGTCAATGCCTTCGACATCGATTAGTTTAGTGATCATTTTAAATTTATGGAATAATGTCCATATGCTAGAGTGTGAATTCCATTTTCCTGAATAACTCGTTTGTTGTCGTCTGCTGAGAGGGCTACCTTATTTATTTCTTCGGTGTAGACATCGTGAAGATGCGATCGAATAACATTCATTTTTCTCGATTGTTCTCTCTTATGGAATAGGCAGTCTTTGTAATCTTCGTGAGTGATAGATTTCTCGACGACATTCTTCTTCTTCACTCCTTTGCATTTCTTGTGGTCCGTTCCAACCGTATTGTACGAATACAGCAAACTCTTCAATCTGTTTACCAGATACTTCATCTTTGAATATGCCAATTACCTTTTTACTGATGCTTGTTTCTAAACCAGGGGAAAGGGGATGGTCTTTTGGATAGTCGCTAGTGTCGAATCTACTTCTAATGTCAGGAAATATATCAGCGTAGAAGTTCGAATCTTAATTTCATAGGCTAAAGAATCCGTATCTGTAAAGAGTAACCTTGCTTTATCTTCAAACTATTTCTTGATGTAATTATAATGAAAATCGTACATTATAGTTTTACTCAAGTCTAAAATACAAATGCTAAGATATATAGGCTTGTAGTAATATAGCTTCGTCCGTTTCATGTGAATAGCGATTAGGTTTTCATCAAAAATCGTTCGAGTCTCGTAATTCGTTCTCGCTGCTAGCTTAATGGCTTCCTTCTCACTGCAAACCAGTTTTATGTGTACACGAGCCTCTATATGTTCACATGTCTTGCCAACTATATTTTCACATGTTTTGCCAAACACACTACTGTGCCTTTCTCGAAATCGTTGGTGGCTCTGGTTCTCAGGCTGGTATTTAGATCGATATACTTTTTCAGCCAAGCACTTGCTTCGAATTCTCTTAATCTTTCTCATAACCAAAAACATTACTATTAATATTATTATTACTCTCAAACTTACTTATCACGTTAGCAACCGCTGCGACTGGGAATTCGATGCCAGACCAAATAAGTTTCTCGGACCGTATTGTTAATTCTTTCGTGATTCTTTCTGAATCTTTCTAAACAGGATTTAAGGCTCGCGCCGACCAAAAATGACAGACGCGCCGCCGCTGAAAGTCGGCGCAGTGGTCTACTATATATATGCTGAGTAAATCCCGCTTTGAGACCGAGGACGGTAAAAGCGCACCCGCTACAGACCGTCGGAAAACAAACATTAAACCGCTTTGAGACCGTCATGTAATGATATGGACAATTACTCTACCACTTTATACGCTTCGTGTAGAAGTGATTAAAGGCTGACCTACATGACCTACACCAAAAACCTTTTGCGTCGTGATGTGTAAAATAGGATTTGTCCAGCTGCATTGGCGAAAAGATACGCATCTGGAAGCCGTTACACGCCGTGTCTTTCACTAGTGGAGTTCATTAGAGCGTTCTAATTACGTAAGACAAATGAAGTTAAGAACGAACTTGTTCTGTTTGTCTTGTTTTTGATTTTATGTAAAAACGTATTTCAAAAGGGGCGACTTATTCTTGACTAGCTGGGGAACCATGCGTTGCACTGGTTGAGACAGGTTTTGGGCTATGTATGAATATGGTCTGTATAGACACTGCTGCGCACGCAGCACACCTGATCGACTGTGCAAACGATTAGGTCAGTGTTCTGAGTGTTGCGTCAAGAGATGCTTTTAACAGATAATATTATATAAAATGTCTCATTATCCGATTCACAAAATGGGGTGGATGATACCCAAAATTGATAAATCTGCAAGAACACAACCGGGATTCGTTTCGTGGGAGATGAATGAAGCTGCGTGGGACCGCAAAGACAAATGGGCGGTTTAAGATGGGAGTTTTTTGCCTATTCATTCTCACGAGACAGTTGCTTTACCGTTAGGCTTAGGTGTCCGAATGCCACCTTCGTTTATGGTGACAATTCCAAGATCTCTAAAATTCTTAATATCGAGTAAAATGCCTTCCGCGAATCCTGTTATGGTATTGCTTAGCAAGCGGGGTGCCGCCTGCTTCTGGACTGGGTGTATTAGGTGTAACTTTTCTAAGTACCGTCGTAGCCGCACCAGCTGCAACAATCGTGGTATCTGTATCCGCTGGAGCCTGAGCATTGTGTTGGGTAGGAAAGCAAATCCGCTGAATATTATCGCTACGGCTAGAAAAACATGAAAAAAATCAAGATTATAGCCGGAGGGAAACTCAATTCAATTAGCGACCTTGTTTCGAAAGCATTATATGATAATGATACCTCAGAATTGGAATATTCTGTTACTCTAAGTGAATTCGTGAAATTTAATTAAATCAAGGAAGAGGTTAAAAGTAAAAGCAATGCCAACATAGATGAAGCGACGAAACAATCGCTTATTACGGAAGAGGCATTCTAAAACGTTTAATAAATCATTATTAGAACCTTAGAATTTATATACTAGATTTAGCTACAAAATATTTAAAAGAATACCCCTCGAACAAAAAATTTACGGAATACACTCTACAGGTGACCGATTTTACATCGCGGACAGCCCAATCACGATCGAAAGTGATGATATAACTATCGGGGATGTCACCTATAAGGGAACTCCAGGACTTTGGAATTGTTAACTATGGTAAATCCAGACTAGACGATATATGACATATAAACGATCTCAAAGATTCGAGTGAGATTATGCATGTGACAAACGCAATTCGTCGACCTGATAATCCGAACAAGCCCAAGTCAGAAGCAGTAAATATAGGGAAATCATTAAACCGATATGGGATCTGCGATGAGTTACTTCGACAAAATGCGATAACTGTGTTAGAGTATTTAATGATACAATTATAAAATGATTGTCGTAACTGAGAACAGATTTATTAAAAGATACGTTGTAGGAGGCGCTGGAATATTTGAGACAATATCAGGATTTTTCAAAAGAATATTTTCTTCGAATGCGGCTAGACAGGTAGCATCACCGCATTGAGCGCTGGGAAAGACGCTGCAACGGAGATTAATAAAAATGCTCTCGATGTTGGTAAGGAAATGCAGGAAAGCGATTGGTGGATAAAGCAGCAGCAGAGATGTTTAGTCCACCGCCGCCGCAAGCAGCCGTACTTAACCAACGGAGCAAGGATTTCTAAAGGGTATACCCCAACGGAAATACGGCACTTAGTCGAGGTAGCGAGGAAAAGTCAAAGAGTTTAATATCCAAAGATAGAAATACGATTATAAATAATTTACTGTCCGGCCACGGTGGCGCCGTGTCGATCCGAGATCTGGTGAGTGGGTCTGGAATGAAGTTGGCTTAAAAAATATTTTTTTGGTATATCAAAATGCAGTAAGCTATTCTAAGATTTACTGAAAATATTATTATAGATGAGGGAGTCGAGAGATACAAGTGGCACGATACTGGTAGCGAGAACTAATCTGAACAGCGCTGGGGAAATTCGCATCAATATAGAACTTCAAGAACTGTTCAGCCATCCATCAGAGTCTTATCTGCTATTCGAAGGCAGGCCGAATAAAGCAGATGGAACAGCTTACGCCAATGCCGACGCTGCTGCCATCACCAACGACCGGCTCAAGCACCTTTTCAGCCAAATGCCGTATTCACTGTCAAATCAAGAAGTCGAAGGCGTGTTTCATCCGGGACAATCCACGACTATGCTGTACCTACTGAAATATCTCAACGACTTCGCTCTCGCACAAGGACTTAACCAATTATGGACTAAAGACATAGCCGCGCCTGCCGTCATAGCCGACAACTCTGGATTCGCGATCAAGACAGGGCACATTTCATCGTGCCTCTGGGGCACATAAGATATAACATATGGTATGAAACAGACTTTGACGCTCGTTCGTAAGTCTGATGACGATGCTATTTTCAGGGCAAATGCAGCAGTGGCTGGTAAAGTCAACATTAGTCCAAATTTTATGGTTTATACCGCATGTCATTTCGTCTGATATGGAAAGAATGCAGCTGTATAAAATGATTGGCAATCAAATCAAATTGAATCAAAGGCAACGTTACCAGTATAGCCTACCGAGCTCATCATTGCGACACCATAACCGTTCCTCAATCTAATACATCTACTTGGCGACTTAGCGTGAAGACATCACTGGAAAAACAGTGGTATATCATCGCTGGAAGTGGCAATCAAGATGCTAATCCATCAATTTTCGATCACTGCGATATCAAGATCATGTATGTGATGACGAACCAAGAAAGATACCCAGCAGTCGACTACAACCTATCATTCCCGAATCTGCAATTTTCGAGACCTTACAGAGATGACATTTAGCGAGAAATTCTATGGGATAGATCAGCTCGTGACTTCTGAGTCAGCCGGCAACATTACGCCGGCTGAATATAAAGATTTACATCCGCTATTCGTCTTCGATGTGAGTAAGCAATATGAGCGGTTAAAGTCATCTGTCCAGATCCAGATCAAGATCAAGGCAACTTTCGATGCATGCGGTGCCAGCTGGAACGGAAGCTTATGCAGTTGTCATTTCAGATAAATTGCTAAACTTCCAATCAGACGGTCAGAAAATGAGCGTAGTATATTAAAGAGAAAAATTTCTATTATAAAAACATGAAGCTTCCTGAACTGAAATCACTAATGAAAGAACACGGTCTAACAAGCTGGTTAGTTATAGAAAAGCTGAAAATTATAAGTGTACTGGTTGAGAATGGAATAATTCCAGAGATGAAGAAACCAGAGAAAGAACAACAGGAGATCGATATAAGATACATGTATCTTAGAGAAATAAGAACGAATCCGACAGCTGTCGATATCTTTGACTTGGAAACGGGTGACCTTGTAAAGTATCCGTCATTGTTCAAATCGGCAAGACCGCATAAGACGCGCGGTAAACTATTAAAAAACCTTGATGGAAAAGTGTGGAGAGAGATGTGTGAGGATCAGAAAGACATTATTTTTAATGAAATAGTCATTACAAATTATTTACATTAATCCTGTTTTTTAAGGATGAGATTCTTTGCAAAATAAACGTATTTCCAGCTTTCGTACTTTCTACTAATACAACTTTCCTCTACTCTTAATTGTATGGACGGTTGTATGGAAGATATTTCCGATGAATATACTGCATGTTAAATCTAGCACGACACTGCCCGGAATATATATTAGTGTTAGAGGGTCGATTGGATTATCGCCTAAATAATAAAATCCGGTTGTTATATCCGTTGATCCATACGCAGTTAACAATTTTGGGAACATCTTCGGCGCTTCATCTTCCTGTTTTTGATTAAAAAATAGACATTTGTTCAACCTGCGAATCTTCATATTTCTTATTCAAGGCCGCTTTTATATCAGGATCGTGCAGGTGCTTTTTCATACGTTCCAAAATATTTTGAAACATACGGATAGTCCCCAATTCTTCCGCAGTCGGTTCCAAATACCTATCGTGCATCACTACCGGTATACTATAACCTACAATGAGGCCATCAGTCTTACCAAAGCCATTATCTGGTGATATTCCCCAGCTTTTTAATACTGGAGTAGCGATATGAAAATCATCTTGGTCACCGTTCGGGTATCATATTTTATCTTAATTCGTTGACCAAAGTTGCTCGTCTTATTCACGAATTTAAATATCATTTTATTTGGAAGAGACGTTTCATATGTGGCAAACATTTTTCATCTTTATGTAGAGAAAGTTTTCTTTTACGTTCAAATAGAAAAAAATTCAGTATATTTTTTTTATAAAGTCTTATTCATGATATTTAAAATGGGTACTCGTAAATTTAAAGATTTCTCAACAATGGAAGAAGACGTAATTTACACGGTTAAAACGAAGCAATATCTATACGGCGCAGTAGGCGTTTTCTACCTGATTACGCCGGATGAGACGTGAGCATATTTGAAGGGCCATTGCTCGCCAAGTTGGGAACGAATAAAGAGAACAAGACATTTACTTTTACAAAAACGAACATAGAAACGGAACCGGAATACATCACACCGTCTATCGTAGTATCTGGAGACAATGATGTTGTTAATCGCAGTTAATCGTTTAGATTTTCAATGATGTTTCTCATTGAAAATCGTAGCGAATTTAATAATTGTACACAAATAACTGTATCACGCTTAATCCGGGCTTATCCGGTTCAGCGTTGAGGCACTGTAACTCATAGGTCTGATATTTTCCAACGGAATCGATCAAAAATTCTTGGTAAGTATTTCCTAAATAAGACGGACTAGACGATATGTGTCACTTATGGTGTCATTGTCCTTCATCACTGTACGCTTTTATCAACCAGTTGGATATCCTATCTCCGTTTTTACTCCTTCCTTTCAAGCCGATTTTCTAGATTCGTACTGCGCTTGGGCACTTGATGATAACCACGAACCGGCGTAAGCATCAGGCACCCATTCTCCTTTGCCTTTGAACGCATTGAAAGGCTTTGTTATTTAGCAATGCTGAACTAGCGTTCGCTTGAAAACCATAATTACTAGTATTCAAAGCTAATCTCGACACGTAACCGACGAAACATTTTGTTCCTTGCGTGAACTCGGTCAGGGTTGGTTTCCACTGTAGCATGCAGATGGCACCAGGGCCCATGGATATAACATGAAATCTCCAATAATTAGACGAAGTGCGAAATGTAAACTCCCTCAAATATCTGAAGGCGAGGATATCCGTTTGAGGGGTTGAAACTTGGAATATCTTTAAATACTAATTCCATCGTTACTAGCTTGAACTTTCCAACTAGCGATATATTCATCAACGTTCCGTTCTGGCTGGCGATGATGTAAATTCCCGACATTGATAGAGGAATGGGGTACTTAATCTGTATCGAAACATTGGTGGTGTTTCAGAGACCCAAATATCGGGGTAGTAAAAAGCGTTTTGAAATGCCCTCCATGGGCTGAATTCGTGACCGAGCACACTGCGATGTTTGCTAGCACTAGCTTCGTAAGTTAAACCGTTTATTATTGTCACATCAGCAGTCATGGTTGGAGCCGCTGCCACGGATGCTCTCAGGTAATCGGTGACAGAATTATTCGTTATCGCCTGATTGACTAAGGTTTCAACTTGACCAAAGCTCGCAGCCTGGCTGGCGATGACTGGTGGATGAATTTTATCGAGCTTTTATCGAGTTGCCGCTCATTTCCAAATCACCGTCCATAGCGTTCATTCCATCTCGTTTTAGAAAGGTATTACTCGCTTGAGACAGAGTAACACATCCAGATACTATTCTTTGCATTGATCCAGCATCGGTTCTTCAAAATTTATCGAATGGCATCTTTGTATGTATATATTATTATTTAATACAAATCGTTAATAGCTTCTTGAAATTTGCATCCAACGTTGTTCGTCTTCTTGAATACATACAAACATAAATGACCGCAAAAGACTTCACCGTTGGATTGTATTTGTTCGCTGTTGTAGAACAGCGGTCTTCGTAGATAGTTTATCAATTCAGTAGGAGTAGGTAGTCCGTAGCTGTCAAAATAGATCTTATCATTGGCGTGCTTGATGCAACACGTGCAATGTGTCCCTTTGCCGTCAGAATCATCGAGATTAAGGATGCCACACTCGTTCGCTCTTGGTTTTTTTGTAACTCGTCTCTTAGAAAAACTCCTAAGAAATTATTTATATTTAGTTTCCTCACCGCTTCGATTAGATCCACGTTAGACAAATCAATGTTAGGTAGTCAATGCCTTCGACATCGATTAGTTTAGTGATCATTTTAAATTTATGGAATAATGTCCATATGCTAGAGTGTGAATTCCATTTTCCTGAATAACTCGTTTGTTGTCGTCTGCTGAGAGGGCTACCTTATTTATTTCTTCGGTGTAGACATCGTGAAGATGCGATCGAATAACATTCATTTTTCTCGATTGTTCTCTCTTATGGAATAGGCAGTCTTTGTAATCTTCGTGAGTGATAGATTTCTCGACGACATTCTTCTTCTTCACTCCTTTGCATTTCTTGTGGTCCGTTCCAACCGTATTGTACGAATACAGCAAACTCTTCAATCTGTTTACCAGATACTTCATCTTTGAATATGCCAATTACCTTTTTACTGATGCTTGTTTCTAAACCAGGGGAAAGGGGATGGTCTTTTGGATAGTCGCTAGTGTCGAATCTACTTCTAATGTCAGGAAATATATCAGCGTAGAAGTTCGAATCTTAATTTCATAGGCTAAAGAATCCGTATCTGTAAAGAGTAACCTTGCTTTATCTTCAAACTATTTCTTGATGTAATTATAATGAAAATCGTACATTATAGTTTTACTCAAGTCTAAAATACAAATGCTAAGATATATAGGCTTGTAGTAATATAGCTTCGTCCGTTTCATGTGAATAGCGATTAGGTTTTCATCAAAAATCGTTCGAGTCTCGTAATTCGTTCTCGCTGCTAGCTTAATGGCTTCCTTCTCACTGCAAACCAGTTTTATGTGTACACGAGCCTCTATATGTTCACATGTCTTGCCAACTATATTTTCACATGTTTTGCCAAACACACTACTGTGCCTTTCTCGAAATCGTTGGTGGCTCTGGTTCTCAGGCTGGTATTTAGATCGATATACTTTTTCAGCCAAGCACTTGCTTCGAATTCTCTTAATCTTTCTCATAACCAAAAACATTACTATTAATATTATTATTACTCTCAAACTTACTTATCACGTTAGCAACCGCTGCGACTGGGAATTCGATGCCAGACCAAATAAGTTTCTCGGACCGTATTGTTAATTCTTTCGTGATTCTTTCTGAATCTTTCTAAACAGGATTTAAGGCTCGCGCCGACCAAAAATGACAGACGCGCCGCCGCTGAAAGTCGGCGCAGTGGTCTACTATATATATGCTGAGTAAATCCCGCTTTGAGACCGAGGACGGTAAAAGCGCACCCGCTACAGACCGTCGGAAAACAAACATTAAACCGCTTTGAGACCGTCATGTAATGATATGGACAATTACTCTACCACTTTATACGCTTCGTGTAGAAGTGATTAAAGGCTGACCTACATGACCTACACCAAAAACCTTTTGCGTCGTGATGTGTAAAATAGGATTTGTCCAGCTGCATTGGCGAAAAGATACGCATCTGGAAGCCGTTACACGCCGTGTCTTTCACTAGTGGAGTTCATTAGAGCGTTCTAATTACGTAAGACAAATGAAGTTAAGAACGAACTTGTTCTGTTTGTCTTGTTTTTGATTTTATGTAAAAACGTATTTCAAAAGGGGCGACTTATTCTTGACTAGCTGGGGAACCATGCGTTGCACTGGTTGAGACAGGTTTTGGGCTATGTATGAATATGGTCTGTATAGACACTGCTGCGCACGCAGCACACCTGATCGACTGTGCAAACGATTAGGTCAGTGTTCTGAGTGTTGCGTCAAGAGATGCTTTTAACAGATAATATTATATAAAATGTCTCATTATCCGATTCACAAAATGGGGTGGATGATACCCAAAATTGATAAATCTGCAAGAACACAACCGGGATTCGTTTCGTGGGAGATGAATGAAGCTGCGTGGGACCGCAAAGACAAATGGGCGGTTTAAGATGGGAGTTTTTTGCCTATTCATTCTCACGAGACAGTTGCTTTACCGTTAGGCTTAGGTGTCCGAATGCCACCTTCGTTTATGGTGACAATTCCAAGATCTCTAAAATTCTTAATATCGAGTAAAATGCCTTCCGCGAATCCTGTTATGGTATTGCTTAGCAAGCGGGGTGCCGCCTGCTTCTGGACTGGGTGTATTAGGTGTAACTTTTCTAAGTACCGTCGTAGCCGCACCAGCTGCAACAATCGTGGTATCTGTATCCGCTGGAGCCTGAGCATTGTGTTGGGTAGGAAAGCAAATCCGCTGAATATTATCGCTACGGCTAGAAAAACATGAAAAAAATCAAGATTATAGCCGGAGGGAAACTCAATTCAATTAGCGACCTTGTTTCGAAAGCATTATATGATAATGATACCTCAGAATTGGAATATTCTGTTACTCTAAGTGAATTCGTGAAATTTAATTAAATCAAGGAAGAGGTTAAAAGTAAAAGCAATGCCAACATAGATGAAGCGACGAAACAATCGCTTATTACGGAAGAGGCATTCTAAAACGTTTAATAAATCATTATTAGAACCTTAGAATTTATATACTAGATTTAGCTACAAAATATTTAAAAGAATACCCCTCGAACAAAAAATTTACGGAATACACTCTACAGGTGACCGATTTTACATCGCGGACAGCCCAATCACGATCGAAAGTGATGATATAACTATCGGGGATGTCACCTATAAGGGAACTCCAGGACTTTGGAATTGTTAACTATGGTAAATCCAGACTAGACGATATATGACATATAAACGATCTCAAAGATTCGAGTGAGATTATGCATGTGACAAACGCAATTCGTCGACCTGATAATCCGAACAAGCCCAAGTCAGAAGCAGTAAATATAGGGAAATCATTAAACCGATATGGGATCTGCGATGAGTTACTTCGACAAAATGCGATAACTGTGTTAGAGTATTTAATGATACAATTATAAAATGATTGTCGTAACTGAGAACAGATTTATTAAAAGATACGTTGTAGGAGGCGCTGGAATATTTGAGACAATATCAGGATTTTTCAAAAGAATATTTTCTTCGAATGCGGCTAGACAGGTAGCATCACCGCATTGAGCGCTGGGAAAGACGCTGCAACGGAGATTAATAAAAATGCTCTCGATGTTGGTAAGGAAATGCAGGAAAGCGATTGGTGGATAAAGCAGCAGCAGAGATGTTTAGTCCACCGCCGCCGCAAGCAGCCGTACTTAACCAACGGAGCAAGGATTTCTAAAGGGTATACCCCAACGGAAATACGGCACTTAGTCGAGGTAGCGAGGAAAAGTCAAAGAGTTTAATATCCAAAGATAGAAATACGATTATAAATAATTTACTGTCCGGCCACGGTGGCGCCGTGTCGATCCGAGATCTGGTGAGTGGGTCTGGAATGAAGTTGGCTTAAAAAATATTTTTTTGGTATATCAAAATGCAGTAAGCTATTCTAAGATTTACTGAAAATATTATTATAGATGAGGGAGTCGAGAGATACAAGTGGCACGATACTGGTAGCGAGAACTAATCTGAACAGCGCTGGGGAAATTCGCATCAATATAGAACTTCAAGAACTGTTCAGCCATCCATCAGAGTCTTATCTGCTATTCGAAGGCAGGCCGAATAAAGCAGATGGAACAGCTTACGCCAATGCCGACGCTGCTGCCATCACCAACGACCGGCTCAAGCACCTTTTCAGCCAAATGCCGTATTCACTGTCAAATCAAGAAGTCGAAGGCGTGTTTCATCCGGGACAATCCACGACTATGCTGTACCTACTGAAATATCTCAACGACTTCGCTCTCGCACAAGGACTTAACCAATTATGGACTAAAGACATAGCCGCGCCTGCCGTCATAGCCGACAACTCTGGATTCGCGATCAAGACAGGGCACATTTCATCGTGCCTCTGGGGCACATAAGATATAACATATGGTATGAAACAGACTTTGACGCTCGTTCGTAAGTCTGATGACGATGCTATTTTCAGGGCAAATGCAGCAGTGGCTGGTAAAGTCAACATTAGTCCAAATTTTATGGTTTATACCGCATGTCATTTCGTCTGATATGGAAAGAATGCAGCTGTATAAAATGATTGGCAATCAAATCAAATTGAATCAAAGGCAACGTTACCAGTATAGCCTACCGAGCTCATCATTGCGACACCATAACCGTTCCTCAATCTAATACATCTACTTGGCGACTTAGCGTGAAGACATCACTGGAAAAACAGTGGTATATCATCGCTGGAAGTGGCAATCAAGATGCTAATCCATCAATTTTCGATCACTGCGATATCAAGATCATGTATGTGATGACGAACCAAGAAAGATACCCAGCAGTCGACTACAACCTATCATTCCCGAATCTGCAATTTTCGAGACCTTACAGAGATGACATTTAGCGAGAAATTCTATGGGATAGATCAGCTCGTGACTTCTGAGTCAGCCGGCAACATTACGCCGGCTGAATATAAAGATTTACATCCGCTATTCGTCTTCGATGTGAGTAAGCAATATGAGCGGTTAAAGTCATCTGTCCAGATCCAGATCAAGATCAAGGCAACTTTCGATGCATGCGGTGCCAGCTGGAACGGAAGCTTATGCAGTTGTCATTTCAGATAAATTGCTAAACTTCCAATCAGACGGTCAGAAAATGAGCGTAGTATATTAAAGAGAAAAATTTCTATTATAAAAACATGAAGCTTCCTGAACTGAAATCACTAATGAAAGAACACGGTCTAACAAGCTGGTTAGTTATAGAAAAGCTGAAAATTATAAGTGTACTGGTTGAGAATGGAATAATTCCAGAGATGAAGAAACCAGAGAAAGAACAACAGGAGATCGATATAAGATACATGTATCTTAGAGAAATAAGAACGAATCCGACAGCTGTCGATATCTTTGACTTGGAAACGGGTGACCTTGTAAAGTATCCGTCATTGTTCAAATCGGCAAGACCGCATAAGACGCGCGGTAAACTATTAAAAAACCTTGATGGAAAAGTGTGGAGAGAGATGTGTGAGGATCAGAAAGACATTATTTTTAATGAAATAGTCATTACAAATTATTTACATTAATCCTGTTTTTTAAGGATGAGATTCTTTGCAAAATAAACGTATTTCCAGCTTTCGTACTTTCTACTAATACAACTTTCCTCTACTCTTAATTGTATGGACGGTTGTATGGAAGATATTTCCGATGAATATACTGCATGTTAAATCTAGCACGACACTGCCCGGAATATATATTAGTGTTAGAGGGTCGATTGGATTATCGCCTAAATAATAAAATCCGGTTGTTATATCCGTTGATCCATACGCAGTTAACAATTTTGGGAACATCTTCGGCGCTTCATCTTCCTGTTTTTGATTAAAAAATAGACATTTGTTCAACCTGCGAATCTTCATATTTCTTATTCAAGGCCGCTTTTATATCAGGATCGTGCAGGTGCTTTTTCATACGTTCCAAAATATTTTGAAACATACGGATAGTCCCCAATTCTTCCGCAGTCGGTTCCAAATACCTATCGTGCATCACTACCGGTATACTATAACCTACAATGAGGCCATCAGTCTTACCAAAGCCATTATCTGGTGATATTCCCCAGCTTTTTAATACTGGAGTAGCGATATGAAAATCATCTTGGTCACCGTTCGGGTATCATATTTTATCTTAATTCGTTGACCAAAGTTGCTCGTCTTATTCACGAATTTAAATATCATTTTATTTGGAAGAGACGTTTCATATGTGGCAAACATTTTTCATCTTTATGTAGAGAAAGTTTTCTTTTACGTTCAAATAGAAAAAAATTCAGTATATTTTTTTTATAAAGTCTTATTCATGATATTTAAAATGGGTACTCGTAAATTTAAAGATTTCTCAACAATGGAAGAAGACGTAATTTACACGGTTAAAACGAAGCAATATCTATACGGCGCAGTAGGCGTTTTCTACCTGATTACGCCGGATGAGACGTGAGCATATTTGAAGGGCCATTGCTCGCCAAGTTGGGAACGAATAAAGAGAACAAGACATTTACTTTTACAAAAACGAACATAGAAACGGAACCGGAATACATCACACCGTCTATCGTAGTATCTGGAGACAATGATGTTGTTAATCGCAGTTAATCGTTTAGATTTTCAATGATGTTTCTCATTGAAAATCGTAGCGAATTTAATAATTGTACACAAATAACTGTATCACGCTTAATCCGGGCTTATCCGGTTCAGCGTTGAGGCACTGTAACTCATAGGTCTGATATTTTCCAACGGAATCGATCAAAAATTCTTGGTAAGTATTTCCTAAATAAGACGGACTAGACGATATGTGTCACTTATGGTGTCATTGTCCTTCATCACTGTACGCTTTTATCAACCAGTTGGATATCCTATCTCCGTTTTTACTCCTTCCTTTCAAGCCGATTTTCTAGATTCGTACTGCGCTTGGGCACTTGATGATAACCACGAACCGGCGTAAGCATCAGGCACCCATTCTCCTTTGCCTTTGAACGCATTGAAAGGCTTTGTTATTTAGCAATGCTGAACTAGCGTTCGCTTGAAAACCATAATTACTAGTATTCAAAGCTAATCTCGACACGTAACCGACGAAACATTTTGTTCCTTGCGTGAACTCGGTCAGGGTTGGTTTCCACTGTAGCATGCAGATGGCACCAGGGCCCATGGATATAACATGAAATCTCCAATAATTAGACGAAGTGCGAAATGTAAACTCCCTCAAATATCTGAAGGCGAGGATATCCGTTTGAGGGGTTGAAACTTGGAATATCTTTAAATACTAATTCCATCGTTACTAGCTTGAACTTTCCAACTAGCGATATATTCATCAACGTTCCGTTCTGGCTGGCGATGATGTAAATTCCCGACATTGATAGAGGAATGGGGTACTTAATCTGTATCGAAACATTGGTGGTGTTTCAGAGACCCAAATATCGGGGTAGTAAAAAGCGTTTTGAAATGCCCTCCATGGGCTGAATTCGTGACCGAGCACACTGCGATGTTTGCTAGCACTAGCTTCGTAAGTTAAACCGTTTATTATTGTCACATCAGCAGTCATGGTTGGAGCCGCTGCCACGGATGCTCTCAGGTAATCGGTGACAGAATTATTCGTTATCGCCTGATTGACTAAGGTTTCAACTTGACCAAAGCTCGCAGCCTGGCTGGCGATGACTGGTGGATGAATTTTATCGAGCTTTTATCGAGTTGCCGCTCATTTCCAAATCACCGTCCATAGCGTTCATTCCATCTCGTTTTAGAAAGGTATTACTCGCTTGAGACAGAGTAACACATCCAGATACTATTCTTTGCATTGATCCAGCATCGGTTCTTCAAAATTTATCGAATGGCATCTTTGTATGTATATATTATTATTTAATACAAATCGTTAATAGCTTCTTGAAATTTGCATCCAACGTTGTTCGTCTTCTTGAATACATACAAACATAAATGACCGCAAAAGACTTCACCGTTGGATTGTATTTGTTCGCTGTTGTAGAACAGCGGTCTTCGTAGATAGTTTATCAATTCAGTAGGAGTAGGTAGTCCGTAGCTGTCAAAATAGATCTTATCATTGGCGTGCTTGATGCAACACGTGCAATGTGTCCCTTTGCCGTCAGAATCATCGAGATTAAGGATGCCACACTCGTTCGCTCTTGGTTTTTTTGTAACTCGTCTCTTAGAAAAACTCCTAAGAAATTATTTATATTTAGTTTCCTCACCGCTTCGATTAGATCCACGTTAGACAAATCAATGTTAGGTAGTCAATGCCTTCGACATCGATTAGTTTAGTGATCATTTTAAATTTATGGAATAATGTCCATATGCTAGAGTGTGAATTCCATTTTCCTGAATAACTCGTTTGTTGTCGTCTGCTGAGAGGGCTACCTTATTTATTTCTTCGGTGTAGACATCGTGAAGATGCGATCGAATAACATTCATTTTTCTCGATTGTTCTCTCTTATGGAATAGGCAGTCTTTGTAATCTTCGTGAGTGATAGATTTCTCGACGACATTCTTCTTCTTCACTCCTTTGCATTTCTTGTGGTCCGTTCCAACCGTATTGTACGAATACAGCAAACTCTTCAATCTGTTTACCAGATACTTCATCTTTGAATATGCCAATTACCTTTTTACTGATGCTTGTTTCTAAACCAGGGGAAAGGGGATGGTCTTTTGGATAGTCGCTAGTGTCGAATCTACTTCTAATGTCAGGAAATATATCAGCGTAGAAGTTCGAATCTTAATTTCATAGGCTAAAGAATCCGTATCTGTAAAGAGTAACCTTGCTTTATCTTCAAACTATTTCTTGATGTAATTATAATGAAAATCGTACATTATAGTTTTACTCAAGTCTAAAATACAAATGCTAAGATATATAGGCTTGTAGTAATATAGCTTCGTCCGTTTCATGTGAATAGCGATTAGGTTTTCATCAAAAATCGTTCGAGTCTCGTAATTCGTTCTCGCTGCTAGCTTAATGGCTTCCTTCTCACTGCAAACCAGTTTTATGTGTACACGAGCCTCTATATGTTCACATGTCTTGCCAACTATATTTTCACATGTTTTGCCAAACACACTACTGTGCCTTTCTCGAAATCGTTGGTGGCTCTGGTTCTCAGGCTGGTATTTAGATCGATATACTTTTTCAGCCAAGCACTTGCTTCGAATTCTCTTAATCTTTCTCATAACCAAAAACATTACTATTAATATTATTATTACTCTCAAACTTACTTATCACGTTAGCAACCGCTGCGACTGGGAATTCGATGCCAGACCAAATAAGTTTCTCGGACCGTATTGTTAATTCTTTCGTGATTCTTTCTGAATCTTTCTAAACAGGATTTAAGGCTCGCGCCGACCAAAAATGACAGACGCGCCGCCGCTGAAAGTCGGCGCAGTGGTCTACTATATATATGCTGAGTAAATCCCGCTTTGAGACCGAGGACGGTAAAAGCGCACCCGCTACAGACCGTCGGAAAACAAACATTAAACCGCTTTGAGACCGTCATGTAATGATATGGACAATTACTCTACCACTTTATACGCTTCGTGTAGAAGTGATTAAAGGCTGACCTACATGACCTACACCAAAAACCTTTTGCGTCGTGATGTGTAAAATAGGATTTGTCCAGCTGCATTGGCGAAAAGATACGCATCTGGAAGCCGTTACACGCCGTGTCTTTCACTAGTGGAGTTCATTAGAGCGTTCTAATTACGTAAGACAAATGAAGTTAAGAACGAACTTGTTCTGTTTGTCTTGTTTTTGATTTTATGTAAAAACGTATTTCAAAAGGGGCGACTTATTCTTGACTAGCTGGGGAACCATGCGTTGCACTGGTTGAGACAGGTTTTGGGCTATGTATGAATATGGTCTGTATAGACACTGCTGCGCACGCAGCACACCTGATCGACTGTGCAAACGATTAGGTCAGTGTTCTGAGTGTTGCGTCAAGAGATGCTTTTAACAGATAATATTATATAAAATGTCTCATTATCCGATTCACAAAATGGGGTGGATGATACCCAAAATTGATAAATCTGCAAGAACACAACCGGGATTCGTTTCGTGGGAGATGAATGAAGCTGCGTGGGACCGCAAAGACAAATGGGCGGTTTAAGATGGGAGTTTTTTGCCTATTCATTCTCACGAGACAGTTGCTTTACCGTTAGGCTTAGGTGTCCGAATGCCACCTTCGTTTATGGTGACAATTCCAAGATCTCTAAAATTCTTAATATCGAGTAAAATGCCTTCCGCGAATCCTGTTATGGTATTGCTTAGCAAGCGGGGTGCCGCCTGCTTCTGGACTGGGTGTATTAGGTGTAACTTTTCTAAGTACCGTCGTAGCCGCACCAGCTGCAACAATCGTGGTATCTGTATCCGCTGGAGCCTGAGCATTGTGTTGGGTAGGAAAGCAAATCCGCTGAATATTATCGCTACGGCTAGAAAAACATGAAAAAAATCAAGATTATAGCCGGAGGGAAACTCAATTCAATTAGCGACCTTGTTTCGAAAGCATTATATGATAATGATACCTCAGAATTGGAATATTCTGTTACTCTAAGTGAATTCGTGAAATTTAATTAAATCAAGGAAGAGGTTAAAAGTAAAAGCAATGCCAACATAGATGAAGCGACGAAACAATCGCTTATTACGGAAGAGGCATTCTAAAACGTTTAATAAATCATTATTAGAACCTTAGAATTTATATACTAGATTTAGCTACAAAATATTTAAAAGAATACCCCTCGAACAAAAAATTTACGGAATACACTCTACAGGTGACCGATTTTACATCGCGGACAGCCCAATCACGATCGAAAGTGATGATATAACTATCGGGGATGTCACCTATAAGGGAACTCCAGGACTTTGGAATTGTTAACTATGGTAAATCCAGACTAGACGATATATGACATATAAACGATCTCAAAGATTCGAGTGAGATTATGCATGTGACAAACGCAATTCGTCGACCTGATAATCCGAACAAGCCCAAGTCAGAAGCAGTAAATATAGGGAAATCATTAAACCGATATGGGATCTGCGATGAGTTACTTCGACAAAATGCGATAACTGTGTTAGAGTATTTAATGATACAATTATAAAATGATTGTCGTAACTGAGAACAGATTTATTAAAAGATACGTTGTAGGAGGCGCTGGAATATTTGAGACAATATCAGGATTTTTCAAAAGAATATTTTCTTCGAATGCGGCTAGACAGGTAGCATCACCGCATTGAGCGCTGGGAAAGACGCTGCAACGGAGATTAATAAAAATGCTCTCGATGTTGGTAAGGAAATGCAGGAAAGCGATTGGTGGATAAAGCAGCAGCAGAGATGTTTAGTCCACCGCCGCCGCAAGCAGCCGTACTTAACCAACGGAGCAAGGATTTCTAAAGGGTATACCCCAACGGAAATACGGCACTTAGTCGAGGTAGCGAGGAAAAGTCAAAGAGTTTAATATCCAAAGATAGAAATACGATTATAAATAATTTACTGTCCGGCCACGGTGGCGCCGTGTCGATCCGAGATCTGGTGAGTGGGTCTGGAATGAAGTTGGCTTAAAAAATATTTTTTTGGTATATCAAAATGCAGTAAGCTATTCTAAGATTTACTGAAAATATTATTATAGATGAGGGAGTCGAGAGATACAAGTGGCACGATACTGGTAGCGAGAACTAATCTGAACAGCGCTGGGGAAATTCGCATCAATATAGAACTTCAAGAACTGTTCAGCCATCCATCAGAGTCTTATCTGCTATTCGAAGGCAGGCCGAATAAAGCAGATGGAACAGCTTACGCCAATGCCGACGCTGCTGCCATCACCAACGACCGGCTCAAGCACCTTTTCAGCCAAATGCCGTATTCACTGTCAAATCAAGAAGTCGAAGGCGTGTTTCATCCGGGACAATCCACGACTATGCTGTACCTACTGAAATATCTCAACGACTTCGCTCTCGCACAAGGACTTAACCAATTATGGACTAAAGACATAGCCGCGCCTGCCGTCATAGCCGACAACTCTGGATTCGCGATCAAGACAGGGCACATTTCATCGTGCCTCTGGGGCACATAAGATATAACATATGGTATGAAACAGACTTTGACGCTCGTTCGTAAGTCTGATGACGATGCTATTTTCAGGGCAAATGCAGCAGTGGCTGGTAAAGTCAACATTAGTCCAAATTTTATGGTTTATACCGCATGTCATTTCGTCTGATATGGAAAGAATGCAGCTGTATAAAATGATTGGCAATCAAATCAAATTGAATCAAAGGCAACGTTACCAGTATAGCCTACCGAGCTCATCATTGCGACACCATAACCGTTCCTCAATCTAATACATCTACTTGGCGACTTAGCGTGAAGACATCACTGGAAAAACAGTGGTATATCATCGCTGGAAGTGGCAATCAAGATGCTAATCCATCAATTTTCGATCACTGCGATATCAAGATCATGTATGTGATGACGAACCAAGAAAGATACCCAGCAGTCGACTACAACCTATCATTCCCGAATCTGCAATTTTCGAGACCTTACAGAGATGACATTTAGCGAGAAATTCTATGGGATAGATCAGCTCGTGACTTCTGAGTCAGCCGGCAACATTACGCCGGCTGAATATAAAGATTTACATCCGCTATTCGTCTTCGATGTGAGTAAGCAATATGAGCGGTTAAAGTCATCTGTCCAGATCCAGATCAAGATCAAGGCAACTTTCGATGCATGCGGTGCCAGCTGGAACGGAAGCTTATGCAGTTGTCATTTCAGATAAATTGCTAAACTTCCAATCAGACGGTCAGAAAATGAGCGTAGTATATTAAAGAGAAAAATTTCTATTATAAAAACATGAAGCTTCCTGAACTGAAATCACTAATGAAAGAACACGGTCTAACAAGCTGGTTAGTTATAGAAAAGCTGAAAATTATAAGTGTACTGGTTGAGAATGGAATAATTCCAGAGATGAAGAAACCAGAGAAAGAACAACAGGAGATCGATATAAGATACATGTATCTTAGAGAAATAAGAACGAATCCGACAGCTGTCGATATCTTTGACTTGGAAACGGGTGACCTTGTAAAGTATCCGTCATTGTTCAAATCGGCAAGACCGCATAAGACGCGCGGTAAACTATTAAAAAACCTTGATGGAAAAGTGTGGAGAGAGATGTGTGAGGATCAGAAAGACATTATTTTTAATGAAATAGTCATTACAAATTATTTACATTAATCCTGTTTTTTAAGGATGAGATTCTTTGCAAAATAAACGTATTTCCAGCTTTCGTACTTTCTACTAATACAACTTTCCTCTACTCTTAATTGTATGGACGGTTGTATGGAAGATATTTCCGATGAATATACTGCATGTTAAATCTAGCACGACACTGCCCGGAATATATATTAGTGTTAGAGGGTCGATTGGATTATCGCCTAAATAATAAAATCCGGTTGTTATATCCGTTGATCCATACGCAGTTAACAATTTTGGGAACATCTTCGGCGCTTCATCTTCCTGTTTTTGATTAAAAAATAGACATTTGTTCAACCTGCGAATCTTCATATTTCTTATTCAAGGCCGCTTTTATATCAGGATCGTGCAGGTGCTTTTTCATACGTTCCAAAATATTTTGAAACATACGGATAGTCCCCAATTCTTCCGCAGTCGGTTCCAAATACCTATCGTGCATCACTACCGGTATACTATAACCTAAAATGAGGCCATCAGTCTTACCAAAGCCATTATCTGGTGATATTCCCCAGCTTTTTAATACTGGAGTAGCGATATGAAAATCATCTTGGTCACCGTTCGGGTATCATATTTTATCTTAATTCGTTGACCAAAGTTGCTCGTCTTATTCACGAATTTAAATATCATTTTATTTGGAAGAGACGTTTCATATGTGGCAAACATTTTTCATCTTTATGTAGAGAAAGTTTTCTTTTACGTTCAAATAGAAAAAAATTCAGTATATTTTTTTTATAAAGTCTTATTCATGATATTTAAAATGGGTACTCGTAAATTTAAAGATTTCTCAACAATGGAAGAAGACGTAATTTACACGGTTAAAACGAAGCAATATCTATACGGCGCAGTAGGCGTTTTCTACCTGATTACGCCGGATGAGACGTGAGCATATTTGAAGGGCCATTGCTCGCCAAGTTGGGAACGAATAAAGAGAACAAGACATTTACTTTTACAAAAACGAACATAGAAACGGAACCGGAATACATCACACCGTCTATCGTAGTATCTGGAGACAATGATGTTGTTAATCGCAGTTAATCGTTTAGATTTTCAATGATGTTTCTCATTGAAAATCGTAGCGAATTTAATAATTGTACACAAATAACTGTATCACGCTTAATCCGGGCTTATCCGGTTCAGCGTTGAGGCACTGTAACTCATAGGTCTGATATTTTCCAACGGAATCGATCAAAAATTCTTGGTAAGTATTTCCTAAATAAGACGGACTAGACGATATGTGTCACTTATGGTGTCATTGTCCTTCATCACTGTACGCTTTTATCAACCAGTTGGATATCCTATCTCCGTTTTTACTCCTTCCTTTCAAGCCGATTTTCTAGATTCGTACTGCGCTTGGGCACTTGATGATAACCACGAACCGGCGTAAGCATCAGGCACCCATTCTCCTTTGCCTTTGAACGCATTGAAAGGTTTTGTTATTTAGCAATGCTGAACTAGCGTTCGCTTGAAAACCATAATTACTAGTATTCAAAGCTAATCTCGACACGTAACCGACGAAACATTTTGTTCCTTGCGTGAACTCGGTCAGGGTTGGTTTCCACTGTAGCATGCAGATGGCACCAGGGCCCATGGATATAACATGAAATCTCCAATAATTAGACGAAGTGCGAAATGTAAACTCCCTCAAATATCTGAAGGCGAGGATATCCGTTTGAGGGGTTGAAACTTGGAATATCTTTAAATACTAATTCCATCGTTACTAGCTTGAACTTTCCAACTAGCGATATATTCATCAACGTTCCGTTCTGGCTGGCGATGATGTAAATTCCCGACATTGATAGAGGAATGGGGTACTTAATCTGTATCGAAACATTGGTGGTGTTTCAGAGACCCAAATATCGGGGTAGTAAAAAGCGTTTTGAAATGCCCTCCATGGGCTGAATTCGTGACCGAGCACACTGCGATGTTTGCTAGCACTAGCTTCGTAAGTTAAACCGTTTATTATTGTCACATCAGCAGTCATGGTTGGAGCCGCTGCCACGGATGCTCTCAGGTAATCGGTGACAGAATTATTCGTTATCGCCTGATTGACTAAGGTTTCAACTTGACCAAAGCTCGCAGCCTGGCTGGCGATGACTGGTGGATGAATTTTATCGAGCTTTTATCGAGTTGCCGCTCATTTCCAAATCACCGTCCATAGCGTTCATTCCATCTCGTTTTAGAAAGGTATTACTCGCTTGAGACAGAGTAACACATCCAGATACTATTCTTTGCATTGATCCAGCATCGGTTCTTCAAAATTTATCGATTGGCATCTTTGTATGTATATATTATTATTTAATACAAATCGTTAATAGCTTCTTGAAATTTGCATCCAACGTTGTTCGTCTTCTTGAATACATACAAACATAAATGACCGCAAAAGACTTCACCGTTGGATTGTATTTGTTCGCTGTTGTAGAACAGCGGTCTTCGTAGATAGTTTATCAATTCAGTAGGAGTAGGTAGTCCGTAGCTGTCAAAATAGATCTTATCATTGGCGTGCTTGATGCAACACGTGCAATGTGTCCCTTTGCCGTCAGAATCATCGAGATTAAGGATGCCACACTCGTTCGCTCTTGGTTTTTTTGTAACTCGTCTCTTAGAAAAACTCCTAAGAAATTATTTATATTTAGTTTCCTCACCGCTTCGATTAGATCCACGTTAGACAAATCAATGTTAGGTAGTCAATGCCTTCGACATCGATTAGTTTAGTGATCATTTTAAATTTATGGAATAATGTCCATATGCTAGAGTGTGAATTCCATTTTCCTGAATAACTCGTTTGTTGTCGTCTGCTGAGAGGGCTACCTTATTTATTTCTTCGGTGTAGACATCGTGAAGATGCGATCGAATAACATTCATTTTTCTCGATTGTTCTCTCTTATGGAATAGGCAGTCTTTGTAATCTTCGTGAGTGATAGATTTCTCGACGACATTCTTCTTCTTCACTCCTTTGCATTTCTTGTGGTCCGTTCCAACCGTATTGTACGAATACAGCAAACTCTTCAATCTGTTTACCAGATACTTCATCTTTGAATATGCCAATTACCTTTTTACTGATGCTTGTTTCTAAACCAGGGGAAAGGGGATGGTCTTTTGGATAGTCGCTAGTGTCGAATCTACTTCTAATGTCAGGAAATATATCAGCGTAGAAGTTCGAATCTTAATTTCATAGGCTAAAGAATCCGTATCTGTAAAGAGTAACCTTGCTTTATCTTCAAACTATTTCTTGATGTAATTATAATGAAAATCGTACATTATAGTTTTACTCAAGTCTAAAATACAAATGCTAAGATATATAGGCTTGTAGTAATATAGCTTCGTCCGTTTCATGTGAATAGCGATTAGGTTTTCATCAAAAATCGTTCGAGTCTCGTAATTCGTTCTCGCTGCTAGCTTAATGGCTTCCTTCTCACTGCAAACCAGTTTTATGTGTACACGAGCCTCTATATGTTCACATGTCTTGCCAACTATATTTTCACATGTTTTGCCAAACACACTACTGTGCCTTTCTCGAAATCGTTGGTGGCTCTGGTTCTCAGGCTGGTATTTAGATCGATATACTTTTTCAGCCAAGCACTTGCTTCGAATTCTCTTAATCTTTCTCATAACCAAAAACATTACTATTAATATTATTATTACTCTCAAACTTACTTATCACGTTAGCAACCGCTGCGACTGGGAATTCGATGCCAGACCAAATAAGTTTCTCGGACCGTATTGTTAATTCTTTCGTGATTCTTTCTGAATCTTTCTAAACAGGATTTAAGGCTCGCGCCGACCAAAAATGACAGACGCGCCGCCGCTGAAAGTCGGCGCAGTGGTCTACTATATATATGCTGAGTAAATCCCGCTTTGAGACCGAGGACGGTAAAAGCGCACCCGCTACAGACCGTCGGAAAACAAACATTAAACCGCTTTGAGACCGTCATGTAATGATATGGACAATTACTCTACCACTTTATACGCTTCGTGTAGAAGTGATTAAAGGCTGACCTACATGACCTACACCAAAAACCTTTTGCGTCGTGATGTGTAAAATAGGATTTGTCCAGCTGCATTGGCGAAAAGATACGCATCTGGAAGCCGTTACACGCCGTGTCTTTCACTAGTGGAGTTCATTAGAGCGTTCTAATTACGTAAGACAAATGAAGTTAAGAACGAACTTGTTCTGTTTGTCTTGTTTTTGATTTTATGTAAAAACGTATTTCAAAAGGGGCGACTTATTCTTGACTAGCTGGGGAACCATGCGTTGCACTGGTTGAGACAGGTTTTGGGCTATGTATGAATATGGTCTGTATAGACACTGCTGCGCACGCAGCACACCTGATCGACTGTGCAAACGATTAGGTCAGTGTTCTGAGTGTTGCGTCAAGAGATGCTTTTAACAGATAATATTATATAAAATGTCTCATTATCCGATTCACAAAATGGGGTGGATGATACCCAAAATTGATAAATCTGCAAGAACACAACCGGGATTCGTTTCGTGGGAGATGAATGAAGCTGCGTGGGACCGCAAAGACAAATGGGCGGTTTAAGATGGGAGTTTTTTGCCTATTCATTCTCACGAGACAGTTGCTTTACCGTTAGGCTTAGGTGTCCGAATGCCACCTTCGTTTATGGTGACAATTCCAAGATCTCTAAAATTCTTAATATCGAGTAAAATGCCTTCCGCGAATCCTGTTATGGTATTGCTTAGCAAGCGGGGTGCCGCCTGCTTCTGGACTGGGTGTATTAGGTGTAACTTTTCTAAGTACCGTCGTAGCCGCACCAGCTGCAACAATCGTGGTATCTGTATCCGCTGGAGCCTGAGCATTGTGTTGGGTAGGAAAGCAAATCCGCTGAATATTATCGCTACGGCTAGAAAAACATGAAAAAAATCAAGATTATAGCCGGAGGGAAACTCAATTCAATTAGCGACCTTGTTTCGAAAGCATTATATGATAATGATACCTCAGAATTGGAATATTCTGTTACTCTAAGTGAATTCGTGAAATTTAATTAAATCAAGGAAGAGGTTAAAAGTAAAAGCAATGCCAACATAGATGAAGCGACGAAACAATCGCTTATTACGGAAGAGGCATTCTAAAACGTTTAATAAATCATTATTAGAACCTTAGAATTTATATACTAGATTTAGCTACAAAATATTTAAAAGAATACCCCTCGAACAAAAAATTTACGGAATACACTCTACAGGTGACCGATTTTACATCGCGGACAGCCCAATCACGATCGAAAGTGATGATATAACTATCGGGGATGTCACCTATAAGGGAACTCCAGGACTTTGGAATTGTTAACTATGGTAAATCCAGACTAGACGATATATGACATATAAACGATCTCAAAGATTCGAGTGAGATTATGCATGTGACAAACGCAATTCGTCGACCTGATAATCCGAACAAGCCCAAGTCAGAAGCAGTAAATATAGGGAAATCATTAAACCGATATGGGATCTGCGATGAGTTACTTCGACAAAATGCGATAACTGTGTTAGAGTATTTAATGATACAATTATAAAATGATTGTCGTAACTGAGAACAGATTTATTAAAAGATACGTTGTAGGAGGCGCTGGAATATTTGAGACAATATCAGGATTTTTCAAAAGAATATTTTCTTCGAATGCGGCTAGACAGGTAGCATCACCGCATTGAGCGCTGGGAAAGACGCTGCAACGGAGATTAATAAAAATGCTCTCGATGTTGGTAAGGAAATGCAGGAAAGCGATTGGTGGATAAAGCAGCAGCAGAGATGTTTAGTCCACCGCCGCCGCAAGCAGCCGTACTTAACCAACGGAGCAAGGATTTCTAAAGGGTATACCCCAACGGAAATACGGCACTTAGTCGAGGTAGCGAGGAAAAGTCAAAGAGTTTAATATCCAAAGATAGAAATACGATTATAAATAATTTACTGTCCGGCCACGGTGGCGCCGTGTCGATCCGAGATCTGGTGAGTGGGTCTGGAATGAAGTTGGCTTAAAAAATATTTTTTTGGTATATCAAAATGCAGTAAGCTATTCTAAGATTTACTGAAAATATTATTATAGATGAGGGAGTCGAGAGATACAAGTGGCACGATACTGGTAGCGAGAACTAATCTGAACAGCGCTGGGGAAATTCGCATCAATATAGAACTTCAAGAACTGTTCAGCCATCCATCAGAGTCTTATCTGCTATTCGAAGGCAGGCCGAATAAAGCAGATGGAACAGCTTACGCCAATGCCGACGCTGCTGCCATCACCAACGACCGGCTCAAGCACCTTTTCAGCCAAATGCCGTATTCACTGTCAAATCAAGAAGTCGAAGGCGTGTTTCATCCGGGACAATCCACGACTATGCTGTACCTACTGAAATATCTCAACGACTTCGCTCTCGCACAAGGACTTAACCAATTATGGACTAAAGACATAGCCGCGCCTGCCGTCATAGCCGACAACTCTGGATTCGCGATCAAGACAGGGCACATTTCATCGTGCCTCTGGGGCACATAAGATATAACATATGGTATGAAACAGACTTTGACGCTCGTTCGTAAGTCTGATGACGATGCTATTTTCAGGGCAAATGCAGCAGTGGCTGGTAAAGTCAACATTAGTCCAAATTTTATGGTTTATACCGCATGTCATTTCGTCTGATATGGAAAGAATGCAGCTGTATAAAATGATTGGCAATCAAATCAAATTGAATCAAAGGCAACGTTACCAGTATAGCCTACCGAGCTCATCATTGCGACACCATAACCGTTCCTCAATCTAATACATCTACTTGGCGACTTAGCGTGAAGACATCACTGGAAAAACAGTGGTATATCATCGCTGGAAGTGGCAATCAAGATGCTAATCCATCAATTTTCGATCACTGCGATATCAAGATCATGTATGTGATGACGAACCAAGAAAGATACCCAGCAGTCGACTACAACCTATCATTCCCGAATCTGCAATTTTCGAGACCTTACAGAGATGACATTTAGCGAGAAATTCTATGGGATAGATCAGCTCGTGACTTCTGAGTCAGCCGGCAACATTACGCCGGCTGAATATAAAGATTTACATCCGCTATTCGTCTTCGATGTGAGTAAGCAATATGAGCGGTTAAAGTCATCTGTCCAGATCCAGATCAAGATCAAGGCAACTTTCGATGCATGCGGTGCCAGCTGGAACGGAAGCTTATGCAGTTGTCATTTCAGATAAATTGCTAAACTTCCAATCAGACGGTCAGAAAATGAGCGTAGTATATTAAAGAGAAAAATTTCTATTATAAAAACATGAAGCTTCCTGAACTGAAATCACTAATGAAAGAACACGGTCTAACAAGCTGGTTAGTTATAGAAAAGCTGAAAATTATAAGTGTACTGGTTGAGAATGGAATAATTCCAGAGATGAAGAAACCAGAGAAAGAACAACAGGAGATCGATATAAGATACATGTATCTTAGAGAAATAAGAACGAATCCGACAGCTGTCGATATCTTTGACTTGGAAACGGGTGACCTTGTAAAGTATCCGTCATTGTTCAAATCGGCAAGACCGCATAAGACGCGCGGTAAACTATTAAAAAACCTTGATGGAAAAGTGTGGAGAGAGATGTGTGAGGATCAGAAAGACATTATTTTTAATGAAATAGTCATTACAAATTATTTACATTAATCCTGTTTTTTAAGGATGAGATTCTTTGCAAAATAAACGTATTTCCAGCTTTCGTACTTTCTACTAATACAACTTTCCTCTACTCTTAATTGTATGGACGGTTGTATGGAAGATATTTCCGATGAATATACTGCATGTTAAATCTAGCACGACACTGCCCGGAATATATATTAGTGTTAGAGGGTCGATTGGATTATCGCCTAAATAATAAAATCCGGTTGTTATATCCGTTGATCCATACGCAGTTAACAATTTTGGGAACATCTTCGGCGCTTCATCTTCCTGTTTTTGATTAAAAAATAGACATTTGTTCAACCTGCGAATCTTCATATTTCTTATTCAAGGCCGCTTTTATATCAGGATCGTGCAGGTGCTTTTTCATACGTTCCAAAATATTTTGAAACATACGGATAGTCCCCAATTCTTCCGCAGTCGGTTCCAAATACCTATCGTGCATCACTACCGGTATACTATAACCTACAATGAGGCCATCAGTCTTACCAAAGCCATTATCTGGTGATATTCCCCAGCTTTTTAATACTGGAGTAGCGATATGAAAATCATCTTGGTCACCGTTCGGGTATCATATTTTATCTTAATTCGTTGACCAAAGTTGCTCGTCTTATTCACGAATTTAAATATCATTTTATTTGGAAGAGACGTTTCATATGTGGCAAACATTTTTCATCTTTATGTAGAGAAAGTTTTCTTTTACGTTCAAATAGAAAAAAATTCAGTATATTTTTTTTATAAAGTCTTATTCATGATATTTAAAATGGGTACTCGTAAATTTAAAGATTTCTCAACAATGGAAGAAGACGTAATTTACACGGTTAAAACGAAGCAATATCTATACGGCGCAGTAGGCGTTTTCTACCTGATTACGCCGGATGAGACGTGAGCATATTTGAAGGGCCATTGCTCGCCAAGTTGGGAACGAATAAAGAGAACAAGACATTTACTTTTACAAAAACGAACATAGAAACGGAACCGGAATACATCACACCGTCTATCGTAGTATCTGGAGACAATGATGTTGTTAATCGCAGTTAATCGTTTAGATTTTCAATGATGTTTCTCATTGAAAATCGTAGCGAATTTAATAATTGTACACAAATAACTGTATCACGCTTAATCCGGGCTTATCCGGTTCAGCGTTGAGGCACTGTAACTCATAGGTCTGATATTTTCCAACGGAATCGATCAAAAATTCTTGGTAAGTATTTCCTAAATAAGACGGACTAGACGATATGTGTCACTTATGGTGTCATTGTCCTTCATCACTGTACGCTTTTATCAACCAGTTGGATATCCTATCTCCGTTTTTACTCCTTCCTTTCAAGCCGATTTTCTAGATTCGTACTGCGCTTGGGCACTTGATGATAACCACGAACCGGCGTAAGCATCAGGCACCCATTCTCCTTTGCCTTTGAACGCATTGAAAGGCTTTGTTATTTAGCAATGCTGAACTAGCGTTCGCTTGAAAACCATAATTACTAGTATTCAAAGCTAATCTCGACACGTAACCGACGAAACATTTTGTTCCTTGCGTGAACTCGGTCAGGGTTGGTTTCCACTGTAGCATGCAGATGGCACCAGGGCCCATGGATATAACATGAAATCTCCAATAATTAGACGAAGTGCGAAATGTAAACTCCCTCAAATATCTGAAGGCGAGGATATCCGTTTGAGGGGTTGAAACTTGGAATATCTTTAAATACTAATTCCATCGTTACTAGCTTGAACTTTCCAACTAGCGATATATTCATCAACGTTCCGTTCTGGCTGGCGATGATGTAAATTCCCGACATTGATAGAGGAATGGGGTACTTAATCTGTATCGAAACATTGGTGGTGTTTCAGAGACCCAAATATCGGGGTAGTAAAAAGCGTTTTGAAATGCCCTCCATGGGCTGAATTCGTGACCGAGCACACTGCGATGTTTGCTAGCACTAGCTTCGTAAGTTAAACCGTTTATTATTGTCACATCAGCAGTCATGGTTGGAGCCGCTGCCACGGATGCTCTCAGGTAATCGGTGACAGAATTATTCGTTATCGCCTGATTGACTAAGGTTTCAACTTGACCAAAGCTCGCAGCCTGGCTGGCGATGACTGGTGGATGAATTTTATCGAGCTTTTATCGAGTTGCCGCTCATTTCCAAATCACCGTCCATAGCGTTCATTCCATCTCGTTTTAGAAAGGTATTACTCGCTTGAGACAGAGTAACACATCCAGATACTATTCTTTGCATTGATCCAGCATCGGTTCTTCAAAATTTATCGATTGGCATCTTTGTATGTATATATTATTATTTAATACAAATCGTTAATAGCTTCTTGAAATTTGCATCCAACGTTGTTCGTCTTCTTGAATACATACAAACATAAATGACCGCAAAAGACTTCACCGTTGGATTGTATTTGTTCGCTGTTGTAGAACAGCGGTCTTCGTAGATAGTTTATCAATTCAGTAGGAGTAGGTAGTCCGTAGCTGTCAAAATAGATCTTATCATTGGCGTGCTTGATGCAACACGTGCAATGTGTCCCTTTGCCGTCAGAATCATCGAGATTAAGGATGCCACACTCGTTCGCTCTTGGTTTTTTTGTAACTCGTCTCTTAGAAAAACTCCTAAGAAATTATTTATATTTAGTTTCCTCACCGCTTCGATTAGATCCACGTTAGACAAATCAATGTTAGGTAGTCAATGCCTTCGACATCGATTAGTTTAGTGATCATTTTAAATTTATGGAATAATGTCCATATGCTAGAGTGTGAATTCCATTTTCCTGAATAACTCGTTTGTTGTCGTCTGCTGAGAGGGCTACCTTATTTATTTCTTCGGTGTAGACATCGTGAAGATGCGATCGAATAACATTCATTTTTCTCGATTGTTCTCTCTTATGGAATAGGCAGTCTTTGTAATCTTCGTGAGTGATAGATTTCTCGACGACATTCTTCTTCTTCACTCCTTTGCATTTCTTGTGGTCCGTTCCAACCGTATTGTACGAATACAGCAAACTCTTCAATCTGTTTACCAGATACTTCATCTTTGAATATGCCAATTACCTTTTTACTGATGCTTGTTTCTAAACCAGGGGAAAGGGGATGGTCTTTTGGATAGTCGCTAGTGTCGAATCTACTTCTAATGTCAGGAAATATATCAGCGTAGAAGTTCGAATCTTAATTTCATAGGCTAAAGAATCCGTATCTGTAAAGAGTAACCTTGCTTTATCTTCAAACTATTTCTTGATGTAATTATAATGAAAATCGTACATTATAGTTTTACTCAAGTCTAAAATACAAATGCTAAGATATATAGGCTTGTAGTAATATAGCTTCGTCCGTTTCATGTGAATAGCGATTAGGTTTTCATCAAAAATCGTTCGAGTCTCGTAATTCGTTCTCGCTGCTAGCTTAATGGCTTCCTTCTCACTGCAAACCAGTTTTATGTCTACACGAGCCTCTATATGTTCACATGTCTTGCCAACTATATTTTCACATGTTTTGCCAAACACACTACTGTGCCTTTCTCGAAATCGTTGGTGGCTCTGGTTCTCAGGCTGGTATTTAGATCGATATACTTTTTCAGCCAAGCACTTGCTTCGAATTCTCTTAATCTTTCTCATAACCAAAAACATTACTATTAATATTATTATTACTCTCAAACTTACTTATCACGTTAGCAACCGCTGCGACTGGGAATTCGATGCCAGACCAAATAAGTTTCTCGGACCGTATTGTTAATTCTTTCGTGATTCTTTCTGAATCTTTCTAAACAGGATTTAAGGCTCGCGCCGACCAAAAATGACAGACGCGCCGCCGCTGAAAGTCGGCGCAGTGGTCTACTATATATATGCTGAGTAAATCCCGCTTTGAGACCGAGGACGGTAAAAGCGCACCCGCTACAGACCGTCGGAAAACAAACATTAAACCGCTTTGAGACCGTCATGTAATGATATGGACAATTACTCTACCACTTTATACGCTTCGTGTAGAAGTGATTAAAGGCTGACCTACATGACCTACACCAAAAACCTTTTGCGTCGTGATGTGTAAAATAGGATTTGTCCAGCTGCATTGGCGAAAAGATACGCATCTGGAAGCCGTTACACGCCGTGTCTTTCACTAGTGGAGTTCATTAGAGCGTTCTAATTACGTAAGACAAATGAAGTTAAGAACGAACTTGTTCTGTTTGTCTTGTTTTTGATTTTATGTAAAAACGTATTTCAAAAGGGGCGACTTATTCTTGACTAGCTGGGGAACCATGCGTTGCACTGGTTGAGACAGGTTTTGGGCTATGTATGAATATGGTCTGTATAGACACTGCTGCGCACGCAGCACACCTGATCGACTGTGCAAACGATTAGGTCAGTGTTCTGAGTGTTGCGTCAAGAGATGCTTTTAACAGATAATATTATATAAAATGTCTCATTATCCGATTCACAAAATGGGGTGGATGATACCCAAAATTGATAAATCTGCAAGAACACAACCGGGATTCGTTTCGTGGGAGATGAATGAAGCTGCGTGGGACCGCAAAGACAAATGGGCGGTTTAAGATGGGAGTTTTTTGCCTATTCATTCTCACGAGACAGTTGCTTTACCGTTAGGCTTAGGTGTCCGAATGCCACCTTCGTTTATGGTGACAATTCCAAGATCTCTAAAATTCTTAATATCGAGTAAAATGCCTTCCGCGAATCCTGTTATGGTATTGCTTAGCAAGCGGGGTGCCGCCTGCTTCTGGACTGGGTGTATTAGGTGTAACTTTTCTAAGTACCGTCGTAGCCGCACCAGCTGCAACAATCGTGGTATCTGTATCCGCTGGAGCCTGAGCATTGTGTTGGGTAGGAAAGCAAATCCGCTGAATATTATCGCTACGGCTAGAAAAACATGAAAAAAATCAAGATTATAGCCGGAGGGAAACTCAATTCAATTAGCGACCTTGTTTCGAAAGCATTATATGATAATGATACCTCAGAATTGGAATATTCTGTTACTCTAAGTGAATTCGTGAAATTTAATTAAATCAAGGAAGAGGTTAAAAGTAAAAGCAATGCCAACATAGATGAAGCGACGAAACAATCGCTTATTACGGAAGAGGCATTCTAAAACGTTTAATAAATCATTATTAGAACCTTAGAATTTATATACTAGATTTAGCTACAAAATATTTAAAAGAATACCCCTCGAACAAAAAATTTACGGAATACACTCTACAGGTGACCGATTTTACATCGCGGACAGCCCAATCACGATCGAAAGTGATGATATAACTATCGGGGATGTCACCTATAAGGGAACTCCAGGACTTTGGAATTGTTAACTATGGTAAATCCAGACTAGACGATATATGACATATAAACGATCTCAAAGATTCGAGTGAGATTATGCATGTGACAAACGCAATTCGTCGACCTGATAATCCGAACAAGCCCAAGTCAGAAGCAGTAAATATAGGGAAATCATTAAACCGATATGGGATCTGCGATGAGTTACTTCGACAAAATGCGATAACTGTGTTAGAGTATTTAATGATACAATTATAAAATGATTGTCGTAACTGAGAACAGATTTATTAAAAGATACGTTGTAGGAGGCGCTGGAATATTTGAGACAATATCAGGATTTTTCAAAAGAATATTTTCTTCGAATGCGGCTAGACAGGTAGCATCACCGCATTGAGCGCTGGGAAAGACGCTGCAACGGAGATTAATAAAAATGCTCTCGATGTTGGTAAGGAAATGCAGGAAAGCGATTGGTGGATAAAGCAGCAGCAGAGATGTTTAGTCCACCGCCGCCGCAAGCAGCCGTACTTAACCAACGGAGCAAGGATTTCTAAAGGGTATACCCCAACGGAAATACGGCACTTAGTCGAGGTAGCGAGGAAAAGTCAAAGAGTTTAATATCCAAAGATAGAAATACGATTATAAATAATTCACTGTCCGGCCACGGTGGCGCCGTGTCGATCCGAGATCTGGTGAGTGGGTCTGGAATGAAGTTGGCTTAAAAAATATTTTTTTGGTATATCAAAATGCAGTAAGCTATTCTAAGATTTACTGAAAATATTATTATAGATGAGGGAGTCGAGAGATACAAGTGGCACGATACTGGTAGCGAGAACTAATCTGAACAGCGCTGGGGAAATTCGCATCAATATAGAACTTCAAGAACTGTTCAGCCATCCATCAGAGTCTTATCTGCTATTCGAAGGCAGGCCGAATAAAGCAGATGGAACAGCTTACGCCAATGCCGACGCTGCTGCCATCACCAACGACCGGCTCAAGCACCTTTTCAGCCAAATGCCGTATTCACTGTCAAATCAAGAAGTCGAAGGCGTGTTTCATCCGGGACAATCCACGACTATGCTGTACCTACTGAAATATCTCAACGACTTCGCTCTCGCACAAGGACTTAACCAATTATGGACTAAAGACATAGCCGCGCCTGCCGTCATAGCCGACAACTCTGGATTCGCGATCAAGACAGGGCACATTTCATCGTGCCTCTGGGGCACATAAGATATAACATATGGTATGAAACAGACTTTGACGCTCGTTCGTAAGTCTGATGACGATGCTATTTTCAGGGCAAATGCAGCAGTGGCTGGTAAAGTCAACATTAGTCCAAATTTTATGGTTTATACCGCATGTCATTTCGTCTGATATGGAAAGAATGCAGCTGTATAAAATGATTGGCAATCAAATCAAATTGAATCAAAGGCAACGTTACCAGTATAGCCTACCGAGCTCATCATTGCGACACCATAACCGTTCCTCAATCTAATACATCTACTTGGCGACTTAGCGTGAAGACATCACTGGAAAAACAGTGGTATATCATCGCTGGAAGTGGCAATCAAGATGCTAATCCATCAATTTTCGATCACTGCGATATCAAGATCATGTATGTGATGACGAACCAAGAAAGATACCCAGCAGTCGACTACAACCTATCATTCCCGAATCTGCAATTTTCGAGACCTTACAGAGATGACATTTAGCGAGAAATTCTATGGGATAGATCAGCTCGTGACTTCTGAGTCAGCCGGCAACATTACGCCGGCTGAATATAAAGATTTACATCCGCTATTCGTCTTCGATGTGAGTAAGCAATATGAGCGGTTAAAGTCATCTGTCCAGATCCAGATCAAGATCAAGGCAACTTTCGATGCATGCGGTGCCAGCTGGAACGGAAGCTTATGCAGTTGTCATTTCAGATAAATTGCTAAACTTCCAATCAGACGGTCAGAAAATGAGCGTAGTATATTAAAGAGAAAAATTTCTATTATAAAAACATGAAGCTTCCTGAACTGAAATCACTAATGAAAGAACACGGTCTAACAAGCTGGTTAGTTATAGAAAAGCTGAAAATTATAAGTGTACTGGTTGAGAATGGAATAATTCCAGAGATGAAGAAACCAGAGAAAGAACAACAGGAGATCGATATAAGATACATGTATCTTAGAGAAATAAGAACGAATCCGACAGCTGTCGATATCTTTGACTTGGAAACGGGTGACCTTGTAAAGTATCCGTCATTGTTCAAATCGGCAAGACCGCATAAGACGCGCGGTAAACTATTAAAAAACCTTGATGGAAAAGTGTGGAGAGAGATGTGTGAGGATCAGAAAGACATTATTTTTAATGAAATAGTCATTACAAATTATTTACATTAATCCTGTTTTTTAAGGATGAGATTCTTTGCAAAATAAACGTATTTCCAGCTTTCGTACTTTCTACTAATACAACTTTCCTCTACTCTTAATTGTATGGACGGTTGTATGGAAGATATTTCCGATGAATATACTGCATGTTAAATCTAGCACGACACTGCCCGGAATATATATTAGTGTTAGAGGGTCGATTGGATTATCGCCTAAATAATAAAATCCGGTTGTTATATCCGTTGATCCATACGCAGTTAACAATTTTGGGAACATCTTCGGCGCTTCATCTTCCTGTTTTTGATTAAAAAATAGACATTTGTTCAACCTGCGAATCTTCATATTTCTTATTCAAGGCCGCTTTTATATCAGGATCGTGCAGGTGCTTTTTCATACGTTCCAAAATATTTTGAAACATACGGATAGTCCCCAATTCTTCCGCAGTCGGTTCCAAATACCTATCGTGCATCACTACCGGTATACTATAACCTACAATGAGGCCATCAGTCTTACCAAAGCCATTATCTGGTGATATTCCCCAGCTTTTTAATACTGGAGTAGCGATATGAAAATCATCTTGGTCACCGTTCGGGTATCATATTTTATCTTAATTCGTTGACCAAAGTTGCTCGTCTTATTCACGAATTTAAATATCATTTTATTTGGAAGAGACGTTTCATATGTGGCAAACATTTTTCATCTTTATGTAGAGAAAGTTTTCTTTTACGTTCAAATAGAAAAAAATTCAGTATATTTTTTTTATAAAGTCTTATTCATGATATTTAAAATGGGTACTCGTAAATTTAAAGATTTCTCAACAATGGAAGAAGACGTAATTTACACGGTTAAAACGAAGCAATATCTATACGGCGCAGTAGGCGTTTTCTACCTGATTACGCCGGATGAGACGTGAGCATATTTGAAGGGCCATTGCTCGCCAAGTTGGGAACGAATAAAGAGAACAAGACATTTACTTTTACAAAAACGAACATAGAAACGGAACCGGAATACATCACACCGTCTATCGTAGTATCTGGAGACAATGATGTTGTTAATCGCAGTTAATCGTTTAGATTTTCAATGATGTTTCTCATTGAAAATCGTAGCGAATTTAATAATTGTACACAAATAACTGTATCACGCTTAATCCGGGCTTATCCGGTTCAGCGTTGAGGCACTGTAACTCATAGGTCTGATATTTTCCAACGGAATCGATCAAAAATTCTTGGTAAGTATTTCCTAAATAAGACGGACTAGACGATATGTGTCACTTATGGTGTCATTGTCCTTCATCACTGTACGCTTTTATCAACCAGTTGGATATCCTATCTCCGTTTTTACTCCTTCCTTTCAAGCCGATTTTCTAGATTCGTACTGCGCTTGGGCACTTGATGATAACCACGAACCGGCGTAAGCATCAGGCACCCATTCTCCTTTGCCTTTGAACGCATTGAAAGGCTTTGTTATTTAGCAATGCTGAACTAGCGTTCGCTTGAAAACCATAATTACTAGTATTCAAAGCTAATCTCGACACGTAACCGACGAAACATTTTGTTCCTTGCGTGAACTCGGTCAGGGTTGGTTTCCACTGTAGCATGCAGATGGCACCAGGGCCCATGGATATAACATGAAATCTCCAATAATTAGACGAAGTGCGAAATGTAAACTCCCTCAAATATCTGAAGGCGAGGATATCCGTTTGAGGGGTTGAAACTTGGAATATCTTTAAATACTAATTCCATCGTTACTAGCTTGAACTTTCCAACTAGCGATATATTCATCAACGTTCCGTTCTGGCTGGCGATGATGTAAATTCCCGACATTGATAGAGGAATGGGGTACTTAATCTGTATCGAAACATTGGTGGTGTTTCAGAGACCCAAATATCGGGGTAGTAAAAAGCGTTTTGAAATGCCCTCCATGGGCTGAATTCGTGACCGAGCACACTGCGATGTTTGCTAGCACTAGCTTCGTAAGTTAAACCGTTTATTATTGTCACATCAGCAGTCATGGTTGGAGCCGCTGCCACGGATGCTCTCAGGTAATCGGTGACAGAATTATTCGTTATCGCCTGATTGACTAAGGTTTCAACTTGACCAAAGCTCGCAGCCTGGCTGGCGATGACTGGTGGATGAATTTTATCGAGCTTTTATCGAGTTGCCGCTCATTTCCAAATCACCGTCCATAGCGTTCATTCCATCTCGTTTTAGAAAGGTATTACTCGCTTGAGACAGAGTAACACATCCAGATACTATTCTTTGCATTGATCCAGCATCGGTTCTTCAAAATTTATCGATTGGCATCTTTGTATGTATATATTATTATTTAATACAAATCGTTAATAGCTTCTTGAAATTTGCATCCAACGTTGTTCGTCTTCTTGAATACATACAAACATAAATGACCGCAAAAGACTTCACCGTTGGATTGTATTTGTTCGCTGTTGTAGAACAGCGGTCTTCGTAGATAGTTTATCAATTCAGTAGGAGTAGGTAGTCCGTAGCTGTCAAAATAGATCTTATCATTGGCGTGCTTGATGCAACACGTGCAATGTGTCCCTTTGCCGTCAGAATCATCGAGATTAAGGATGCCACACTCGTTCGCTCTTGGTTTTTTTGTAACTCGTCTCTTAGAAAAACTCCTAAGAAATTATTTATATTTAGTTTCCTCACCGCTTCGATTAGATCCACGTTAGACAAATCAATGTTAGGTAGTCAATGCCTTCGACATCGATTAGTTTAGTGATCATTTTAAATTTATGGAATAATGTCCATATGCTAGAGTGTGAATTCCATTTTCCTGAATAACTCGTTTGTTGTCGTCTGCTGAGAGGGCTACCTTATTTATTTCTTCGGTGTAGACATCGTGAAGATGCGATCGAATAACATTCATTTTTCTCGATTGTTCTCTCTTATGGAATAGGCAGTCTTTGTAATCTTCGTGAGTGATAGATTTCTCGACGACATTCTTCTTCTTCACTCCTTTGCATTTCTTGTGGTCCGTTCCAACCGTATTGTACGAATACAGCAAACTCTTCAATCTGTTTACCAGATACTTCATCTTTGAATATGCCAATTACCTTTTTACTGATGCTTGTTTCTAAACCAGGGGAAAGGGGATGGTCTTTTGGATAGTCGCTAGTGTCGAATCTACTTCTAATGTCAGGAAATATATCAGCGTAGAAGTTCGAATCTTAATTTCATAGGCTAAAGAATCCGTATCTGTAAAGAGTAACCTTGCTTTATCTTCAAACTATTTCTTGATGTAATTATAATGAAAATCGTACATTATAGTTTTACTCAAGTCTAAAATACAAATGCTAAGATATATAGGCTTGTAGTAATATAGCTTCGTCCGTTTCATGTGAATAGCGATTAGGTTTTCATCAAAAATCGTTCGAGTCTCGTAATTCGTTCTCGCTGCTAGCTTAATGGCTTCCTTCTCACTGCAAACCAGTTTTATGTCTACACGAGCCTCTATATGTTCACATGTCTTGCCAACTATATTTTCACATGTTTTGCCAAACACACTACTGTGCCTTTCTCGAAATCGTTGGTGGCTCTGGTTCTCAGGCTGGTATTTAGATCGATATACTTTTTCAGCCAAGCACTTGCTTCGAATTCTCTTAATCTTTCTCATAACCAAAAACATTACTATTAATATTATTATTACTCTCAAACTTACTTATCACGTTAGCAACCGCTGCGACTGGGAATTCGATGCCAGACCAAATAAGTTTCTCGGACCGTATTGTTAATTCTTTCGTGATTCTTTCTGAATCTTTCTAAACAGGATTTAAGGCTCGCGCCGACCAAAAATGACAGACGCGCCGCCGCTGAAAGTCGGCGCAGTGGTCTACTATATATATGCTGAGTAAATCCCGCTTTGAGACCGAGGACGGTAAAAGCGCACCCGCTACAGACCGTCGGAAAACAAACATTAAACCGCTTTGAGACCGTCATGTAATGATATGGACAATTACTCTACCACTTTATACGCTTCGTGTAGAAGTGATTAAAGGCTGACCTACATGACCTACACCAAAAACCTTTTGCGTCGTGATGTGTAAAATAGGATTTGTCCAGCTGCATTGGCGAAAAGATACGCATCTGGAAGCCGTTACACGCCGTGTCTTTCACTAGTGGAGTTCATTAGAGCGTTCTAATTACGTAAGACAAATGAAGTTAAGAACGAACTTGTTCTGTTTGTCTTGTTTTTGATTTTATGTAAAAACGTATTTCAAAAGGGGCGACTTATTCTTGACTAGCTGGGGAACCATGCGTTGCACTGGTTGAGACAGGTTTTGGGCTATGTATGAATATGGTCTGTATAGACACTGCTGCGCACGCAGCACACCTGATCGACTGTGCAAACGATTAGGTCAGTGTTCTGAGTGTTGCGTCAAGAGATGCTTTTAACAGATAATATTATATAAAATGTCTCATTATCCGATTCACAAAATGGGGTGGATGATACCCAAAATTGATAAATCTGCAAGAACACAACCGGGATTCGTTTCGTGGGAGATGAATGAAGCTGCGTGGGACCGCAAAGACAAATGGGCGGTTTAAGATGGGAGTTTTTTGCCTATTCATTCTCACGAGACAGTTGCTTTACCGTTAGGCTTAGGTGTCCGAATGCCACCTTCGTTTATGGTGACAATTCCAAGATCTCTAAAATTCTTAATATCGAGTAAAATGCCTTCCGCGAATCCTGTTATGGTATTGCTTAGCAAGCGGGGTGCCGCCTGCTTCTGGACTGGGTGTATTAGGTGTAACTTTTCTAAGTACCGTCGTAGCCGCACCAGCTGCAACAATCGTGGTATCTGTATCCGCTGGAGCCTGAGCATTGTGTTGGGTAGGAAAGCAAATCCGCTGAATATTATCGCTACGGCTAGAAAAACATGAAAAAAATCAAGATTATAGCCGGAGGGAAACTCAATTCAATTAGCGACCTTGTTTCGAAAGCATTATATGATAATGATACCTCAGAATTGGAATATTCTGTTACTCTAAGTGAATTCGTGAAATTTAATTAAATCAAGGAAGAGGTTAAAAGTAAAAGCAATGCCAACATAGATGAAGCGACGAAACAATCGCTTATTACGGAAGAGGCATTCTAAAACGTTTAATAAATCATTATTAGAACCTTAGAATTTATATACTAGATTTAGCTACAAAATATTTAAAAGAATACCCCTCGAACAAAAAATTTACGGAATACACTCTACAGGTGACCGATTTTACATCGCGGACAGCCCAATCACGATCGAAAGTGATGATATAACTATCGGGGATGTCACCTATAAGGGAACTCCAGGACTTTGGAATTGTTAACTATGGTAAATCCAGACTAGACGATATATGACATATAAACGATCTCAAAGATTCGAGTGAGATTATGCATGTGACAAACGCAATTCGTCGACCTGATAATCCGAACAAGCCCAAGTCAGAAGCAGTAAATATAGGGAAATCATTAAACCGATATGGGATCTGCGATGAGTTACTTCGACAAAATGCGATAACTGTGTTAGAGTATTTAATGATACAATTATAAAATGATTGTCGTAACTGAGAACAGATTTATTAAAAGATACGTTGTAGGAGGCGCTGGAATATTTGAGACAATATCAGGATTTTTCAAAAGAATATTTTCTTCGAATGCGGCTAGACAGGTAGCATCACCGCATTGAGCGCTGGGAAAGACGCTGCAACGGAGATTAATAAAAATGCTCTCGATGTTGGTAAGGAAATGCAGGAAAGCGATTGGTGGATAAAGCAGCAGCAGAGATGTTTAGTCCACCGCCGCCGCAAGCAGCCGTACTTAACCAACGGAGCAAGGATTTCTAAAGGGTATACCCCAACGGAAATACGGCACTTAGTCGAGGTAGCGAGGAAAAGTCAAAGAGTTTAATATCCAAAGATAGAAATACGATTATAAATAATTTACTGTCCGGCCACGGTGGCGCCGTGTCGATCCGAGATCTGGTGAGTGGGTCTGGAATGAAGTTGGCTTAAAAAATATTTTTTTGGTATATCAAAATGCAGTAAGCTATTCTAAGATTTACTGAAAATATTATTATAGATGAGGGAGTCGAGAGATACAAGTGGCACGATACTGGTAGCGAGAACTAATCTGAACAGCGCTGGGGAAATTCGCATCAATATAGAACTTCAAGAACTGTTCAGCCATCCATCAGAGTCTTATCTGCTATTCGAAGGCAGGCCGAATAAAGCAGATGGAACAGCTTACGCCAATGCCGACGCTGCTGCCATTACCAACGACCGGCTCAAGCACCTTTTCAGCCAAATGCCGTATTCACTGTCAAATCAAGAAGTCGAAGGCGTGTTTCATCCGGGACAATCCACGACTATGCTGTACCTACTGAAATATCTCAACGACTTCGCTCTCGCACAAGGACTTAACCAATTATGGACTAAAGACATAGCCGCGCCTGCCGTCATAGCCGACAACTCTGGATTCGCGATCAAGACAGGGCACATTTCATCGTGCCTCTGGGGCACATAAGATAGTCTATGGTATGAAACAGACTTTGACGCTCGTTCGTAAGTCTGATGACGATGCTATTTTCTGGGCAAATGCAGCAGTGGCTGGTAAAGTCAACATTAGTCCAAATTTTATGGTTTATACCGCATGTCATTTCGTCTGATATGGAAAGAATGCAGCTGTATAAAATGATTGGCAATCAAATCAAATTGAATCAAAGGCAACGTTACCAGTATAGCCTACCGAGCTCATCATTGCGACACCATAACCGTTCCTCAATCTAATACATCTACTTGGCGACTTAGCGTGAAGACATCACTGGAAAAACAGTGGTATATCATCGCTGGAAGTGGCAATCAAGATGCTAATCCATCAATTTTCGATCACTGCGATATCAAGATCATGTATGTGATGACGAACCAAGAAAGATACCCAGCAGTCGACTACAACCTATCATTCCCGAATCTGCAATTTTCGAGACCTTACAGAGATGACATTTAGCGAGAAATTCTATGGGATAGATCAGCTCGTGACTTCTGAGTCAGCCGGCAACATTACGCCGGCTGAATATAAAGATTTACATCCGCTATTCGTCTTCGATGTGAGTAAGCAATATGAGCGGTTAAAGTCATCTGTCCAGATCCAGATCAAGATCAAGGCAACTTTCGATGCATGCGGTGCCAGCTGGAACGGAAGCTTATGCAGTTGTCATTTCAGATAAATTGCTAAACTTCCAATCAGACGGTCAGAAAATGAGCGTAGTATATTAAAGAGAAAAATTTCTATTATAAAAACATGAAGCTTCCTGAACTGAAATCACTAATGAAAGAACACGGTCTAACAAGCTGGTTAGTTATAGAAAAGCTGAAAATTATAAGTGTACTGGTTGAGAATGGAATAATTCCAGAGATGAAGAAACCAGAGAAAGAACAACAGGAGATCGATATAAGATACATGTATCTTAGAGAAATAAGAACGAATCCGACAGCTGTCGATATCTTTGACTTGGAAACGGGTGACCTTGTAAAGTATCCGTCATTGTTCAAATCGGCAAGACCGCATAAGACGCGCGGTAAACTATTAAAAAACCTTGATGGAAAAGTGTGGAGAGAGATGTGTGAGGATCAGAAAGACATTATTTTTAATGAAATAGTCATTACAAATTATTTACATTAATCCTGTTTTTTAAGGATGAGATTCTTTGCAAAATAAACGTATTTCCAGCTTTCGTACTTTCTACTAATACAACTTTCCTCTACTCTTAATTGTATGGACGGTTGTATGGAAGATATTTCCGATGAATATACTGCATGTTAAATCTAGCACGACACTGCCCGGAATATATATTAGTGTTAGAGGGTCGATTGGATTATCGCCTAAATAATAAAATCCGGTTGTTATATCCGTTGATCCATACGCAGTTAACAATTTTGGGAACATCTTCGGCGCTTCATCTTCCTGTTTTTGATTAAAAAATAGACATTTGTTCAACCTGCGAATCTTCATATTTCTTATTCAAGGCCGCTTTTATATCAGGATCGTGCAGGTGCTTTTTCATACGTTCCAAAATATTTTGAAACATACGGATAGTCCCCAATTCTTCCGCAGTCGGTTCCAAATACCTATCGTGCATCACTACCGGTATACTATAACCTACAATGAGGCCATCAGTCTTACCAAAGCCATTATCTGGTGATATTCCCCAGCTTTTTAATACTGGAGTAGCGATATGAAAATCATCTTGGTCACCGTTCGGGTATCATATTTTATCTTAATTCGTTGACCAAAGTTGCTCGTCTTATTCACGAATTTAAATATCATTTTATTTGGAAGAGACGTTTCATATGTGGCAAACATTTTTCATCTTTATGTAGAGAAAGTTTTCTTTTACGTTCAAATAGAAAAAAATTCAGTATATTTTTTTTATAAAGTCTTATTCATGATATTTAAAATGGGTACTCGTAAATTTAAAGATTTCTCAACAATGGAAGAAGACGTAATTTACACGGTTAAAACGAAGCAATATCTATACGGCGCAGTAGGCGTTTTCTACCTGATTACGCCGGATGAGACGTGAGCATATTTGAAGGGCCATTGCTCGCCAAGTTGGGAACGAATAAAGAGAACAAGACATTTACTTTTACAAAAACGAACATAGAAACGGAACCGGAATACATCACACCGTCTATCGTAGTATCTGGAGACAATGATGTTGTTAATCGCAGTTAATCGTTTAGATTTTCAATGATGTTTCTCATTGAAAATCGTAGCGAATTTAATAATTGTACACAAATAACTGTATCACGCTTAATCCGGGCTTATCCGGTTCAGCGTTGAGGCACTGTAACTCATAGGTCTGATATTTTCCAACGGAATCGATCAAAAATTCTTGGTAAGTATTTCCTAAATAAGACGGACTAGACGATATGTGTCACTTATGGTGTCATTGTCCTTCATCACTGTACGCTTTTATCAACCAGTTGGATATCCTATCTCCGTTTTTACTCCTTCCTTTCAAGCCGATTTTCTAGATTCGTACTGCGCTTGGGCACTTGATGATAACCACGAACCGGCGTAAGCATCAGGCACCCATTCTCCTTTGCCTTTGAACGCATTGAAAGGCTTTGTTATTTAGCAATGCTGAACTAGCGTTCGCTTGAAAACCATAATTACTAGTATTCAAAGCTAATCTCGACACGTAACCGACGAAACATTTTGTTCCTTGCGTGAACTCGGTCAGGGTTGGTTTCCACTGTAGCATGCAGATGGCACCAGGGCCCATGGATATAACATGAAATCTCCAATAATTAGACGAAGTGCGAAATGTAAACTCCCTCAAATATCTGAAGGCGAGGATATCCGTTTGAGGGGTTGAAACTTGGAATATCTTTAAATACTAATTCCATCGTTACTAGCTTGAACTTTCCAACTAGCGATATATTCATCAACGTTCCGTTCTGGCTGGCGATGATGTAAATTCCCGACATTGATAGAGGAATGGGGTACTTAATCTGTATCGAAACATTGGTGGTGTTTCAGAGACCCAAATATCGGGGTAGTAAAAAGCGTTTTGAAATGCCCTCCATGGGCTGAATTCGTGACCGAGCACACTGCGATGTTTGCTAGCACTAGCTTCGTAAGTTAAACCGTTTATTATTGTCACATCAGCAGTCATGGTTGGAGCCGCTGCCACGGATGCTCTCAGGTAATCGGTGACAGAATTATTCGTTATCGCCTGATTGACTAAGGTTTCAACTTGACCAAAGCTCGCAGCCTGGCTGGCGATGACTGGTGGATGAATTTTATCGAGCTTTTATCGAGTTGCCGCTCATTTCCAAATCACCGTCCATAGCGTTCATTCCATCTCGTTTTAGAAAGGTATTACTCGCTTGAGACAGAGTAACACATCCAGATACTATTCTTTGCATTGATCCAGCATCGGTTCTTCAAAATTTATCGATTGGCATCTTTGTATGTATATATTATTATTTAATACAAATCGTTAATAGCTTCTTGAAATTTGCATCCAACGTTGTTCGTCTTCTTGAATACATACAAACATAAATGACCGCAAAAGACTTCACCGTTGGATTGTATTTGTTCGCTGTTGTAGAACAGCGGTCTTCGTAGATAGTTTATCAATTCAGTAGGAGTAGGTAGTCCGTAGCTGTCAAAATAGATCTTATCATTGGCGTGCTTGATGCAACACGTGCAATGTGTCCCTTTGCCGTCAGAATCATCGAGATTAAGGATGCCACACTCGTTCGCTCTTGGTTTTTTTGTAACTCGTCTCTTAGAAAAACTCCTAAGAAATTATTTATATTTAGTTTCCTCACCGCTTCGATTAGATCCACGTTAGACAAATCAATGTTAGGTAGTCAATGCCTTCGACATCGATTAGTTTAGTGATCATTTTAAATTTATGGAATAATGTCCATATGCTAGAGTGTGAATTCCATTTTCCTGAATAACTCGTTTGTTGTCGTCTGCTGAGAGGGCTACCTTATTTATTTCTTCGGTGTAGACATCGTGAAGATGCG